>NDFZ01004895.1:84522-143523 GCA_002192655.3 Mamestra configurata
AAAAAAAAAAAAAAAAAAAAAAAAAAAAAAAAAAAAAAAAAAAAAAAAAAAAAAACAACACAAAAAATACATTCAGGAAAGAAAAGTGGCGAGGAAGTGGTGGTGGTGATGGTAAGTGTGCTTTTGTGTGTTGTGTTTTCTGTTCTTGTACCAAATAAATGTTTCATATATCTATCTAAGATGGGACTCATCAAGTAATATTGAAGAATGGTGCTAAACGTGCTAAATTCTTACCCATTTATTTTATGATATTCCTCACACAATCCTTGAAATTTTTCTTTGGATCTTCTCCATTTTCAGCCATCAAGATTTATATTCATCATAAAAACACGCACAAAACCCATAACAATTACCGCAGCGTTACACGAAACCGAAACGCAAACTAGAAACGTTTTTCTGTAGAGACAATGGTTTGCGGTTTTCGATAGACGTGTCAACGTCCGGACTACCAAACCGTGACGGCTCCCATCTCCTCACTCCGACCAAACGTGAGATGATTCGCTAATCCGATAGCCACGAATTAAGGAGCTCCTTTGCTGAAAATTGCAGTAGATTTTGACCATTTTTGGCGGTATTATTGAAAGAAAATTGGCTGTCTGTAAAGTCGGTTTACGGACGATAGTTCAAGGACTTGTCACACTGAATGCGTTCTGCGTCCTACGGTCCGGTCACATCGAACATAGGATGCGGGTAGCGACCGGACCGCAGGACGCAGAACGCATCCAGTGTGACAAGTCCTTTAACGTGACATTGTCATAACAAAACATTGATGAAATGATCGTAATGTTACAATGAGCGTAACGTTACAATGAGTCATCCTTTTTCGTGGGTGCAGCCGGCGTTCATCGATTTATAATACGTTGTCACGTCAAAAAGACGAAAAATTATATGACGTGTCAACGCGGTCTCGGGGAGACCAAAAGGAGGATGTTTTTTGTGGTTAGTTCGTTATATTCAGGACCATTTCAGTTTTCCCAATAAATCACGAGACACGGTTAAACAATACAATAGTTTGATCGTGTTAAACTCAGAAGACGACCGTTTCTTAGGGTTCCGTACCTAAGTCGGCTAAACCCTTATAGCATGACTTTGTTGTCTCTGTCTGTCAAGACCCAATTTCTCAGGAACGCGTAGGGGAATCCTGCTGAAACTAATATCAAATACTCAGGTCTGCTCAAGACTCGATCGGAATACTCGGTGCGCGAGTCTGACTCGCACTTGTCCAGTTTTTTTTTTCAAATACACAAATAATCTAATATGTAAACCGATTTTTGAAACAGTAAGTAACACACTCGCCGGTGTCGAGTTAATATCATTTATTCCTAATGGTCAAGGTCAAAGGTTATACTGGCCCTTAACTTAAACTTGAACGTTCACGTTTACGTTACGTTTAAGCTTTTAAGCCGGCTCGGAGTCACTTAACGTTATTAGCCCAGGGAATCAGATTTGCGGTTGGATTTTGAATAATTAATACGATACTTATTATAGAAATTGAGATTGATATCTCGAGTTAGAGAATTGGTTTTGATGTTTTAAATATTAATTTAGTAACTGATGAAGGTTTTACCCATTTTCGAGTGATAAATAATTACGTTTTCGTTGCTAGTTGAGTAAGCACTTAAGGGGCTTACGTACGAGTAGGGGCTTTTCGAAAGCAGCTATTTATTATTAAATACGTTTAGGTATCTAATTAAAATTATATTAACCTTAAATAAACTTCTCCGAAATCTAGTTTAACCCTTAATTCGACAGTGGGAAGTATACTGGACATCGACTTAAAAAAAATCTGCAGCATTATTTTTTTTAAATATTAGTTTTTTTATATATGGAATAACTTGGTTAAGTCCTATATTATGGCATAAAAAATAACTGTCAATGAGCACGTGCGCTCGGCCGATCAGTCGTCGCCGCAACGTCAGGGAGGATGAACGCGTCACGACCGCTCTCGGTAAGTCTCGATTTGTTTATTTTTAATGTTCTAAAATAAATAGTTATTTCTTTCCTGTATATTCCGTAACGTATTTTTATATGAACGTGTATACTAGAATCATAATATTACTTATAGATTTTTCGTTATGCTCTGCGAAACTTGTGTGTCCAGTATACATCCCATTGCCGGGTTCTCGAGGGTTTAGTATGGTTTTGTGATGTGCAGTATACTGGACATTGCCAATGAGACAGACAACTAACAATTAGTATAATATTATGAACTAATATCTATATTATGTATGTTATATGTTATATATGATACATAACAATATTATTATTTACAGGCCTTCAAAAAAACATCACGTGCCTCAAAATTATTAGCTTTAGTGCCACCAATTAACGCTCTATCGGACGTAGAAGGCCAGACCAGCTCAGATGAAGAACCAGATTTGCACAATGGCCAGGAAATTGATGGTGCCAGTCTGTGCTGGACAATGGACATATCACCGGCACCTAATATTGTAAATACCAGGTCAAAACAAAAAAAAACCCTCAATACCAACACTCGCATTAGACACGTCAAATCAAAAAAGCGTAAGACAACCAATTACAATTGGAAAAAAGGCAAGTTCTTGCACAAGGCTGAAATAAAGGATTGTGAATTTGTTTTTGACATGCCTAACGACGACTGACCTATAGTTTATTTTCATAAATATTTTTCTGTGGATATACTCCAAGATATAGTCCATAACACAAACCTCTACGCAGTGTCGACCTTGCCGACATGCTCATAGCACTATATCGGGCTACTTACAAAAATCGACGCTGGTACACTGCCATTCTTGCTCAAATGATCGACATTTGTACAAATAACGCTTGGTTATTATACCGAAGAAATTGTAATCGGCTGGCAGTAAGGCATATGCCGTTAAAGCTGTTTGGCTGTCAATTAGCTAGAGAGCTGCAAAATAAAGGGAGATCTAGATTATCCATAAGAAAATATATGAACTGATGACAGCGTCCGTTATGACGGCGTAGGGCATTGGCCGCGCTTTGGACAATCCTATGGTCGCTGTAAATACTGCACCAAAAATAAGACTGATGTTCAATCAATCAAAGGTTGTGTTTAGTACGTAAGAGAAATTGTTTTTATGATTACCATAGCAAGTAAGTGAAACTATTAATTGTTTTAGAAAAGTTTGACTGATTAGATATTATAAACTCTTGCTTAGATATTATAAGTGTTTAAAAAAAAATTACAAAGAAGAATTACACTTTTTATGTTTTATACAAGCCAAATAAATAACAATAATGTCATTTTAAATTTTAAAATTGTACAACAATAAATATTTTCATTATACACATGCATTTTATTTTTGTTTATTTTATAATTGCATAAATAAAGATTTTATAAAAATTCTCGAACGATTCCTTAATTCGGCAATATCCAATATACTGGACATCGATATTTATAGTTACTTTATGGAGAACCTGGCAATGTCCTGTATACTGGACATGCATTTTCTCAAAATCGAGATATACTAGATTTTTTTAATTATTTTTCCTGGTTTTAGAAACATCTAACGATGACAAAAATATATAAAAAAAATAAAATTTCAAGATTTTTTTCTCTTGCCAGATTAAGGGTTAAAAAAAACATAAGACAGCAATAGACCAAAACTTCTCAAATAACTCACAATATAAATCTAAACTTTTTACAATTTAATTAAACTAAAGGTCAGAAGTCCTCAACAGTTCAAGTACCCAAATGAAATAATTTTCAGTGTGGGTAGTATTCTAATTAAAATTTCGAATGTTTGTTTCTTACGCTTTCACACTTAAATTACTGATCCGAATTCGACGAATATTGGTACAGAGATAGATGGGAGACGGACACGGTCAAAGACTATTTTAACGTGTGAGAAACCGCGTGCAAAAGCTAGTTTCTAATAAATATAGTCAAAAATCATGTTATAATTTTTGGTTTCCATCTTCCCCCTGCTTTTGACATCTTCGCTGAAAAGTTCAACCTTGTCCTCAGCCCAAGAATTTCCTACATCGTTATTAAATTCTTTAGAACAATTCCGTCTATTTTCTCATACAGTTGGCCTAACCCAACGTGTGATGAATCTTTCATGTCCACATGTGCGAGCCAAGTTCTTTGCATTCAATAATTTTCCTATACAATATTTTGTTGCGACAATGCGTTCTCTAAACCGCAAACTTGAATTTACATACAGATGCACTATTCTAAGTTAAATTTACGCTAGATGTTTGTCGCTGTGGATAGTTTAACATGTTACTGTTGACTGTGAATTTGTTCGTGTATAAACTTCAAACTAACAGTGTGGTTGAAATTCTTAAATTACGTTTTTATTTCATTTTGGGACAAACCGGTCACATTAATCGCAAACACTTCTGAATACCAGAATCAGCAGTCGCGACCACCAGAAGAGCGTCCTGGATGAAAGACTCAACTGTCTTAAACCTCGCAACGTACCTAATTATTAAAAAAAAAACAGCGTAGGGTTAGAATAACATAAAACTTCCCTCCTGGTCAAGCAGGACTTGTTTTCTTTCCTTTTTTGGTAGCTGTGTTGTGTTTTTCACACTCTTTCTTTCCAATCTGTTTTATAGAAGTGATGACTTTTAATTGGCCGTCAGTCTCACATGTTCTTTTTTATTGTTTGTTTTAGCTGTAAGTCATCCATAGTTGGTAAATAAAGTAATAATATAAGCGAGCTACGTCAAGGCACATTTACACCTGTATCCTTTGAACATCCAGGGTTGCGCAATTTGTTTCAGGGTTGCGGAATTTGTTCGAAAGAGTCACCGCGGCCCTGGAAAGCAAAGGGCTTTAGAAGGAACACGGATGGGTTTTAGTCAGTAAGAGTCTGACACGCCCTTCCGCTCCACCCAGAGCGGAAGAAGTCATTTGATGATAAAAAAAAAACAATCCCTTGAACATCATCAGCCGAAAGACGTCCATTGCTGGACATAGGCCTCCCTAAAATGGAGGGGGGTTTGCCCATAATCGCCACGCTTGGCAGGCGGGTTGGCGATCGCAGTGTAGCTGTTACAATGCACAGAGCATGCTGCTGCCCATTCTCTGGTGAGTCCCGTAGTCGCCTCTTACGACACCCACGGGAACCCCCTTTGACTATCATTATCTTCCAATTTTTGGTCCTGCAATGGTACAGTACAGGACTATATCTCTTTCACTATTCTTTTCCTGCATCAAATATTTGACACCATAGATATAATTAAATCTTTTTATATTGCTATGGTTGACTCGCATCCTGCTTCTTAAGACCACCCCTAAAGTAATCATTGACAATAATCCCTTCATCAACAACAACAATCGATGTTTTCACATACTACAACCAACAGTTATTGCAGTACACTACCATAAGGACCATTGTTCTTTGTACAAGGAACAATCGTTTCCTCTCTTTACCTTTGTTTCGGTAGGAGCAGTTATACGGAATATCTGTATTAATTACATAAATGTAAGCTTTGTTGTCTCGCGTATGTCGATTGTTTTGATGTGTAATATGGCGTCTTTTGATATTATTATTCCGTATAGGGTTGTCAGGCATGAGCTGGTTCCAGGTGGCTCAGGATAAAAAAAACATAGAAGGATTTGGAGGTTGCCTTTGCTCAGTAGCGAAACAGTAAAGGATAATTTTAAAAGATAGTCGTCAGGCCCTAAGACTGGAAAACCAGATCATCTAGTTAAGCCGGATTTTTGTTTAAAATTGGGTTAAAGACTTGTAAGTTATTAAGGCTTCTTGCTCCTTTATTAAGGTTCCGTAGTAAAAGGGTAACCAACGGAACCCTGTTACTATGCCTTCGCTGTCCGTCCGTCCGTCCGCCAGTCTATCAGCGGGCTGTATCTCAAGAACTTTAATAGGTAGACGGTTGAAATTTCAGAGTGTAGGTATTTCTATTGCCGCTATAACAACAAAATACAAAACACGTGTTTTTTCGGTTTATGGTACGGAACCCTTCATGTGAGAGTCCGACTCGCACTTGGCCGGTTTTATAAAACCGGTTAGCTCTCTGTCAAACTAATCCATAAAGACGGTTTAATGTGGATTTCAAGGCAAGGAAGCGCCTCGATACTGAACAGATGGTCACCCATCCACCGACCGACCTCGGCAAGCGTTACTTAAACTCTGAGATCCAACCGTGCGGCTTTTATTATTTAGTCACGAGCTCCTCAGGGCTGGGCCCCGTGCACTAATCTACCTATACTAATAATAAGGCTGAAGAGTTTGTTTGTTTGAACGCGCTAATCTTTGGAAATACCAGTTGGATTTGGAAAATTATTTTTGTATATGGGAACGGAGAATTGCTTTGGGAAAAAGCTATGTACTATAATGCCTGACTAAAGGTATATCCAGTTTTATCCGGACGCCCTAGAAACCCTACTCGTATCGCTGTAAATTGTTTTGTTTACCGCATTGGCTGTGCAAACTTAACGGTCTTTCAAGATGTCTCTAATTAAAATTTTGTGTTAATTTGTCATCAACGTTGATATGCTATATTACTTTGCTGGGTTTTTATTTGCTTATCAATTGTTTTATTAACATTCTTATGATTAGTAATCATGGACCTTAATAACAAGGATGTTTTCGTTTTGAAATTATTTTTGTTAAACAGAACACCTACCTTGTTAAGAAGAACATCGTTAAAGGAAACAAGGAGATTTTTTTAGATCATTAAAATTAAAACCGTAAACATTTCCCGCGGACGCCATTACCAATGAATAATTGCCTACCGTGGATTTTCCTAATTTTCTAAAAAACACTGGTGTTTAATATGCACATTTTTATCAGGGGTTCGTTTGCTACACAGGCTTCCCCTGGGCTCTGGGGTAATGTTTCAAATGGTTAACCACTCCTGCGTCCAACTCCCCGCTTTGTTAGCCCCTGTACAGTCGATTGCAAAGGTGAAAGTTGGGGAAAAGTAGACTGCTTATTTGTTGGAACAAAAAGAACTTTTTGAGTCCTTCTCAAATATTGTTAGACCAGTATGTGGTCACGCTCTGTAGTTAGCCACGATCAGGTCCAGGAAGATGTAAGATGTGATGAAGAAGGGCGGGAAATTGGGTGGGGCATATCTTGCGAAGGGACTCAATACAAATAACCAAAGGCTACTTTCCTGTAAGTTTGTTTTTTACTCACTTAAAAGTTTTCACTATAGATTTGGAAAATAGTTAATATAAGATTCAGTGACGAGGTAATAAAACCTTGAAATAAAATTCTAAATATTTTTTTTGCTATTCCTCGCTAGAAATGTCTTCACAAAACTCAGTGCTAAAATGAAACATAAAAAAGCCTTAAAAACTATAAAGTTTATGGGTAAAGCTAAATAATCTCGTGATCACTCGATTTACTAGGAAAAACACTGAATATTCAACCTGTGTCATGTGATAAAACCAAGAATATCTTGATTTAACCGCCCAAACACACAAACAATTTAAAATATTCCCAAGTTATCCAATCAAATAAAACTGTATGTACAGGTATGTACTTATTGTAATTCAAAACGTATACTTTTCGATCACTTTACTACGCACGATCTGTCATCAAAGTGAATTAAAAACAACTAAACAACAAAAAAAAAGAATTAGTATTCCATAAAAGCAGTCCCAGTTATCGTAATTTCGGGAATTCCATGCTAAATCGATTTCGTGCGCGAATGTACACAAGAATATTGTCGCACGCATCACAGATTAGCTGTTTTAAACGAAGTACAGTCACGTACAGTGACTCACCTGATTCATATGAGCGAATAATGTAGTAGCCCGTTGTTTCCTGAAATACTTGATAATGATCTAAGGCGTTAAGGGCACTGTTGTCATATCAATGACAGCCTTTGGGGCGCATTAGAATAACTTGCACGAGTGTAATTTCAAAATGCACCTACTGACGTCCGGTGCACACCGGCTAATCAACACCGCTACCATTTTCGTCGACTGGTTTTCTTTTACTAAGGCTTGTACTTGTACAAGCTGGGATTTTGGAAATAGACTACATAGATACAGAAATAAGTAGTACTTTATTGTACCTACAGGCATAATGAGCTTAATGAAGACAAATGTAATAGGGTTCCTGCACCTTTCGCACGTGGCAAAAAAGAGAACTGTTCAGGGTTCAGGTCAAGGACCTTTAGACAAAGTGATATTCTATCAGCTAAGATGATTTTCACACTATTTGGGATTGATCACGTGAATATTTTAGTAGAACATGTCAAATTGACAATCCCATGCAATCGGCTTTACAAGCCCTTAACAAATTTGTTGTGGAATTCATTGACAGGGAAAAACTGTTCCTCCAGTGAGGAAGCCGTCTCTCGACAATCCCATGTAAAATAACTTTAAGACAAAAATCATTATCGCTAGAATGTCATTTTCAAGACCCTTAGGTAGCCACGTACTTTTTCTTCGGCAGAGTGGTCGTGGTCCTCAAATCAGGGGTGGTGGCAAACTTCACAATCCGTCGCCATTCCTCCCGTAACTCTTCATTGAGTGCGGTTTTGACTTGGTCAATCCAACGCAATGGCGCTCTTTTGCCTTCAAATTTTCCCTGCACTACTAGTCGTTCAACTGATGTATCTTCGCGATGTGTAATATGTTCAAAGAAAGTGAGGATACGACATTGGACGATGGACGATGGAAGAAAGACGCTACTTGATACTGATAGCCACGTACTGGCTGAACAGAAATTGAATAGTTAATCAATCAACACGAATAGGAGATGAACAATTGGGTGAATTTATCAACTTTAATTACAGTTAAAGTTCTCACCTTGAATTCCGGGCTATCATAAGCTTAGATGGATGTTTTCAAACCTGAGGGATGTTTCTCCCCCGCTCTAAATATTAAATGAGCCGTCAAGAAGATTATTGGATATTCCATCATGATCATTTAATCCAATCCAAAAGGTCTCTACTTAATTAATCAGTACGATCCAAGCTTTTTTGATGAGAAGCTAAAATAAAAATTGATCAGAAGGTCAACAAATCGAAGTTATTACATTTCCTCATCACGGTAAATTGAACTCTTGTTTCTATTAACGTCAATTTTAAACGAATATTATACCAGGTGGAGACGACGATACGATAGTAAATCAAATAACTGGCTATACTAGTTCATACGAATATGTTGTCGTTTATCACCGATTTGATGTCACTAACTGCAACAGACTGCTTCGAATATTTCGTCAGAACAGTAGTCATTAGTCCTTGACTAGTTTCAGTCTTTTAGGCGTTTTATACAATTTTTGAATTCGTTGACAGGATTTATAATACTTTCAAAATATTCCTATGAATCATTATTGCCAGTGTTTTCATTAAGTGTCGTATCAATGTCTCCACATTATAAAGGGATAAAAAATTTTTTGTTTGTAACAGTTGCGTTATCTTTGGTAGCACTGATCGTACTTCGAAAAGCTGTACCATCGCTTAATGACATACGAGTAGTAGAGCTTTTATCCTGGAAACATGTACGGTTCTTGCTGAACAGGCTATGGGAATGAAGACGCGGAGAAATAGTTCGCTGGGTATTAAGTTCGGTATAAGATTATTTAAACAAAAAAAAAAGATGAGATCATGAGACTAGAATTCATCATCATCATATCAGCCGAAAGACGTCCTCTGCTGGACATAGGCGTCCCCAAGTGTCGCCACAACAACCGGTCCTGCACGTCTCGCATCCATCGGCTACCCGCGACCCTCATCGGGTCATCGGTCCACCTTGTGGGAGGCTTTCCAACGCTTCGTCTTCCGGTACGCGGTCACCACTTCAGAACTTTTCGGCCCCATCAACCATCTGTTCTGCGAGCAATGTGCCCTGCCCACTGCCACTTCAGTATGGCGATCCTTCAGGCTATGTCGGTAAACTTGGTTCCCTTGCGGATATCATGATTCCAGACTGGAGTTATAAGGCTTAAAATAATTGACTGAAGAGAAAACTTATTACAATTAACAATACCTCCCGTTGAGCTGCACCCAAACGCGACATGACACCAGCTCCTTATAAGTATAAGGATTTCCTTAACAAAGTCTTCAAAAACAGTTAAATTCAGTTAATCAGTACCAATATAAACCGTTTATCTTAACCCACTCGCACCGAAAAATGTGAAGTACCAATTTGAGGTCCAGAAATGGGTCTTAATTGAATCAGAGACATATAATTGGTGAATCAGTGTATTTTGCACAATTATCCCGTGAATGTGATATTTTTAAGTGGTGCAATGACAGCTTAGTTGGTAGTTTAATAAGTGAATCATCGGGATTTCCACAATCTTTGTTTTTGTTGTGCAATGTATGAAAGGTCAGCTAGTAACATATATAATTTTATCTTATGTACCACTACCTGGATAGAGTAAGTGAACTCACAAATAACAATAATTAAAACTACCCTTCACTTTTTAATGAGGTTAAATGCAGTGAATGTTTGCCATCACAAACCTCCGGCAGTCCACTACTGGACAGCCTCTCCTATCGTTTGCCCAAATCTCGATTCTCGGTAACTCTCATCCTGCTGCTTGCAGCCCCTGCCAAAATAGCTCCAGCTAGCCTAAGGCTGTTCGGAATACCGATTTGCGGTCTCTACCCAAGAATATGTATACTCTATGTGACATCGTACTAACGGCAACTTCAGCTTGCCTAAACGGATTACAATTAGAAAATTAAATCAAAGCTATGATTTTTTAGAAACACTGTTATATTGATCAGCGATCATAAAAAAAAACTTTCGAACATAGATTTGACTTAGGCAGGGTCTTGACACTCCCTAACTACAAAGCTAGAAACACACTACACTACCTACAACAAATGAGACTATTTTGTGTATGCAAGTCCTGCAAAGTGCCTTCCTGCTTTCAAACCTACCTACACTTATGTAAAGCACGGCCCATACATTACCTTATTGAAGATCCATTAAGCAGGAAGTGTATCCAATCGGTAATCGAAACCCTATAGGTGATTATACCTGGTGATCTATTTAATTTCCCTAAACCCCTCCGGGTGTAATCATGAGCCATGAGCCATCCAATTTAATGGGTAACCGAAATTCCTTTAATGCCATTCGTCATAGAAATGAGATTTATTGCTCTGTTTAAATATAAGGGGCTTGTTTTATGGCGGTGTTAAGGTAGGGTTGGCATGCCTGTGGTTTTTTTCTTTTTGTATTAATTTAATTTGGTATGGATGCGCTGTTAAGGTTATGAGGCAATTTTCCTGTTACGTGCACCAACAGATCTTGAGCTGCCGCAGACAGGTGGCTAGGATCGAACGCCGCGACAGTGCGATGAAGGTTTTTCATAGAAATTCTTTTATCTTTCGAGTAATTTTAGAAGACATAATTGGTAGACAAATCCACGCCACTTACCTTACTAATATTTGTCAGGACCTTAGCTAATAAGTAAATAAAACTTTATCTGTGTCCCAATAGACGTAGACGTAGTACTTACGCTCAGATGAAACTATTTCCTGAACTTTCAAAATCTCATTTCCACTTTGCTGAGATTTGTACTCAGGTACCCACAAGGAGCTATCACAGTATCACGTTGAAGTTAAATCCAATCGCATATGTATGTTGGTACCAAAAGAAAGAGGTCAGAAGCAATACCTATTAATCCGATAAAAAGTGACAGCCCTTAGAAGGTAGTGTCTTTCACACTATTCACAGTGATTGAAAAAGTTAGTTTTCTCAACAAAAGAAAATACATTTGGGAAATCAGTAGGCAGGTAGGTACTTCAGAAATCGTAAAGAATTCAAAGACAAACCTTAGAAGCACTACTTACTTAGTAATGAATGTTCTTTACTAAAAGTTAGCTTAAAAGAGAAGTCAGTAACTTTGTTTTTTTACTTTTTACACAGAGTTTCTTAAGTTGGCATTAAGTAATAAGGTACCTTTTTCAATAAAAGGGACGTAACTGAAGTTTTATACGAGTATTCTGTTTGCCTCCAGGCTAATCCATACACATAGTTAAGTTACTACTCCGAAAATGATCAATTCTTAGCGAACTCACGTATATATCTATAATTACTATAATACTATTACGTCAAAATGTTTCTGATATTCAGAAACATAATTTCAGAATCACTCCTGCATTAAATTATTAACATAGTAGTTTGAGCCAAGCAAGACTCGGAAGGCATGTAATATATAAACGAATTAGTTTAAAAAGAACCTGAACTTGAGCCATCCTTGTAATGTTCTAGTTATTACGTCACAAGAATGACGTCAGCTGGCAGTAGCATGACTAACCTCAAAGTTTTATTAAAGGCAGACTCGAGTGCACTTGACGATATAGTCGCCGTAGAGAATATGAAGTCAAAGGAAATTTCTGCTTCAATTTCCGCAATCCTGGCAGACTTGATAACCTGGCTTAAAAATCCACCTTTCTGCCAAGTTTAATGATGATAATAGCTGAAAGATTAGGAGACTTATCAAATAGGGGCACCTATTTTGTCATAATTATCCTTATGAATTGGAAATGAACCCTATTCTGACCTGAGATAACTTATGAAGATACAGTTCTCCCGCAAATACTCACATTCGTACTATATCAAATGTTATGTAATACTCATCAGTGCTAATACAATAATCTTATTATCTCTGTTTGAACATAATATTCGCGTTATTCACACTCCGATTGCTTCTGTCTGCAAACGTTATGTTTTCGAGATGTTATCCAGTCATGAAAGCTACATGTGAAGACACGCGATTACTTGTCTTAAATACAATAACAGCAATGGTATCTGTTTATAAGAGGTGCATGTAGATTAAAAAATGAAGATTATGCGTGTTTTCCTGCAAGATGTAGAATGGGATCCCTCTTTAGGTCTTTTTACTTTGCTACGAAATGGACAAAAATTTAAGAGAGACATCTTCGGAAAAGGTAGGGAAAGGGCATATGGCACCCCTGATATTGCAGGTGCCCATAGGCGGCAGTGACCATTAACAATAAGGTAGACCTGCTTGTTGGCCAATATTTGGCAAAAGAAGTGCTCAGATCAAAGAATGACTGTATCTAGCTCAGAGTGGATAAGCAAAAACAGATCCAGTCGTCAAGTACAATAAACAGCTAAATTTTCTACATAGGCAATTCGCTTTCAAAAAGAAGTAACTTTTGAAAAAAAAATTAAGTAAATGATAGATTGAATCAATTTTGTTGTACTTGTAAATTACGAGCTAGCGACAAAGACTGATAAACTAAAACACCAATCAACAGCGTGACAGCGTGTGTCTATAAATTCATGGATAATGTCAGGCGCTTTACGCCAAAGGTCACCCTTTACGATACGTCAGCACAATCACAGCTCGTTTACCAATAAAACGAACCTGATACACCATCAAACATAAATAGCCCACATATATACCGGCCCCAAACACATAAGACGTCCCTAAGGTGACCCAAACACCGAACTGTCATTTCAAGAAGATCTTCATCACCCAGGTCACGTCGCTTTCGGCCGAGATACTTAAAATTCCCTTACTGATGCAGCATTCTAAATGAAGGCATGTTACACCTTCGGATACTTTGAATATAGATGTCACACATGTAGGGATGTGTTTTGAATATGTTATGGGCACTAATTGTTTGAGCATTTCTTCTGTATTTTATGGTGATTGTGTTTTAAGGCAGTGTACGTGTGTTAATGTGTCTATATTTTCTTAGGAGTTAGCAATGCACGTTGTTAAAATGAATTGGTGTTTAAAAATATATCGTTCTTACTAGGTGTTCTGTATACTCAGAGTTCTAAAACTTAGCTTTGTCTGAATTGCTTAAAACCTTGATTTCTAAAATAAGAATTTACAGTTGATTTTATACGTTGACCTGTACTTTAGCCTGAAAACCTGTCAAACTTTGGCTTTAAATTAAAATAGGGTCTTACACATTCATAACACCCAATTTTCAATTTGACCGGCTATATCTTTCTTTATTAACTTCCTATTTTCTGAAAAAGTCAGATCGATTGAAATTATTGGTTTTATTTCCCGTTGCTTCCTATCCCTAATTCTCCATTCTTCATCCATCATTATGAATGATTTCTTTTATAGGGTCAGTATTTGTGACATGTTATTTTTCATTATTTACTTATCTGCCGTCCATTACGATCAAACGCATGTATCTTATTTCCTTTCCATCTATCCATTTCCTGTTTCCTTTTATCCCAAAGATCTTTCTTTGCTTGAGAGCCTTTTTTATTTAAGCAAACTGTTTTATCTTATCCAAGATTTGGTCAACTCGTCACAAGTAAACTTTTTACTCATCCTTTTTAAATTTCTTTTGTTTTAAATCATTTATCTACAAGCAACTTTTTATTTGCATATCTCATAACTTTTGAAAATGTTAAGCTTGAATTTATATATGAAAAAGGAGGAGTATTTTGTGATCTCCCACAACATTTTCGGTACTCAATAGAGTTACCTACTTGGCACAGAAAAGTACCTGTTCATTAGTTGTATATTCTATTTATCTTGTGTTGTGTGTACCCGAACCAAAATATCAAAAAGGTTTCCTTTGCATTGTGGTAACCTAGTTCCTATCTTTAGAATGAATGAATTCCCTCTATGAGGAATTGGGATTAGGCAAACCTGTTTCTAAGGATCTCGTAATATTTGCACTGTACATGTGCTGTGCAAAGATACCTCTCTCCTTAGGAATTTTATTTATGCAAATTACTTTTCAATTTTAACTACCAACTCACATACAAATCACTCTATACAAATACGCATTAAATATTCAAGCCACTGCAATAAAGCTGAACTAATAATTAAAACCAATGAACGGAACCCACCCAAAATCAAATCGAATAAAATTAATTTAAACTAGCACCAACACTCCACATTAAATTTAAGGCGTGACGATAATTATCAAAACAGTATTTAACTTGTTGATAAGGAAAGAGGTTTTAACGAAATAGTTCACGCATCTTTTGAAAAACGATCAACGTATTCTTAGCTTTATCTTGAAGCTCCTCTTTCCCATCTCTAAGTGATAATTAAGTCGATCGACTTCCAACTTAAGTATGGAAATGTTATTTTAAAAAGTGTTTTCGTAAAATAACGTCAGCTTCACACTTTCTAAGAATATAATTACTAATTAAGTAAATTGAACTGTGAGGTGTCTGATTACTGAGATTTTTATGTTCATACCCACTCACGGTGAGCTTTGGTTGGATACGATTATTGATTCGTTGACACTTATTTAAGGCAACGAACTAATCTATACTTATGTGGTATCCCAAATAAAGGCAACGGACTGGTGAAAGAGAGTTAGGACGTTGCACTGTGAAATTCAGTTAAGCTAGTCATAAAACCAAATACTTTAGATTTGAATTGGTCTTCCACATTGTGGGATATGAAGAGTATGATCCGATTACGAAAATTCTTGCATTGCTAAAAAGCTACGCTATCGCTGAGTCACAAGCTACTTGTTATCCCAAAATAAATAACAAATGCACAGATTTCTGAAGAGGAGGCCATGGGAGCAAAAACGCGGGAGAAAGCTAGTCTCTCACATAAATCTTAACTGAAAGACCACAATTAAATGATAAATAAGCAATAAGATGAGCATTTAATGTCATCCAAGTTCCCTTCTACTGAGGCACCTATATCTATGAATATTCTAGAAATATCTGTAACCTGTCTATTGGCTTATTAACTGCCTGACATTTAGAACCAATAAATTATAGGATAGATGACCAAAGGCTGTGAATGCAATGAGCAATGCTAATATAATTTGAAGCATTTAATGCAGGTTCGGATTTTCACAATATTAATAGCTTAAAAGCGCTTGATATTGATTAAGCATGAGCTGAGATTTATCAAGACATAACTAAAGCAGCTGGAAATGATGGAGATGACGATCGTGACACAGATGTAAGAGTGTATGAAGAGGCAGACGACTTGGAACTAGCAGGGAAAAGTCCCAGATTGAATAAGAAAGCTCTATACTGTGTACCGTAGGAAATAGTAGAAAAGCACGAAAGTCCGTTAAACAATCTTACTAAAGGGGATCTTAGTGCTTAGTAAACTAAGCTGTGGATGTCGGATAGGCCGCCAAATGCTGGTATTTAACTGAAGCCGGTCAGACTAAAAGTCATCGTAGATGATGAGGAAATCGTAAAAAAAAACTTCCCCTAATGTATCTGAAAAACAAAAATTCCACTTACTTGGAAACTAAAGAAGCATGTGGCAATTTGAAATGGTAACTGCTAATGATGCAAAAGCATGGAATCTGGTGATCGTGTAAACAAAGGTTTACCATTCACTTCTAGTATCCTTAACACTAAATCCTTTAACGACGTCAGTACTTTTGAAACACAAGTTATGGGCACACATACAGTCGCAAGGTGCAAACGTACACCTGCATTTTATGTTTACGCACGAGAGAGGAATTAATGCTGCTTTTAAGAATACTAAGTTGCAGTTCGATAATAGCCTTAGTAATGTGAAGTTTGGAACAGTTTTTTATGTCAGACGTGTTGCCTGTTATGGGTTTATGTCATAATGTATGCCCATACATCATAGCAAGGAGATAAATTCGTTGAACAAGAAACTATAGTTTCACATCTATATGGTTTGGAATTTGGCTTTCTCTCGAACATTTAACAGCAGATGCAATTTTTTGTACTTACAGAATATTGGGATGCCCTAAATTCCAGAACGTCCTTACAACTATAACTAACTTTTCTTTCGACCTCAAAGTTGATCCCAATCTATCTGGCTTGAAGATAAGACCTGCTACAGCCGTTTTGCTATCGAAGCAAGATCAGCTGTTCAAGATAAAAGAATGCCAACCTTTCCAAACGTGTAATGCACCCTTTTGAAAAAGCCGCTAGCAGGTATATTGAATTTCCAAACCGATGAATAAGCTTAGAAATCAAAACAGTTACAGGTACTGCGAATTCTTCCCACAAAGATCTAATCGAAACCAGTCATAGATGCAATTCTATCGTATTGCGCAAAACACGGCACGCCAAAATCGCATTCCAACCAGGTAGTTAACTCATTGATGCACTATTTAACCCCTATTGCCTATAACGAAAGGCGAGAATCGACTGGCGTGTCGATTTACAATTAGATTTGCGAATGTTCAATTCTACGTTGACATTTTAAATAAGGTTGTCATGTGAATTTTAAACAGGGATGTGGGATTAACTGAATGGATAATTCTTACATACCAGAACACTGATGTTCATCATAGTGAGTTTCGTCTCTGATAATCTGTTTTAGATACGGTCTACTGTGCTATACAGCCTTCAGCAAAACATTTCAAAACATAAAATAACAAGCATGCTTGTGATTCGGGTAATGCGATTAATGTATCTCAAGAATGCTTCAATTCAATCAGTGTATTGTCTGCCATAGAAAAATCGCGTTTTTCACTTATGTTTTGTGAATAAGAGATGTCAAAAAAAGAAATGTCGTTTACTCCCGACGGCTGGATCTAAGTGAATGATTACAAATTATACAGATAACTGGCAGCCCTGCCCTGCTCCTATTGTGTTTCGATTCTCATGCGCGAACATCAGGTCGATTCTCAAAACTTATTCTTTTGTGTGAACGTAGAAAGAATTTTAATGCTTCCGCTTGAACTTGGTATAAAATCTCACAATAGAATAGCACTTCATTGCGTAATGCCGACCCATTTGATAGTCGACAATCATTTTCTTGGCTCATTTAAGTTTCTGTCCATGTAACTTGTGTTGTCGTGTTATTCGTATTTGCATAGTAGGACTCTACTATGTTGTCACATGTCACATTTACTGTTCGGTTAAAGCACGATTCGAGGAAGCGCGGTGTTCAAGCTTTACAAAGAACGGCTATTATAATAAAAATGTTAGAGCTGTAAGCACGTTTATTGTTATGCTAGCTCAGGTGGAACCCACAGAACACGTATACAATTCCAGTGTTTAAAACAGCAAACAGAAACGCGCATTAAATTCAACCCTATTTGAATATCATCTGACGAAAACAGGTTATGCAAATGCTCGAGGCAGTAGGTTACAATCTATTACAACCAAACCAAATGCACCTGCATTGAAAACAGCACCTTTACACGGGTCCAAATTCCCGTGTTATTACTTCTCCGATCAAGTAAGAGCGACAATCCAACGGGCGTATAATAAAAATCTCTACAATTAAACACGTTGTATGTATGTACGAGTAAGTACGTTTAGCAGACCGTGGGAACGTTCGCCGGAGTCGAATCGACGAATCCATGCAAAATCCTGTTTAGCTCCAACATTCACTACCTGTTGTAAAATAGGATAGCGAGGTTTATGCGATGCTTTTATAGCTATTAAAGTTTTATTTTTGTGGTAAGTACTATCTACTGAGCCCTAATGTGCTTCGAATGTTGTGGGGTACTTGGTGTCTAGGAGAATGGAATTTTTGAGAGCGAGTTGAAGTGAAGTGAGCATTTTCGAATGGCCTTGGCCCAATAGGATGATATCCATTCTTTCCGCCGATTTCTGGAAATATTTATTGTCTCGTCTAATCAAACGCTGGGTGTTAAAATTAATATTTCACCAACCGCATTAATTCACGTTTGTCACATTAATTTTGCGATCATTTTTGTTCCAGAAACAGGGCCTTTCCCTCTTTATTTTGGAGAAGGTCTCAATTTCTTATAGCTTTCTATGGTTTGCATTAAATTAATTTGTGTACAGCGGCCCTTTCGGAAATATGATATCACCTTTCCTTATGGAATTTTATATTCGTCCTTGGCAAGACACCAGTGTGCTACTCTAAAATTGAATGCTCTTTTCTGCAAAGTCCTTTTCAGATAATCGTGCATTCAACAAATGTGTCATGGTTTCTCAGTTAGAATTCTGATCTCGTGAACTATCGGATGACTCAGTACACAATGCAACTGTATTGCATAGCGTTACATGAATATTAGTAGGCGGTGTTGTGTCATAACAACTTACTTTGGCTGTATTGAACCTGTTTCGAGCAGTCCAAGTGCTGTTGACAGAAATTGCAATGATATTATACAAAGCGTTATTAGTTTCCAGATTTGCAGGGAGCTTCTGGTTACGACAGTTGAAAGGACTTTGGTCAACCGGCTACATTATTAAATATAGTTTTGGTTACTTTGATTTGTCATTGCTTTTACATGTCGATTCTCATTGAATACTATTGTATCTTGCGATACTTGATACTGAGTTGAAGTTGATTATAGGTATTAATCTGAGCTGATTTAACAACTACTGCACTTTTATAGTAGTTTCACTTTACCTAGTAACTTAAGGCTGGTATTTTAATTATGTATTTGTTAAGGATGTCAAAATCTTCTTTAATGCCAAAGTTTGACGTTTTCTGGTTTATTAGAGTTCCACAAGCATTCAACATCATATTGTTAATTAAAAAAAAATTGAAGATTACTAGCCCGCGTAAAAGTTTAAATCCTAGTTGTACACTTTAGGTACAACTGGTGCCTTTAATAATATAATTAGTTTTCGGAATAGCACGATTTCATGGCTCTGCTTCTGAACAGATTTTTCTGATGACATGGCTTATCTGGATCAGTTCATAAGCTACATTATCTCCCGACCAATTTAAACATTCCTCACAGGTGGAGCCACAAACCAAGCTAGTTATTTACAAGAAAGCGAAGTGTCAACACCGGCTTTATGTCCGTACATAAAGCTTAAAACTACCTCCACTATTTCACCAAGACTTCGCACATTACGACACAGAATATTTAAACGTGTTTTATTACCATACTTCATGCCATTACTTATTTTATAAATATATGTATGTAGTCTATAGTTATACCTAGGTTTCTATAGTCACAACTATTTATGCGATCCTTGGCCGAGTATGCGAATTCTTGTGCGAAATAACCAAATATTCTGCGTATTGAATTGCGTATTTGTTCCGGAATGTCTCTTTGGGTTTATAGTCATTACAGTCTACGAATACAGATTATTTTAGTCCCTATATAGTGGCTGATTTCTGATTTTAATTTGTACTGTTTGCCCCGCCCTGCTCTGAAATACTGACTGATTTCTTTTCTCACCGCGACATGTACGATTTATATAGCTCGTCGAGACACGTAGATGACTAAGAATTTTAATTAAAAGCTGCACCAATATTTTATATGAATACCACTCGCTACGGATTCTGGTGTACAAGTTACAACTCCTCTTTTGTAGCAAAATGAAAACAGTACGAGTTGTAATTTGTTGAGTATTTTCTGTCTTTTTGTGCCGATTGACTATAACCCAAATTTTCCTAGACCTGTCAATTCTATATTTTTTTTTGCATTCTCTGCTTTATTACACAATACCTGTCGCAAAATTATGACAATTATATCAGTTTTTGTCAAATTCGTCGCATTGTTAGTTATATTAAACAGGGCCTAAAATGACTCTGTCATTCAACTCTTTATTCTCATCTTTACTTATGCACATACTTTTCCATAACATCCACAACAAATTCCTTAACTGCATCAAAAACCACAGAAGCAAGCTTCCACGAAAGGTCAAACCGATCTTTCAAAATAAAAAAAAAAAAAACGAAAGATAAATTCCTGACATTTGGCATGTGTAACGTCCCCCTATCATTACGAACGAAGCCAGGTGCTCGAACATCAGGCATGGCACGTGCACACGACATCTGCCGAGCAAAAAAAGTATTTATAGTTAACTATTATATTTACTTACCTTTGTACCTTGAGACATCTGTTTTCTATCGTATGTGCAATAGAAAGGATGCGTCTTCAGATTAGGGATGCGGCTTTGAACGTCGCAAGCTGGTCGAGGCATGGGTCGTTTTTTTTTTTGTTAATAAAGGTTGGATTGCTAAGGTCGTTTCGATCAGCTGTTTTGTAATAAACGGCATTTTTATACTAGTATGCAGACGTTTTGTAATTAAAAGTATGTTATCTTTTATTAGCACACAACACTGCAAATTATCTTGATTCTTGCGTCGTTAATTTAAAACCGCTTTTGAGTTTACAAACAATTTCATTCTAGTTTTGTTCCTTTTTATAGTACAAAACACGGCAGATGTTAGCAAACTCTTGCTCCTAAAAAAGATCATCAAATCTGGCATGTGTTGCACTTATTAATAGACTATAACAAATTGCTATCCCACCTTTGCTTCCGTAGACGAAAATTTACTTTTTTTAAAAACATGCTATTTTTGGATTAAAAAAAAAAAACAAAACAGATGTTTCTTATTTTTGCGGTGGAGTGTAGCAAAGGTGTGTGAAATGAACTGCCTTCTGTCATTTATGGTCCATTTGGAACTGTAATTGCGATGTCCATAGATGGAATACTTTTATTGTCTTTGGCATACGATGAAGCGATGCTTTTGGCTTTGTGAGTGTGAACAACGTTGGCTATTGTGAAAAGTTGTCTTTTAGAAAAACGTGTTGCTATCCGACAACTGGTTTCAGAACATGATATCTATCTATTTATTATAAAGACTCGGTAAATGCGATGGTTCCCTGTGTGCTTATACAAATGTGACAGTTAAACGAGCCTCCTTTTATTCAACGCAAAGGGTTTTAGAAAGAACACGGATGGGTTTTTAGTCAGTTAGAGTCTGACACGCTCTTCTGCTCCACACAGAGTGGAAGAAGTCATTTGATGATTTCCCATCCTTAAAAAAAGACTGCATCCATTTGAGATGTGTCTTTTTAGAAAAAAAGTATCCGACAACTGGTTTCAGAACATGATATCTATCTATTTATTATAAAGACTAGGTAAATGCGATGGTTCCCTATGTGCTTATATGTGACAGTTAAACGAACCTCCTTTTATTTAAGATAGATAATTTGAATTTCGAATTCGTTAATCAGTATCTAAAGTAATCATATCCTTATTGAGTGCCTGAAATTAGCTAGGTGAATCAGTATTTAAACTAACCGAGTGGTTAGATTTTTTATATAAATAAAGCTGATGGACGTCGATCTATCAACGGCACTAGATAATTAACCTCACATAGTGTAAATAGATATATATCTATTATAGCCTAGGCCATGAGTTTTTTAATAAAACTGAGAGAGGCTTGTAATATAATCACTTTTTTACTGCATTAGTTCTAAAATAATTTGGACATTACAGGTTTTATTACACTAACAATGGTAGTTTAGCTAAACCACTTTCTAAATTTTTATTAGTTTTATGTTAAAAGTTAAAGTAATTCGGCTGCTGTAATGGACGACTTTTGCTCAAAATGGTTCTATTATTTATTTAATTATAGTCGAACAGCTAATAAGGGCAATAAAAATCTAAATGCGTATACTTAACTCCTTTTACGTCTTAATTGTAGACCATAAAACTGTTCAAGATCACGTTTTGAAGAAACAAAAAAATGGGCGGATTCAGAGCTACTTGAAAATGAGTCAGGATTATTACCTACCGAATTACTTATTTCCTGTTCGTTTTAATATACATTAAAAAATAAACCGTGGTCACGGATGGTATAAACGTGGATAAACTGAAGTATCTCGTCTGAAATATTTCTGATACTCCTGAAACTAGCTAATACTTTTCAAACAATATTAATTTAAATCATTTTTTAACTTTAAGCCGTTGGTCCCAGCCATCGTTTGTAAATGTTGACCATCAGAAGCCAGAAAATCTGACGGCAGTCTTGCCAAGGGGCACCGTGTTACCCAGTTACTGTTTAGTGGACGTCAAATAGGATAGATATGTGACTCTCATAGCCACGAGATGCATAGCTTAGGCCGAAGCCCATACTGAATCAAACAAAATGATCTTAAAGAAAAACCCGAAAAACTGATCTTCCCACATAAAGACAGATCTCAACTTGTTCAAGTATATCGCACTCATAGACTCTTCCCACTTTAACTTTCACTCACACCTACTAAACACTTATAATTTTTATTATCAATTATTTTTTCTTCTTTTGTTTTTACGCATAAATAAACATTATATTTTTATGTCAGCCATGTTACTGGTGAAAACAGGTTTTTGATCTTCTACGAGTATCTACCCATATGGAATCACTGGTCCCCAAATTACAAGCTATTAACCTAGTTTGGGAGCCAGGAGATAATACTATCCTGCCAGGGTTGCGGAATTTGTTCGAAAGAGTCACCGCGGCCCTGGAACGCAAAGGACTTTAAAAGGAACACGGATGGGTTTTAGTCAGTAAGAGTCTGACACGCTCTTCGACTTCAACCAGAGCGGAAGAAGTCATTTGATGATTTCCCATCCTTAAAAAAAAAAAGTAGATAATACTATAAGCCCAACACCCCTATGCATTGCTGATATTGCTTCATATTTCTAGTTTCTATCGCTCGACGGCTAGACAAAGTCCACTTCTGAACGCTTCACCGAAAACATCATTAACGGACCTCTTTCTTTGTTCCAGGACTGTTACGGCTCCGAATTCGAAGATCGGGCAATAGCAGACGATGTGAAGAACTACGAACTGATATCTGGATATCAGAACGACACGCACACTACTGTCGAGTTTAGAAGACAGCTGGACACGTGTGATAAGCAGGACTTCGTTATTACGGTAAGTTAAAACCTGGATAGCTCCTAGCAACAACGGAAGAGTGACTTCTTTGAATCGGGTTGGCAATGCACCTGTAGTATCATGAAGTTGCAGATGCCCATTAGCGGTGGTGAACACTTACCATGGGCCGTCTTCTTATAAAAATATAATTCTTCCTAAAAACATGGGCAGTCAGAATATCCACTACGTTAGAGTCATGAGGCAGCCAAAAGGCGTCGTAGACCCCTTAGAACGTGGGACGAGCTCGATAAAACAAAAGACCCGTGGTCCATTTTCCCTGGACCGAAATATCCCGAAGTCATCGGAAAGTCTTAGCCTGATATTTTGATGATTCTTCTGTGTATCATCTGAAAATCTTCTCATTAGAGTTCTCAATAAGGTAAATCGGTTTTTGGGAGGAATATCTGAATTTTGAGATTATCCTGAAATTAGTCTCCATTAGAGCAGGGCCCGCGGTAACGGCGTCGACGAACGAGGTTGTATGTCGTGGGTCCAAACTCAGACGCTTTATTACATAACATCGTGAAGAAACCGGCATGTCCTATAAATTCGAAAAGTGACAGTGACCTGTCCTGCTATCCGTAATAGATCCGCGGGGTAGATTACAGCCATATTCATAGAGGATTCTACTGCAATTTTAACATTTTAAAATTCTTCGCAGGACGACACTACACAAATCCTTTGGGCCTTAGGACCTGATGGTTCTGATGGTCAGCTGCCGAAGCACGTCAAGAGTGGAGCCAGGCCGTTGAGGCTTCTCCAGCCTGTATCCAAACCTGAGTCCATACCGCTCAACCATTGGGATGTCAGGCTGACTAATGTGAGTAGAATCTATGTATTTCTTACTTATCTCGGCTTTGAACTGAAAAACTGCTGTTTGGTATCATTTTCAGATTTATCGCTACAGGGACGTTTAAGTCACCTGAATATATGGTTCCCGACAAAGATTTTTTCTTGTACGCAGCCACCTGATTCAGCCGTTTTATTAGCTGCCTAGCCTTTTCATTGAACGGCGCCGTTCGATCAAAAGTCCCTAAATTCTGCTAGGTCGTAGAGCTACTAGGTTTGATAATTTGATTAAGAGTATTATCTATCACTACCGTACATTATTACTAAGGTTAGCAATTGATCACGCTGCTAACAGCTTGCTTATTAAGCAATTTCGAAGCAATCGTCAGATTTTCTATGAAGTTTAGTACTGATATAGACCTACATCTTTCCTCTTCTCATTTTTCCAGCTTACAATCCCTTACGTAATGGCAACACTATTCTGGTGCAAGATCTTCAAAGTGCCTGACCTACCAAAAAAGCACCATATCGTTGGCTACGAACCCCTCATAGACAGCAGACCGATCAGGAACAACATACCAGTTCAGGAGCCCAACAGCATGTCTCCCGTCCACCATATGGTGCTGTACGAATGTGCTGAGGATGATGATAAGCATCTGTGGAATGGGTGGGCGGAAGGAGAGGGGTACTTTGGTCCGAATAGGCCGAGTGCCTGGGCAACTTGTGCTACTCCCCTTGCCGCTTGGGCGATTGGGTCTCAAGGTATGTGGATAGTACTTTTTGGTTTTTAAATTCATTGTCAGTGAGTCTGTTTCTTACCTTATCACGTCTTAACGGCTGAACGGATTTGGATGAAACTTGTCACAAGGGTAGACCATGTCTTGGATTAGGTCTTTCTTCGTATGTGATGGACGTTGGCGGCCATTGTGTTACATACATCACTGCTGCATATCTATTGCTCTCGACGAACGTCAACTTAAATATTATTATGCCAAATATGAAAATGTTATTTTAAATAAGTCAATTACTCTGTTGAAGACTCGCCTTTGGTCACTATCTCATTAAATAGCACCTAAGCACTGATATGGTTGACAATGGAGTATTAGGTATAACAGCTTAATCTAACAAAATAATTTATTAGTCATGACACCAAATCAAGGTCTTCAAAGTTGAATATAAAGTTTTATTACAGGATTTAGCACTGATTTTATAAACATCTTTTACTCAAATTAAACAACAATTTCTTAGCACCCGTCAGATTTGTTTCATCTCAAGTTCGTATTTTCGTTTCGTAATTAACACCTTGTCTACCTCAAAATCCTTTACAATAATGAACCTTAAAATCTTCATAAACATCTAATTAGGGACTTAATTAATTATCTTGATAATTTCAGGTGAATTCCTTCCTGAAAACGTCGGGATTCCTTTGGGCGAGAAAGGGGGCGTTTCTTACTACATGCTTGAAGTCCATTACGATAATCAGGCGTTGCATAATGGTGAGTTTGTACTTTTTATTTGTGATATATAAACGCTTTTTAATCATAATCTCTTATTTGAATATTTGATAAAAATATCATTGTCTGCCTGTAAGTATCTGTTTCTTCCAAAGACATGCAACGGATTTTGATACGAATTTAATTAATAGAACGAGTGATAAACGGGTTGTTTTTGACGGGTTTCGTTCGACATTTTATTTGCACCTTTATTGACTGCAGACACAACATTGTTGTCCATCTTAAGGCTGACTGTCCATTGGAGCGGAGAATAGAGGAGCAGAGCGGACCTGTGCTAATATTAGCCAATGAAATTGTATAAAATCTCCGCTCTGCTTCAGTGGACAGTCAGAGATTTGCGAACTAGTTTAAAACTTCATAAAAAAACTGGAGAGCGGAGCTAGGCAGCGGAGCAGTGAAGCAGAGCGGGGAAGCGGATAAAAACCGGTTTGTCCGGTTTTTACCTCAGCTCAAATCACTCATCAAGTGAACTCGGCCTAGCTCCGGACAGTCCGCAACACCGCTGCGCACTATCTCGCTCCGCATCAATGGACAGACACAGCCCGCAACCCCGCTCCGCATTACTCCCTCACTCCGCTCCCCTGCCTCGCTCCGCGTCAATGGACAGGCAGCCTAAGAAGGGTCTTAGGCTAAAATGGCGGTTAGTGGAGGGACCATTTTTAACCTCCGACCATAGTTACAAGTTTGAGGTGTGCATCGTAACTCCTTTACGGATGAACCGATTTTGATTTACTTTTCCCCCCAGTGCTGGACAGTTCAGGCATCCGCGTGCACTACACATCCTCACTGCGACAACACGACGCAGCGCTCCTAGTCGCCGGCATTGGTATATCAGCGCTACACGTCATCCCTCCGAAGCAGAAGGAGTACAAGACTGTGGGGATTTGTAGCACTGAGTGTACTGAAGCGGTTAGTATCAATAATTATAATGTTGCTTAATTTTAAGACCTATGTACATGGAGTTTTAGATCAAGAGCCGTCAATGCGCGTATACGCCCCAGGTTAACGGAACTATTTGCGTATAGACGCGCTCATGGCTAAATAGTAACAGCCGCACGGGTCGATCTTCAAAGTTAAGCAATGTCAGTGGATGACCATCCATTATATAGGTACCTACCGAGACTATTCGGTGGCTTGGAAAGCATAATAAGCCGTTGTCATTTGTAGATCTATGACAGTCGTCGTATTGGATTGTCACAAGCCAGAAAATCTGACAAGTCTTGCCAGGAGGTACTGCGCTGTGCTGAGTTACTTGTGTGCATAAAACGCCTTGTGCATAGACCCTTTCCAAATCGAATTCGACATGAAAAATGAAGTTTTTAAATGGAACCAGCACCTCATTATTGACGTGGGCTGAAGGACGTCACTAAAACTACAGTGTTGTTTGAAAATTATTCCTGCCGTTTTGCAAAACACTTCTCTGATTGCAGATTTTTTTACAATGAGACCCAAATATGACAAAGAGAAATAATGTAAAAACGTAATGTTTGCCTTTTGCACCTGTTTTAATTTTTCATTAACCATTCTTATTTTACAGACTTTGCCCGAAGACGGTGTCAACATAGTATCAGTACTTCTACACGCTCATGGAACAGCGAGAAAGATTTCTCTAAAACATATCAGAGGCACACAGGAACTACCTAGAGTATCCGAGGTAAATTAAAATACTTATTGAAAATATTCTAGAAATGTACCGCCATCTGTTATCCTAATTGTTAACTATTTCATAAGACGACTTTTCTCTCTTGTGGTCATAATTTACAAAATGTTAACTAGATGGCGCCACGTTCCTGGAACAACTGCTTCACCAAGTAGTTTTTCTCAACAGCACATAGATGGTGCTATGATACATTATTGTAATATTTTCAGGAAAACTACTACGATTCACATTACCAACAGTCCCGCATAGTTCCCCGAGGAAGGAAATTCCTGAGAGGAGATACTTTGATCACAGAATGTACCTATGACAGCACTTCGAAAGACAAACCTATTTTGGGTGGCTATTCCGCTAAACAGGTAACAAAATAGATTAAAATATCTTATTAAGTATGATATAATGCTCTCTCTCTTCTAAAGTTGAAATCATTGTCAAATATCTATATGCCATTATTTTCTTCCAGGAAATGTGCCTATCCTTCATACTATACTACCCAAGAACTCCACTAGCTGGTTGCTACTCCATGACGCCTGTGAAGGAGTTCTTCGAAACGTTTGGCGTCAAAAAGTTCTACGGATTGGACTTTACGCAAGTCGAAAATATCTTCCTGTCTTCTGGGTAAGTCTGAAATTTGATTAGTCGAATAGATGTAAGTTAGGGTTCCGCATCCGAAACGTAACCGACGGAACCATATTACTAAGTTAGTCCGACCGTCTGTATGTCTGTCAGCGGGCTGTATGTCATGGACCGTAACATGTAGACCGTTGAAATTTTCACCAAGTGTGTGTTTCTAATGCCGCTGTAACAACAAATCAGTAGAATTTGATAAAAGTATAACTAAAAGGGATACCACCCATCTTGCCAGGGTTGCGGACTTGTTTGAAAGAGTTACCGCGGCTCTGGAACGTAAAGGGCTTTTGGAGGAATACGGGTGGGTTTTAGTCAGTAAGAGTCTTAAGACTCCTTTTCGCTCTTGCGGTTCATTCTAGTCATTTGATGATTTCCCAAGTAAAAAAAAACACAATATGATATTTACGGTTTACGGAACGGAACCATTCCTATTCGAGTCCAACTAGCACCTGGCCGGTTTTAACGCAATCTTCGCGGTTACTACAGGGCCCGTTACTATGTTCCTTGAAATCATACAAGGAACGTCCAGGAACTATGGATGGCAGCACAGTCAAGTATATTTTACTTATAAGTTTCGAATTTGCACATAGATTTGCGCTAGATGGCACATTCTAGTTCGTGCACGTTCCCCTAAACGGAGTGTACGAGAACTATATGTGACAGAAGCGTCAATGTCATTTGTTCTAGTTTCAAATATGCAACACTAGATGGCATAGCCAACGCCGTGAACGTTCTCTATAGCTCCTACTTGGATATCATGGTTCCCAGTAACTGTGTTAAAAAAAAAGGTTAAAGCAGTGGTCGGTAGTAACTTAACCGTAACTTAACTTGTCAAAAGCCAACCAACAGTAAAATTTAACATTTACAAGACCTCACGCTACACTAGCGCCTCTAGCGGCAAATTCAAACGCGATAGCCCTCATCGGGAAAGGCTAGGCAGACAATGTTGACTCATAAATCTCTTCCAAATATTCCAGGAGCTTCGAGAACTTGCCACCTTTGCCCTTGTCAGATCTTGAAGGCCAGAAGCATATCATGAACGAAACTGGAGGAGAGCAAGGTGTACAAGGTGATGACCAAGGAGTTGGCTTGATGAGTAAGTATAAAAATTAAACCTCTTCCTATTGGACACTCTATTCATATTTTTGTATGATATAAATTGTGTGTCGCACAAAACTGACCCAAAATACTATAAAATACTATGGTTGTAGTTTTTTTATATTCAAAATGTAAATTTTCACGTCACATGTGCTATTTCATTTAATGTAATTTTGTAGTTCTATCATAAAATGTTTATTTATACCATTGTATAAATTTAAGTTCTTCAAACTTAACAGACAGATGTGTTGCTGGAGAGTTTTTTGCGCCACTTCTTCCCAGCTAAAACACTAGGAATTGGTGACGGGCTTGGCGACTTGGGGTACTGTCCTCATGTAAATTTTGACGTTCAAATAGTGCTGATTTTCAGCCTAGTTTGAATAAATGACTTCTGCGAGGAGACTTGTCCAGCGGTCATCAGGCATACAGCCGGCGAAATTGACTCTTCCAATTCCATTTTTGGCCTGGCAGCTTAGAATATTTAATTACTAAAAAACCTTTCTCATTTTTCAGAGGAGCTGGTAATCTGGGAGCCTCCAGAATTCCGCAACAAATCGTTCATGGCTCACCTGAACGAGATGCCCTGGGCTGAGCCGCTGTTAACCGAACAAATTGAGAAGACTCTGTACAAAGGCATGCACATGACATTCTGCAAGAGAAGAGACGACACTTGGGGCGTGGTGAGTTACCTATCTCTTTTGTTTGTATACTAGTGTCCTGCTCACTTCACATGATATGAGGATCTAGCTAGACAAAGTGACATTCAATCAACGATAACGATAATTTACCAAAAGACAGTTATGATTGAAACTCATGCAATATGTAGCGAGCCTTTAGTTCTCTACAACACAGGTTTTACCTAGTTCATAAGTTGGGGAACATCATCACCTGCTTTTGCCCATATGTTTTTATTTGATTTGATGGCCGTCATTCGAACACAGGCCCAGGTTCTGGATTTTCAGGCCTACTACTGAGAATAACTAGATGAATAACTAATTTTTTTGTAGTTCCGTTCCAAAACATCATCGGTATTGCCTTCCACGGTCAGTCCGTCTATCTGCTAGCTTGCTGGATCCCATGAACCGTAATAGTACCTGCTGGTACTTGTTCACAGATTGAGTCATTATTAATAAAAGAAAAAGCAAATGTAAAATTGCATACGGAACTCTTCGTGTGCTTGCAATTGACCGGTTTTTTGTTTTCCATTTACTATTCTAATATATTTTCTCTTCTCACAGCCAATGCAGATCCAAAGCTATCCGAACTACACAGAACTGATATCCAACGAAACCGCTGAAAAGTCCTGCCATTACAAAAGCGTCAGGTTGCCGTCAGTGACCAAAACGTCTGGTTCAGCAACCAGAACATTCAGTTGGACAACCATGGTCGCACTGTGTATAATGTTGGTTGTTACACGGTAATACAGAAAATGTTTTTAAATGTCGGTATAGATGTGTGAGGAATTTGTTTAAAAAAGTTTTTAAAGGCGGCTTTTAAGTTGTAAACTGTATAACTGTGTGTAGTCTGGCTGTTAGAGACTGAGTCGTCAATACGTATAGTTTTGAAGAGAAACCTTGCTTTTCTCATAAACTTTTTAATTCTCAATCTATTTAAAATGATATGTTTTATTCTTTTGCCCTATTTTACTATTATTTTCCTTTTTCTTCTAAACGACTTATTCTTCGACTTATTTTTATTTCGTAAAGTTTCCTTTTAAGACTAGCAATAATAAAAGTGCCTTAAAACTTCATGTGCCTTTACGCTAAGTTTCAGGACTGATACTGAATAATTGAGAAATTGTGCTATTGCATAACACTTTACTAAGGTTGCATAGAGTACACTCCATGCAACCTTAGTTTCACTACTTTTGTGATATTTGATCCGATTTTGATTGAAATAAAAGGTCCATTGCTTTTTCTAATAAAATTCCTTCTTTATCAAATTGTTGAAGTCTTCTCACACATCTATACTTACCCTAAATCAGTCTGAGCCAATGATTTCGTTGTTTTTCTTTTTTTTTAAATTTTTACTTTTAAAAATGTTTTCGACCGACAAATAAAATAGTATTATTCAGCCAAATTATGTATCATAATTTGCGAATATGTGTACAGTTATTTTTATGTATGTATCGTTAGGGCGTTGAACTGTGTAACGGTTTTAGTTTATAACTTAGTACTGAGTACCGAAACGCATCGGCGTCCATTGGCTAGAGACGTTGGGACGTCAAAACTGCTCTTGCTTACAAACCAAGCGTATCAGTTAGTGTTGCTGTTTATTTCTTACAAATTCACGGACCATGACAATAGGGTATACGACTATTTACAAAATTCTACATGATAGAAAGATGAAAATATAAATAAAACGATTTGTGTAAAAAAGCAGAAGGATGGAAGAATAACTTTTAAAACATGTAATTTTTCTATATTCTCCCATTTTTTTAACAGATTTTTTTTTACTGTGTATACACGTCAATCGTCATACATTTTTTTTACTGTTTTAGAAGCATATTTCAAATAAGAATTAATTAATGTAGATTTTAATAGCAGTCAAATACATTTTATATTTTTCATATTTTATAGCTGAAACTTCTAACTAAAATGACGTCTCTAGTCTGTCGTCGCCGCGATTCAGTGTTCTTTGTAACTTAGGTACTTTGAATGGATGTTTTTTGTGATTATTGTACTTATGAGTGTTGCTCGAGTATGTACCAGACGGTATAATTTTTATTTTTGGTAGTTTTATAGAACTCTGTTGTCTTATCCCAGTCACCTCTGCCTTGCCTAATACCAACTATTTTGAGGTCGACTTCCAGAATAACCAGATGGAGCTGAGTACCAGTATTTTACATGCAGTGACTGACTATCTGATCACGACGCAGTAACAATTTTATTGGAAATACTGGCGTTAGATTTTTCTGGCATCTGACTATCCGTAACGACTGTCAAAGATATTCGAGTGACAGCCGGGACCAACGACTTATCGTGCTTTCCAGGGCAAGAGTTTCGGTTTGTAGTGGACGGTCACCCATCTGGATTGACCTCGGCGAGTGTTGCTTAACATTGAAGATTAACCTGTTCGGCTTTACCACGAGCTGTTTTGTTTATGTTATCCCAGTGAAGTATAAAAGTTGATAATATCTACTTGTAAGTAGGTTTAATCGATTTTTCTCACTTCAATTTTTTTCTTACATTACCTAGATTGCTTGAAAGGTTAGGCAGAGATTAACACACCCATAATGAAATCTTTTAAGGAGGCATCTTATTCAAAATTAACGATGTCACATTTGATTTTGATTGGCTCGTGTTTGCCGAATATCTCGCCAGATGACAACCGGCGATCCTCTGAAAACTCCAATAAATTTGTTTATTCTATTTCAATGCCGAAATTTATGCCCATATCTAGTCCAGTTTTCTGGAGATGGTTAAAATATAAAATACTCGCATATGTATATCATTTACATAACAATTATGTATATCCTTATTATATACAAGAATGTAGCGTTAATATTGAAAATTTAGGCATTTGTGGAGTCGTTGTACCGTTTTGAATGAATCGCTGGTCCCAAAAAAGATTTTAATGCTGTAAGATGTGCTTTCTTTGTTGTATAAGTACTTATGATTTCTCAATTTTATTTTCTTTTGAGTTAAGATGAGAATTTTGTGGAAGCTCAATTCAGCAATAATATTTTTCAAATAATTTCGTACATTTTTTTGCAAATGTTTTTTTTTTAAATAAATTGGAAAATCTATATTACAACTTGTGTTTGTAAGAAACTTAGATAACATTTAGGGCTGTGCTTACTTAGCTCCGTAGTGCCTTGATGTGTATGATACAGTCAAAGCGTTCTATAATTTAGACTATAGGTACTTGAATTCTATGATTTCGAGATAATTACAATTCATCACCACCTAACCGAAAGTCGACTTAAGTGTTGTGTATTTAAAGTCGATTTTAAGAGACCTTTTGAAAGGTATAAAAAGTAGGGGTTGCAATGGAATTAAACTGTGTGTTGCAAGACACGTTTGTTGTTCCAAAACTAGATAATAATCTCGAATTCGGAATTCAAATATAGGACGTAAGCTGTGACGTCATTATTTTATACAAACTGCGATTAGGCAACACCATCAATATCATTCGATATTTGAATTATAATATTTTTGTACAATAATTTATACTTTTATAAAAATATTTTTTTGAAACAACATCTTCGTACGAAGGTAAGGTTTTCGAGTCAAATAAAATGAACAATTCATTGCATTTTACTATTATTTTTATTTATATTCACTCTAATGAGGTTTTAGTTATAAGGATACGCTTAGTAATTAAGTTTTATTTATTTAAAAAGTCAATAAAATGTTTTATTAAATTAAAAATTGTTTTTCTTCTAAACTAAAAGAATTCTTGTGCTGATCTTTGCGGATAGGTATCCGTTCGTGGGTAATATTCGGGATATTTATTGAAATTCGTGGTACCCACATTAGTCGACTTAAAAGAGGTATTCCACTGATATTTCTGCGTCGTTTGGAAATACGACACACCATTCTTAAGTGTCCCGGAGTTAGACTGGGTATTAAAATTGGAAGACTGGAACACCTGAGAATTCGAATTACCACTGGGATTATTGGAGTTGCCAGCGGGGTAATTATTGGAATTACCATTATTATTATGATACGCGTTGGAATTGGGAATAGCAGTGGGATAAGTATTGTAATTGGCATTATTAGTATTAGGATAAACATTGGAATTAAGGTTAACATTATTGTTCGGATACACATTAGAATTGGGATACACATTACCACCAGAATTAAAATTAGATATTCCACTAGAACCTACATTGCTACTTGGAACAGTAGTAGAACCGAACCTGTTAAAAACTATCGTCGGTTCGGTGCCAACAAATCCTGGACTGGGTGTTGAAAACCCATTGTTGACTGCCGCAGAGTTAGCATTGAGGGGTATAGGGTCCACGAAGGCATTGGGCCTTTGAGGATAGGACTGTGGCTCCTTCCTGTGTTGTTCGTAGGCCTGCCAGTTGATGAACCAGAAGGGTTGTTTGTCTACAGGCAGTTTACTGAGTCTGTCGATGAGATCACGGTCGCCATTTGCTTCGATTGGCAGTCTTTCTGGAGTGCCGTCGCCGAAACTGCAATGAAGGAATAAAAAGTTATAGAATCTGGCTTTTTTTTTATTGACGGTGATGTGTTCGCCGTTTTACTCAATAGAATTAGCAATATTGCAAATGAGAGTTATATGTTTGGTGTACAACCCATACTAATAAGTACAGTCAGCGTCAAAAATATCGAGACCGTTCAAAATGATCTCACAACTAAGAAAATTAAACTTTATCTCAATTGGATAAAGTTTTTCTCAGAAGGACAGTTGTCGTGTACTGTTTTCATTCTGAAACATTCCTTGTGTCATTGAGTTAATATTTAATTTTCGTAGTCGTTTAGATCATTTTGTAGTCTGTTTGTCCCGATATTATTGACGGTGATTATAAAGAAAGTAAGTAAATTTTATTTGTTTAAACATGGTGTACATGATGCATTGCATGCAAGATAAAAATGTGGTAAGGAAAAGTTCTAACATGTTCAGCTGCACACCGTGGCGTACAAATTGGTAGGAAGATATGGTGCATAAACCGTGATACTATTCATCAAAATTACATTTCATCATTATTCATCATTACAATTCAATAAACATATTCCTTTGATGCAATTCAATGTCAAAGTAGTCAGTAAATAAATTGGTCAATAAAATATGAATTATTGTCATTAATATTTCAATTCCACATTACAATTATTATTCCTATTATAAAAATGCAATTATTACAAATTACAATAAAAAAAAAATACAATAACATGCCAAAAATATTTAAAACTCATCTCAAAAACGAAGTAAATTGTCCTCTTTCATGAACTCTGCTATACTGTATATAAATGTGAATGTAACTTGGTCTGTCAGCTTGTTTGATACCATTTTACGTCTTAACGGCTGAACTGAATTTGATGAAAGTTGGCATAAGGGTTGGATTGGGATTGTGGTAGGAGTTTTTTATCCCGGGAGTGTCTTCGGTTGAGATAATTTTCGACTACCTAAGCCGGTCCTCGACGCGGACACACAGCGGGGTCAACAAAACAAAATGTCTTTATTTGATTAGAAAAAAATTGCAGCAATGGACGATAAAATTTTTCCAATAGTGTTTGCACTGCAGCCGGGTTTGAAATTCCTGGTACCACCCATTACCAGTGTTTTACGGAAATTCTCGGGTGGCATTTATTCGAGTCACAAATCAATCTGCGATATTTTTTGCCTATGTAAGCTTCCATTTTATAGAAAAACCCAGGCACCTAGGTAAGTGCTTAAAATAGATTTTATTCTAATGATACCTACATACAGGTTTTATAAACTTTGTTTTTTTGTACCATAGATACAGTCAATTGAATGACGTGCATAGAAGTAGGTTGTCAAAATCATACCCACACATAGGTCAGTAGGTAGTTACAATGCATTCAATAAAAATATAACCACACTTTTATCAATTTCCCCAAAGGGAGAAGCAGGGTGTACATCCAGCATTGAGGTCCCATTAAATACTGTACCTAGTTATTATTCGAGAAGATTCTGACTCAAGATTTATTTATTTCGACCTAGGGTTTTCAACCCTTAGGTAGGGTTGCAACCCGTACAGTATATAGTATTGTACCTACTATATTTTAGGCGATAGTAGGTACCTACTATACATATATCATGGTAAAAATAATATTGTACCTACGCAAAATATATATTTTCGTCGCTCAAATACTGACGAAGATTTTTAATAAACACCCATAAAACTCACATTACTAAAAAGCAGTTTGGAGGGATCCCAAAATTTTCGAGGTTTCGCTCGCTATCCGACATTCTCATATTTCTAAAATTCTTCAGCATAAGTTATCAATTCAATCAATCTTTCTGCCCGTATCCCATGTTACTTGGGGTCGGCACAACACGTTTTTTTCTTCCATTCTGTCCTGTCAACCGTCACGCTATCACTAACTCCCTTTTCTTTCATGTCACTCCTGACACAATCCATCCATCTTTTCTTTGGCCTCCCTCTCCCTGTCCATCCATCCACATTTATATTCATAACTCTTTTAGTTACCTACGTGCATTTCATCTCTCCTCTTCACATGACCATACCAAGATAAGCGGTTCCCTTTTAGCTTTTCCGTTACTGGCGCCACTTTTAAGCTACCTACCTCTAATTCTGTATGAAAGGTCAAAAAATGTATTTGTTAAGGATACATTTTTAGCTGGAATATTCGATCGAACGAAGCGATCTAAAATATTCCAGCACCCCGTCTCGTCGGTATTTAGGTCTCTTTTTCTGAAAAACCAAATACCCTAATAGGCTCAGTCCGAAACATGGAACGTGATGCTGATTATGGTACCTGTATACCTCCCAAAAAACATCAAAGAAAGGAGAAGAGGTTATAAAATATGTTTTAATAAATAACGATAAATTCAAACTAAATTGTAAATACGTGTACCTACTTATTATTATTTTTGGTAAATTTTTCAAACCATTTATAAAAAATATGTTTCCCTAAAAAAGGTGGCAACCCTACCTAGATCGGGAAATAAATAAATAGGACTCCATTCCAAGCTTTTCATGTGTGAGTTCACTAGATCAACGAGTTACTATTTTTCAAAACTATTTCATCATCTGCCTGTCCTTGTCTTGAGGTACCTAGGTACTTACCTACCTGGGGTCGGAGCAACACTTTTTTTCTCTCCCATTCAGTACTGTCAATCATTATCGTCACGCTATCGCTGATTCTTTCTTTTCATCAAACCTCACACAATCCTTTTTCTTTTTGACGATGACCACTCGCAGTTCAGCACACTAAGGCTGTTTACTGCTTAACCGGACTATCCTGTGGTGGCCTTAAATGACTCTAAGGCCCCCAGCCAGGGCTTACAAACTAAAATAAAACTAAAACTAAATGACCGCTCGCTAGGGCATCCCCTGTGGGATAAGGACCTCGGCTAGCGGCGTCATTTGGGAGGAACAGCAAGGGACAGGCTGGGTCGTAACATTATTTGGGGAATTTAAAACTACTGGCTCAGCGACGCGGGCTGGCTCGGTAATCAAAGGTCGGGGTCACACAATCCTTCCTCTGGCTTCTATTTATTCGAAATAATTAAGTACCTACCTACACTAAAAATCTTAAACTTCGTTACATCGATAAGGAAACAACAGAAAAATATAAAGAGACAAATAGAATATTCAATAAAATATTTTTATTAGGTACCGGTTTCCAAGAGGATCTGGTGTCGTGGTGGTTCTGTTTGGCGTGTCAGGGAAGCCAATGGGTCTCGTGCCCGCGAAAGAAGGTCGTTGACCCGCCACGATTGACGATATCACCAAAACCAGGGCTGATATCTGCAAAATTTAAGCAATGTTTTAGTTGGTTTTGTAAAACAATAAACAAAATGTTTTAAGTATCGGTTTCTTTTACAGGATCACCGCGGCTTTGACATAGGTATCGTAAGGGAGAGACCCAAAGTGCGAAGTAGCAATTGTTCTTGTAGTGCGTCTTACAGCACATTTTAGAGAAGAAATAAAACACTTCATTTTTTTTCTTTTTAATAGGTACTTAAGTACTTACCTGTTTTTGTTTCTGTAACTTACTACAAAAAAGGTACTATATTATAGATTTTGGTGGCTTTGTTATTATATCCTAGTTGTGACGGAATGGAATCGCTGGATTGTTGCTCAAAATACGACTACCCATTGTTTGTTTTAAAAATTTTTTGAATTTGACTCCTGACGATATGTCAAAGTGGTATAATATTCGTCTGAAGACAATTCCTTATCTAAATATTAGAATCCAATAATATATATTCGACTTCCCATCACTACCAACTAAAAATTTTGCTGCAGAATAAGCAAGGGGAAGTCGTGGTGTCTTTTGAAGAATCGATAGTGGATGGCTGCCCGGCAGGTGGGGGCCATTGAATGGAAACCGAGTACCTACCGGCTAAGGGTGCTAACAAACCAATCGATTAACGCTCGATGATAGTATGGATCAGTCTACGTAGTTGATGATCAATGTCTTCGATCGACGATCGATTGACACTGCAACATAATGTAGTTTGTGTGAATGCCCACATGGATTACCCAATGACCAGAAATAACTGATGGGATGGACAAAACTCATAAGGGCTGGCTTCAGTTTCAATCATAAGGTGATTGGGCGAAGTTTGGAATGCAAAGGGCATTCGAAGGAACATGGGTGGGTTTTAGTCAGTAAGAGTGACACTCCCAGGGTTGCGGAATTTGTTCGAAAGAGTCGCCACGGACCTGGAACGCAAAGGGCTTTAGAAGGAACACGGATGGGTTTTAGTCAGAAAGAGTCTGACACGCCCTTCCGCTCCACCCAGAGCAGAAGAAGTCATTTGATGATTTCCCATCCATAAAAAAATAGTCTGACATTCCCTTCCCGCTCCGCTCAGACCTGGAGAAGTAATTTGATGATTCTCAAAAAAAAGGAACTTTGTCTTTAATTGAATCTGTATATTCAAACTTTTGTCGTAGAATATTACCAGTTAGATTGTAGGTAGGTAGTATTTATCTCAATGCCTGATTCATCACAAATGTTTATAAACAGTTCATATACAAACCGGTTGACCTTTGCAGATACTACGGTCTACTTACTAACGTCATTTGATAACTTGAACAATTAATAAATTGATAGAAACTGCTTTTTATTCAAATTGAGCTTAATAGCTTTGACTCGATTTACGTCAAGATCGGCACGCTTTTAATCGATTCCACAGGGTTTTGGGATTTGTGTGATCATAAATACCTACCTACCCTAGGTTACCCATTTACGTACGACCAACATTATTATCACATAATAACAATACTTCTGTCCGATTTCGGCCTTGGCAGCCAATTCCAAAGGAGACTAGCCATCGGCATGGGACATATAGTGCACAAGTGTGTGCGCAAACACAGATTAGATGCACTCTCTCTTCCATCACTCACATAGTCTGATGGGAAGGCAATCCAACACGACTGGAGAGAGATCTGCCCAAAGCACAAAATGGAATGGGAATATCTACATCACAAATCTGGACTTTTTACCAACATAAGCAATGAAATTTTTACTCATAATTCCGTCTTGCAAATCTGTGACTAAAATCATTAATTATACCTACTTTAGTCATAAAGTTATCTTTAATTAAACATCTTACTTTGTGAATGACAAACTATTTTTAAAACCCATTGTTAACTTGAATAGCACAACTTCATCAACTAACCTATAAAATAAACACTGACTTGGAATCACCTAAAAAAAACGATCGAGTTAAAAAACAGAATTTACTCACCAGCATCTTCATTCTTGTGGATAATTTTCGTTTTAAAATTCGAATAACGAGCACTCTGTTCCACAGTTTAAAAGCGACTGGCTCCTTCAATTGGCGTACGAAAAAAAAAACAAAAAACTTGAATGAGGAAAACTTATTCCATCTACATGAGCGATGGAGCGCCCGTGGTATGTTCACACCGGTTTGTTGTTATACAAATTACTAATGTTTATGTTTATTTGATTTATTTTACCGTTCCAGAGACGTTTACCCACTTTTTGCGTGTTCATTTTGGCACTCTTGCGCACTTTCATTTAAATATTTGTTTTTTTTTCTGTATGTTTGGACTCTTGTCTTTTGCAGCGAGCATCAACTTTTTTACTGGGAGGTGAACAAGTATTGCAATAACTTACATACGCATCCATTGTTAAATAAGCCATAAATTTATTTCTAAACCAGTTCCCTGATTTTGAATAATTTAATTCAATTTGATTAGGTAGATAGGTAACTAATCTTGATTTTCTTTTGATTGTATCCTTCATATTTACGAGTAGGTAAAAACGCACTGTATTTTGTTTTTTGTTATCATCGTGATACACCTATTCATATTATCCACCTGCGAATGCAGTTTTAATACAAAAATCAAACATCTTTTATAAATATGTATACAAAAAAAAAATTTAATCCTCAACTAAGTATTCTTATATAAATGAGATGTTAAAGACTCAACTGCAAGAATTTTGTGTACGTGCGCGGAATCATCTAAATAACGTATATAAACATTTTTTGAGGCATATTATTTTTTCACACTTAAAATAATTTTGCATAATTTTGAACGCCTTATAAATATAAATAAAAAAATACCCTTAACTAACTCAAACTAAAAATAATGTTATATGGCGGCGAAAAATTTATCCGCATCGCTTGCCATTGGTAATGTGTCCAAAAGGCTGGTAGCATTGTCACGTTTGTTGACAATCCTTTGTCCAAGGTAAAGGCCAGCCCTTGGGTCACGCGAAGTGTCAACTAAGCGTCTGACAGATCTTAAAACAAGTTATGAGCACTCGGACCCCACAACTCGAGAGTTTCAACACCAAATGGCTCGAAAATATAACTACCAACGAGGTTAAGGTTCTCCGCACTCCGCAGCCGCTCGGCAGCGCCAGCTCAGCACAAAGAGCTAGGAAGATAGGATGGCGCAAGAATATCGACACAAGTAGCGTCCCACGCTAATGACCTACCCATCTTCCATGGTAGTAACGACATGCCGTCCGGTCTCTGGTCATTGTCGCGTGCCAGATCATTGAAATTAGAAGCCAGAGCAAAAACAGAAAAAAAAATGTAACGGGACAGGTCAAGCATGAAATTTCTCGTTGTGAACTGCGAATCACGTTCGACAAGCGTTTGACCTACTAATAAGTAATACTAATAACTGTTAACGACTTCCTTACCAGCATTAAGATTGAAACTACAAACAATTAAAAACCGGTAATTTAAAACTTAGCTGACCCGACAGACGTTGTCCTGTCAATAAAAATTGTTTTAGGTCAAAATCATGCAAGCTGAATTTTATACGTTGTTGATTCATATTCGATGACAATTACTTTTTTAGTATGAAAATTTTTACTTGATCCTCCATCTAGGGTCCCTTCTAAACCAAACAGCTCCTCAACGGTCAACAGTAGGCGCACGATTTTTTTCTTCTTTTTGGGGCGTTAAAATAAAATCTTTTTTTAAATTTATGATTCATATATATAGATTCCAGTCATCATTATTTTATGCCTGTCTGAAAATGTCCGGCTAAATTTTCGCAAATACCCAACCAATATTGCTGATTGTCAGTTGCGGCTGACCGCAGACGTTCTGACTGTCCAGCAATGACGAGTAATAGATTGCTATTAATTTTATTATTACACTTTTACACGACAAAAACTTAAAACTGAATGAGGTTTTAGTTCCTTAGGTTTCCAGGCTTATTCAATTTAAAAAAAAACTTTATTTCGAGCTGTTAGTAACATAGCCCTTAAAAACTAAGTGTTCCTAAACAACACGATACGGTGACAAATGTGACTGACAGCAGTGAACCACATATGGACAGTCCACCCTGTCAGCAATATTTTTGAGAACCCTGTTAGGGCTGGCCATGAATCGAGCCACTTCTTGGTCCGCGGTGAATCCCATAAGTTAATATTTCTAATCGCCTCACACATAACAGGTCTGCCCCGGCCCGACCAGGTAAACACGCTTCACTCAAAAGTAACTCTGAAGTATTGGCGGCATTGATGGTCGACCGACGACAGCATTATTGCGTAATACAAAATGACTGGAATCGAGTCACATTTGCATTCAGTTTCGTATCCATAGCATGTTTTGTACATTTCCGATCAGACGAACTTCAAGTATATGAAGCAATGGGTCGGCTTTCCTTTCGACTGTGGATGGGTATGCCAAATCATGAATTAGGGTGCCGATATTAGGGGAGTAGTCCGATGCGACCCAGGCCTACTAGAAGAAGTTTAGGTAGATTGTGAAGAGAGATAATGCTGCCAAGACTCTGGATTTAAAAATGATTGTGGAAATATAAGACTAGAACATTAAAATTAGGTATATCCGGAAAATAATTCTTCCTGCTTTACTAATCCTTTTGTGTACTAGGGAATTCCCACTAAGTACCAAACAGTGTAATTCGTCACTATATACATATAAGATAAGTATATTATATGTATACTTAAGACGCTTAGACATTGAACTAAGTTACACCTTTCAATCAATCCAAGTGTTTTCCTTTAATGACTCAAACAATATTAGTCCTTAACTTTGTACTACTTAATATGCTTTTTACGAGTATATTAGTTCGTATCGCTCCCGAAGCCAAGCTACAGAGGAATCTTGTATTTCCTGTACGTATACATTTCCTCACATTGCTAAAAGACATTGAAATGAATATTGAGCTCAAGGCGGATTAAACGCGTGTTGGCTAATTATACGTGCAAAATCAGTTGTACTGATGTACCATACCCTCTTTGGTTGTTCATGTTTAGGAATCCATATCTTCCGGATAGTATGTCTGTCAGGCAGATTCCAGTCTCGGTAAAATGTTATTGTTTTTACCGCTAGGTTTTTTCAGTAGCAACTCGAAGTTTGGAAGTTAGTGGTGTAATATCCCCGTGCCTCTGAAAGCCCTCAATAGCTGTTGGTCCAGCGCCTGATCTCTCCCCTATCGAGTCAAATTGCCGCCGCATCAAGTGCGCTCGGGGGGACATGACCATTGTACATGACTTTGGTTTTGTCCAGATTCATCCCGAGACCCACCCGCCTTGAAGAATCTTGAATATTCATTCACTCTTGACTAAAAGTACTCCCAGGCTGTAGCTATCAGGAAACACAGAATCCTGCTCAGGATGTGCAGTGTTGTCTAGACAATAAACCAGAAATAAAAAGTCTTACGCTAAAACAACATGGTAGTTCGGGTTATCATAAATGATCTTGCCTAATCGAAGATCTTGCCTTCTACACGAATATAAGGAAACATTTCAAAAATATGTTTCCAAATATGCAAATTCTTGAAGCTAACACGTTTTACCTGTTATTTAATCCCCTCCTTGAATGACTGTGAGGAGTCAACGTATAAGACGGGATTTCGATTTTTACTGATACTCTGTTCGTTAATGTACCCTTCTTAAATGATTGACTGCCTCGTTTGGTTGGCAAAGTTGTTGAGAGTTTTCTATCCAGTAATTATAAATATAGGTACCTAGCAATTCAGAATAGTTTGATTTAATGGCGCAAGGCTCGCTCCGTAACAAGAAATCCAGATTTTTTTAATTTTTAACCGACTTCACAAAAAAGAGGAGGTTCTCAATTCGTCGGAACCTTTTTTTTATTTTTTTATTTATGATCTCCGATTACTCGAAGATGGCTGGACCGATTAGGATTTTTTTTTTGTTTGATACTTCCCTGGTGGTCCCATGATCATCAAGTCAGGATCTGATGATTCTGGAGAAATAGAGAGAACTCTTCAAATTTTATAGGGACACCTGAAGCGATTTGGGTAGTTCTTGGAAGAGTACTTTCTCGGGGTGGTCCCATTTCAATTTGGTGAAGATCTGATGAAGAACTTCGGAGATAGGCGGTACTCCTCAATAAATGAAAGCAAATGGACTGGGATTGCTGAAATCTCATGTCTATCTTTTTTTTACACCAGTTCATAACATAACATCACGCCGGTACGCTGTGAAGGGGTAAGCACATATGAACCACTAAAAAGGGAAAAAATGTATTTTTTTTGTAAACATTTTTTTGATAAAACGTCGTGTCGGTAAATGTCTAGACCTTTCCGTTAAATTGGCATTATGTTAATATGCTAATTTCCTAAACTTCTTTGGGTAATAACAACATCCTGGTCATCAGTTTGTTTGCCAAGCATGGCAATTATGGCAACATTCCAAACCGCAGAGCATAAGGAATCTTGAAGAATGGCTTTGTATCTGCCTATAATATAATAGAAAGAAAGTAGATATAAAATACTTTTATACTACACCTGCTTAGAAAGTACCTTGATACTTTATCAAATTTACGGTAGAAAGTACGTCATTGCATATCGAACAAATATGCGGGGAGAAAACGCATCTGAGCGGGAGAGAAAAGTGTATGAAAATCCATTTCTTACGTGGTTTTTCTTTTTTAATTTTGGGTAAGACTATGCGCCGGTAACCTAAATATCAAAAGCCAAAAAGTTTTTACAGTGAGTTTTTATCTCCAAGTTCGCAAAATGACACTGGCCACTAGCTGTGTGTTGGATGGTGTCGGGCTGGCAGTGCGACCCTGCGGCGGCAGGATAAACAATTTGAAAAAAGAACATGTGAAAATTGCAGACGCCATTGGCGCCATTTCCAATTTGTGTGTTGTTTGAGGATTCAGTTTTAACTGCAACAATTTCAATATAAATTTCAATTAGTAAAGATTTCGTTTTTTATTTTCCTTCTAGGTGTAGTATAAAGCACTATGTATCACTCGAGAGAAACTGCGATTCCCGATCTTGGGTGTTTTAAAGCCCTCGCCTACGGCTCGGGCTTCAAACGACACCCTCGACGGTAATCGGTCACTTTCTCCTCTCGGTGAACAATGTACTATACTGTTCACCACCACTCATCATCTAGCCTTTTCCCAACTAAATTGAGGTCGGCTTCCAGTCAAGCCGGATTCAGCTGAACACCAGTATTTTACGTGAAGCGGCTGCCTACCAGACCTCCACAACCCATGAATACGGTACTTCTTGGCAAGACCGGAGTCAGATTTTCTGACTTCTGACATTCCGTAACGACCTGCCAAAGATCAACAAATGACAGCCGGGACCAACGGTATTACGTGCTTTCCGAGGCACGGAGGAGTCTCAATATGTTAAGATAGTCACCCATCCACTGAGCAACCTATGCAAGCGTTCGGCAACCACGAGCTCCAAAATTAACTCTAAAATTATACCACTATGAAATGGTGGCTATGGGTGGTAGTGAATAGTGGTATATGGTGTTATACTTCCATACGGAAGTATATCACCATATATATATACCACTATGAAAGTATATCTATCAACTCTCTCAAAGTAAAAAGATATCAGCAGTAATTGTTTTTTTTTATCGCATACCTCCACAAAATGCATGGAACTGTTGTTTTTGTATGTGTGTAGGATACTACTTATATGAAAAATTTAAATGTAAAAATACTTATTAGATAGATCATATTAAAAAATTGCGACTTGTGAAAAAATAAATTAAAAAGGGTCGAAACTTATACACTTTTGAAGATATTCTTCTATCCTTGTCACACAAATTGTCATTTGAGCTGGATGGCTTCAATTCAATATGGCGGGACTTGTGAGTGACGTCACATGCAATTAGTGCTGTCTCTGTTCATTACAGATTTTAAAACGCTGACAGACAACACCGCCATATTTTTAGATTTTTTATCAATATTTTTTAACTGCGTCTTGTCTGCTCTCTAGGTTTTGAGAGATGTAATAAAAAACGTTCAGTCATATACCCTATTGAACAATCAAAATATAAATACTGGGCTTACCGGTTTCAATTACTTAACCTAAAGTGCGATACTTTAAAATACAGATTAAATGTCTAAAGTGAATTTAGGATAGCTCAGAGATTGATGATTTTACTAAAATTGTACGTGACTTCATGACGTAAAATAATAAATACATCACACTTCAGATTATTTTATAATTTAAATACTGCAAGGAACTAAGTAGGTGATAAAAACATGAGTTTCAAATCTTTTACATGTTCAAGCTGTCGGGTAGCTGGCAAGGAGACAATACACTAGAGTTACGAGTATAAATAAAGATGAAATTAGAACAAAAGCTTTCAAATTAACCGAATTCTAAACCGTTTTGCAACCGTGAAACCAGTAGAAGAACATATGGAAGATTGCACCCCCATTTCAGCTTCTTACACCATCATCAAAACACTTGAAGATTGCATAAGCCATATCCTTAGCATCAAAACCAGTAATACTAGTACACTTTTGAAGAAGCTCCTCAGCGTCATCCTCTTCCACTCCTATTAAAGTTAGTATTGCCATTGCAGCATCTGGGTTCAGTTTTCCATCTGGTTCCAAAATGCTCGCTTTGTGGAAGAAACAACGGGTCACTTTTTCCATGCCTTCTTTTTCTATGTCTCTATTATTTTCTTCGTCGTTAAATATTGCTGTGATATCATCGTGAGTCAGTTCGAATTCTCCTTCTTCGATGCACTCCGTGACGTATTCGTTCATTTTTTTTGTAAGTTTTAGTATATCGGTTACTTCTGCTACCTGGGGAACAGAAATAAGGTCATATGTTACTATAAATAATTTTATCTTTGATGCATTAACACAAATAAAATTGATTGTGTTATTAATAATATTCATAATGTTGATAACTACGTCGTATATTATTCAAATAACAATCTAAGAACATACACTTTAAGGCTCTACTTCCAGTTTTTATAACCATGAACATTTTTGTATCATGGATATGTTTAAAATTCATCATAATATTTTTTCATAGGCCTCTCCCAAACGTCAACACATCAATCGATCCCGTGCTTCTCGTATCCAGCGTTTTTCCTCAGACGTCACCAGGCTTTTCAATAAATATTTTTTACTTTATTTAAAGTACTTACATATGCGGTAATCTCGCTAGCAGCTAGCACAAAACATAACAACAGTAACAGTTGCATTGTGTTCTTTACTACTAATCGTAATAACTTCAAGTATGACGAATTTAACTGAGGGACTATTACGGTATCAACTGATATTTATACACTGCTTGTAGATTTGTAGCTCCATAGCGTATGACATTACTTTAAATCGTTGTGTTCATTTTCAGTTTATAGGTTGAACATATTTATTCTAGTTATAAAAGTGCTATAAGTAGGTAAGTATTCTGTATTTTCTAGGCCTTATCGAACCTGATATTTTTTTTGACACCATGTTATCACATGAAGCACTCATCATCTTCTTGTCTTATCCCATGATACTTTTTTTTAAGGAAGGGAAATCACCAAATGACTCTGGAGTGCCAGACTCTTACTGACTAAACCCATCCGTGTCCGCGGTAACTCTTTCGAACAAATTCCGCAACCCTGGATCTCACGATACTTGGGGTTGGCACAACACGTTTTCTGCCTCTATTAGGTCCTATCACCCGTCATGCTGACTCCCTTCCCTTTCAGATCACTCAGCATGTCAACCATTGAAACGCAAATTATGTTGAAACATGAAATACTGCTAATCTAATCCTTAAGGCGCCAAATCAACTAAAGAAATGCTTCAATAATAATCAATCACTCATAGAGGTTCTTAAAAAGACAGACATACTTTCCAGCTAATATTATTAAAATTCTAGTGTGTGCCTTTTGGCGTCTCGAGCAAGTGTAGTCTTTAATGTTTCATCATTCATGCTTATTACCATCAATGCTACAAAATGATCAGTTTCATATAAAACGGCTACTTCCCGTTTGGTCACATACCCGATTGGTCAACATGTCAAAAGTTTTAAAAACATCTGAAACACACACTCACAGAGGCCCCGTTAGACACTTCAACAAAGGAAAAGGGTTTATACTAGAGCTAATCAATATTTATACGAATACTTGGGGTCCGGGTTGTTTTTGTATAGTTATTTTTGAGATTAAAAAAGGTTGACGAATCGGGAATGAATGTATGAAGTTCAAAATCTTGACGAAAGGCCACTTGTGTTCTTTTTGTTTTGTCTACTTTTGACATGTTGTCAAATCGGGAAGTAGCCTCTAAAGCATTGAACATGATCATAAAATAAACGCAATCTTGTCATGAAACTTGTGTATTGTTCTTTTTAACATATCGTGTCCATGTTAGTATGATACGTGAATTTGATAACATAAAATGTATTGCAAGGGCTTAGGCTCCGCGCAAACGAGCCACCGACCACAGCCACTTTAGTACCGTGCAAATGGATATGGTCGGTGGCTACCACTAGTGCTCGGTGGCCGCCACTAGTGGTCTGTGGCCATGGGCATATTGCTGCTGCTGTACAGTCTCACGATGGATTCCCGAAACAGAAGGTTTGATCGCGATCCTAATGATTCGTAAACGATGTAGACGACATCGACGACAACGCCTATGTAACGCCGGTGACATGTCGCGAACACTGAGCCACGAGTGGTCACCACTCTCTACATGTTTATTTTTTATTTATTTTTGCATGTGTGCGGCGATTCCATACAAAACATGTTAAAAATCATGTAAACAGCTTGTCGCCAGCCACCGATGGCTGTGCTCGGTGGCCTGTTTGCGCGGAGCCTAAAACGAATATGGTATCTACCAAAGTAAGTATAATCTTTTATTTATCATTACTAGAGCGACTTTACTCGACTTTGCGCGGTAGGAACAAAATATTTACTGCTTCATAAGTAAACATAAAACATGTTTTTTAGTGTTCGGCTTCCCTTTAAGCAATAAAAAAAAAAGAATAGACAGGTATAAAATTGTATTTTTTTTTCCTGTTTATCATTTTCTATTTTATGTGTGAGTGCGTAAAACATATTCATTAATTTTTTATTTATAATTTATCTCTTTAAAAGTAGTTAAAGGTTATCGATTTTCTCTAATCCTCGTTTAATCAACGTTTTTTCTTACATCATTAATCATCTCTAGAAATTCATGGTCATGGGTCCTCCTAATTGACTTGTTTAATTAAACCATGGTGGAAATAAATTCTTTAAGTTTACTTAATTTAATATTTATGACGTTTTTTTCTGTTCTTCAATACGGGATCAATTTCATTTTATTGGATTAAGTTGAGTTCAAAATTGTACCGTTTATTTTCATCACACAGCAGAATCTGCTGTGTTCTGTTGAAACATTATCTCATTCGGTTTTCTGTTTATTGCAGAAGAATAATTGGTACCTTAGCCAGGTCTCAATATCAGCAATGTACGAAATCAAAGCATCTTTGCTTGCAACCTCTACCCGTTGGTTGGTATTGCACCACCAGTAGTTCCAGAAAGTGGTCACATGTACCTTTGAAAAAAAAACATGCATCCCGACATCCCCCCACAAATATTTAACGGTCCTAGGTAGGCTTAAGAGCCGGGATGGTTGCTCAGAGATCGTCCAAGACCTAATGTGAACCACGTGGTGGACGTGAAGTGCAGTGGCCTACGTTGAAAGCACTCAATCGGTTGCGCACCCAGGTAGGCCGCTGCAAGCACAACTTTGTGAAATTGGGCAATGTTCAGAAAATCAGGCACACAGTGGCCAAGTGGCCATTCTTCGATTTCTGTTATTTGAGGGATTTAAGAAATGCCACCGATGTGCTGTAATTAACGTAGACACGTATAACTGGGCCCAGACAATTTAAGGAGTTAACCATCGAATCGGAAAGAAGAACAATAAAATAGTTTAAAGCAAGAGCCTGTGCATATGACCACTGGCGGCTTTGGTCATCAGCAAAATCAGGTGTCGGACGTAAAAAAATAGCGCCATCCCATCACTTCTCGTGAGAAACGAGCTAAGAGGATCATCGGCAAAGACAGGCTCGTCGAGTCTAAGCTCCAAAGTCTTGAGCATCGATGCCGAGTTGCTGGCCTGTCGGTTTTCTATCGGTTGCATTTTGGGGAGTGTGCGACAGAATTGCATAGTTTAATTCCGCCAAGCACGTTACGACTAAGGGTGTCACCACAGAATGAGCAACAGCATTCTCTGTGCATTGGCTCAGCTACACTGCGATCGGCAACCCGCCTGCCAAGCGTGGCGATTATGGCAAATCCAGCCTATGTCCAGCAGTGGGACTTTTTTCGGCTGATAAGATGATGATGAAAATTTTACACTGTTAAATTTACAGGAATAGATTTTGTAACGTTTGGTTGCTGTGTGAAAATTATTAAGAAGAATATATTTATTAATTTGTAAAAAAAATATTCCCAGTTAACATTTCCAAGACTTATGGAGTGCAGAAATATTAGCTAAACGCTGTTCCACGGTTTATCGCTCCGGTTGACGTTTGAACGTTGCGAGCCTTCGTAAGTTTTGTGACTAATGGTTGCCAAGCACGAAAACGATTGTTTAGAAATAGGTTATGTACTTGTACAATTTATTTTTCCAATAAAATTTTAGTTCGTTCTCCTATTGTACTGGAACTATGCCATGAAATGCGCGAACAACGAATTTGATTTTGTTTTTCGTGTACACGTAAGAATGATGAATGGGATAAAAGTGTTCGTATGTCGCTTATATTTTTGATTGATCTACGTGACTTATCTATAGATCTTTTAAAATCCAGAGGGATAGGACTATAATAGTTATATGTTGAAAAAATACCTGATCTCCATTGCATCATCCATCAAACTAAGACATATTTAATGTTTCAGATATTTTTTTTGAACACACACTTAAAACAGAAAAGAAAGTATTTAAAAAAACAAAGGATCTGTCAATAGAAATATCTTCTAGCAGACCCGTGATAAACACCAGTTAAAAGAGAAAAGTAAGTATATAAAAGCACAAAAGAATTTCCAATAGAAATTGCATCCTGCAGACCTGTGATACGTGTGTTGGATGCTATATCGTTGGCTCACTATTGGTTTATATTACATTTTTGGTACTTTCTGAGTTAAGTTCGTAACAAACTTTTGTGTCTTAGTCAATTTGTAACGTTCTTTACTCAGTGAGTACTAGGGGCTCGTGGCTAAATAATAACAGCCGCACGGTTAAGCAACGCTTGTCAAGGTGGATGGGTGACCATTTCAACATACCGAGACACCTCCATGCCTCGGAAAGCACGTTAAGCCGTTGGTTCCGGCTGTCATTTGTAGATCTTTGGCAGTCGTTACGGAATGCCAGAAGCCAGAAAATTTTACTCCAGTCTTGCCAACAAGTACCATGTCACCCAGTTAATGGATTGCGGAGCCGCTCCACGTAAAATACTGGTATTCAGCTGAATCCGGTTTGACTGGAAGCCGACCCCAATATATTTGGGAAAAGGCTAGGCAGATGATGAACTCAGTGATATGGTATTAAAATTTTAACAGAATCTTATACTAGTAATAGAATAATGAGCCTTATAATAGTGAGCCCAGGTTTAGACACAGAGCGTAGAGTCAATGATGGAATAATTAGGTTTTGTATCTTGAACAAAGCAAACAAAAACCTTATAGCTATTATAACCAAAAAACCTATTTCAGCAGACCGATAAAACGATGACGTATAAAATTTATGATTGCATTAATGTTGACATACTTCAACAAAATCAGTTTCTCGAAATCTCGCGTGTTTATGTTTGTAGACTACGAAACGCTACCATCATTGCTGTGACGAATCCAAATGGTTAACACGACCCTACAACCTTCAAGTTTACCATATACATGATAATTTCAAACATTGAACCTGAAAAATTGACCTTTGGATGCAATATTGAAACAACACCAACATTTTAAAGAATTTTATTTGCACGAATAATTTCTCTGGAAGGTAAATATTTCATTTGGTATTGAAGAAATACTGATTTACTTAAAATACATCTTTCAATAGACTATACAAAAATAACCGTGATTTGACGTTACTTCCTTCGTTATGACAGTAAAATTAAAGTCGAATACAATAGTAATATACTGTGTATAATTTTGTATGAGAAAATAGTCTTCGCGCCGGAATCGTCCAAGATTTCTTTGCAACACTTTGTCCCAATTTCGACAACTTTTGGGTAAAAGTCCGTCCAGAACTCGAAGGCCTTGTAATTAACTGTCGCTGGGGTACTCATTGTAAAATTGGCTCTATCAATAATCAAATACCCGGGTCTCTCTAGTTCATAAGATTGCCAATCTATAATTACCCCCGAATTTGTAGGGTTGGAGTACCAGGCGAAATTTGACCACATCCTCATTATAATTTCTGAAATGCTTTTATCTCTGTAGTCCCATTTACTCAGGTCTTCAGGCAATGCTAAATAGGGCATCCCGAAAGTATAGATCAAGTCAAAATTGCGAGGGACGCCTATCCATTCTGGGAGACCTTCATTAGCTATGTCTGAAAAAGGTTTCAGATCGAATCTATAAAGAAATACTGGAGCGTGCGGACAAATATGTCTGGCCAGCTGATATGTAGTAGCGCCATGTGTTTTATCAGTGTAGAAATCTACAAAAAGCTTTCTCAAAACGGTTTCATTTGTAGTATGAGGGATTGGTTTGTAGAAAAACGCGACAGCGTCTTGTATATGGTGCTGGTTGGTGAAACACGAGCTATTGTCTACAGTGATATCAGACAGAATGATTTCTTCTCTCATCGAATCGAATTCTCTTTGACTTATACCAGAATCTCCACTTTCATCCTTTTCTAGTAGCAGGCCATCTTCCATATTCGTGTATCCCGCTAAAAGTGGTACTGGTGAGAAAATCTCATCTTTGAATAACTTGGCTGGTAGTTCAGGCAAGAATGGACTGGTTATGTTGCTGAAACCTCCATCTACTATAGGTTTCCATTCAGCCACTGGTCCAGCTATATCCAAGAGTGCTTGATCGGGGACTCTTCTTAGACAGTCAAGTAATTGGTAGGTCGGTTTTCGGAAGCAGCTGAACGCAACTGCAACTTTGTCAACAGTTACGACTTCCTTTCTAGCGATGTTCACTGATTCTGATGACAGTGCGTTTCCGCTCATTGCTATAGCTTTTTGGAAGAGTCCAGCGGAATATGATGATATGAGGTGAAGGGTGACGCTGACTGCCCCAGCATCATGGCCGATGATGCAAACGTTGTCAGGGTCACCTCCGAAGCTCTCGATGTTGTTCTTCACCCAGTTCAAAGACGCCACCTGGTCGAGTAAGCCGAAGTTGCCCGAAGCTTCGTTGTCGAGTGTCGAGAAGAATCCGAAGATGTTCAGGCGGTAGGCTACTGAGACGAATATAACCTGGAAATGGAAAATTAAAGATTTTATGAGCGAATTATAAAGAAAAGAGTTTTTTTGTAATATCGATCGAATGATCGAGGGGTCGTAGCGGAGGGCGTACTGTAGTTTCTGCCTACCCCCATAAGAAAATGACATGAGTTTATCTATGTACCGATCAAATGATGTATAATCAATTTTAATGTAGTAAGATTTTATTTAAGGCTAAAATAATAATTATTTAATTTGAAAATTAATGTGTTTCAGAAGCCGAAACTACAAACCTACTTTTTAGATGTGACCTATTCCCACAAATCTATTTCACACAAGCCTCAAACTTGTTCAACTAGGTCATTCTCATTTAAAGTTGTAATAAATTAACAGATTACGTGAAAACTTTGATTACCCTTTGTTTTAGCACCAGCTGGAACGGATTGACACTGTTAGGGCTGCCCCGCACGAAGTCACCGCCGTGGAACCAGACGAGAACTGGGTAGCCCTCCACTTTGAAATCTGTGAAAGGTAGATTGACTGATTGAGAAATATGATTTAAATAATAATAATTTCGCGGCCGCCATCTTGAATTTTCATTTAAAAAATTACACCTATGACGAAAAATTTGAAAATGATGTATGATTTTCATTTATCATAATGTACGTATGTTCCACAGGAAACAGTTAAATACCAGGAACGCATCAATACCAGTTCTTTACTTTGACACATGTTTTCAGAGAATCTTCTACTTTGTAAAGAATATCGTTCCAAAATTTCGGTTACATCTCCATATGTATCTATTGAGTGGTTTGAGTAAATAATTCATATTGGTACAAACTTCTATTAGGCTGACCATTTGTTATTAATTCAGAGATCATTACCGTCGTTTGTTGACAACGTATGCGAAGTAGTTTCAAGATTTTTTTAAATATACAGAGCAAATCTTCAACCATGTTTTATGTACCTAAATCTTTCGACTAAAATGGCTGAAAACGACACACATTTACATCGATCTTCTACTCAAAATTGACACAGTCCACACTAACAATTCCAAAAGTTTGAACAAGCAAAAAAATAACACTTAAACAGGGACTTGGAGAAACAATTTTCTCGATCCTTCGAAAGAACAATAAATTGTTGAATTCAAAAACTAATAAACAACAAAGCTTCTAAGAATTCTTGGTTTACTGTTATTCGGGTCAACAATGAGATTAAGGTTAGGTCAACCTGGGGGGCTATCAGGGGCTATGGCGGCCGATTGGCACGGCAAACATGCATTAATGGCTACTTTACCTACTTACCACTCGTAATGACTTTGCTTACCTACTAATTTGTAAGGGTGTTAAAAGTTGTTTGCTGAAAGTGGTTGTTAAAAGTTAATGTTGGTTTTGTATCGACTTTTGAAAAACCAATTTCCCACTTGAGCTAGTGAGGGTTTACTGTGATAATTTACTGAAAGTAACATATTTATACTTATTACAAAATAACAGAAAACCTTTCACTTAGTCATAGAATGCCAGTAAAACCTAAGTTTTACCAAACCTCATTGGTAAAAGTCCGAACTGTGATGAAAATTCAACTTTTACGTGTTTCTGAGGCAAATTCTAAGATTTAAACCAGGCCCGGGTCGGTGGCGCGTTGTGTTCCACGCGCACCTCTAGGAAATGTCAGCATAACTGACGGTTTCGAAAGAGTTACCGCAGCCCTGGAACGCAAAAGACATTTGCAGGAACACAGGTGGGTTCTAGTTAGTAAGAGTCTGACATTCCCTTTCGGTCAGCCCAGAGTGGAGTCATTTGATGATTTACCATCCAAAAAAAAAGTACCAAGTGAGTGCTGATAAAAGTCCTAAATAAGCAACTATCATAGATCAGTATGGACTTTTACCAGTAAGACTTGGTACATCTTGGGTTTTACTGTTACAAATCAGTAACATGTATGAAATGTTATTTTGAATACCTTTTCGTTTGTTCAAGGTAGGTTTTGCCAAATCGCGTCGCGCATCGTGTCCCGGGATCGATTCCCGTACAGAACAAATATTCGTATGACCTACAGATAGTTGTTCCGGGTCTGGCTGTTTATGTATGTGAGTTTTTACCCACGATACAGGAGAAATGATTAGTGAGGGGAAACGTTATTTAAAAAAAAGAATGAAATTAAAATATAATCATAACAATAATAACGTCTGTGTGATCGCAGCAGAATTTGCAGAAGTCAGAAGGACAGCGTAGACCAAATTAAAATAAGATCTATTTTCGAACTTCATCACATCACTAGTATGTTTTTAAGGTTCCGTACCCAAACGGGACGTTATTACTAAGTTTCCGTTGTCCGTCCGTCTGTTTGTCAGCGGGCTGTATCTCATGTACCGTAATAGGTAGACAGTTGAAATTTTCACAGTGTGTATTTCCGTGGCCCTATGTATATGAACGTGTTTATTTGGCGTTTTTAGCTCGATCATAATAATGGAAACAGGTAGACACTTGAAATACTTACCGGATTTGTAATGCTATATTCGGTAAAAAAATATATATATATATATATATATTAGAAAAAAAAAATATATATATTTAAATACCACTGTACCTATCCTTTTAATTTTTAAATACTACCATACTTTCTACCGTCGTCGTAGTCCCCAGAATTTTTTGTTCAATTTGAACGGCATAAGTGTTTGTATTCGACAGTTTTTAAAGGTTTATTTGTTCGTTGACACTTTGCCACCGCAAATGTTTGCACATTGGCGCCACATCTTTAATGACTCCTTCGACCAACATTTGTGACCCATAAAACCTTGCAATGCAATGATTCATTGCTAATCGCTTACCTTATGACACAGTGAGTAATAGGTCACTCGGACCATAAACAATAAATTTATTACTCACAGAGCCACAATACATTTTTTTAATTACCTCTCCGTTAAAAAGCTACTTGGTTTCATACCTAGAAATGGTTTTTTACAGAAATTATGATTAATATCGGCAAATGAAAGGAAAATGTGTGTGAGCCATAGACATACAGAACACGACTAAGCATTATCGTTACAAAATTGAATAAATCTATGGAAAGAGACTGTTTCACGGCCAATCCCTGTCCCTTGTCTCTGTAAAATCTACTATCCATCCACATAGTAGATAGGTGACACTAATTGACAGCCTGTGACGTGGACCAATCAGAATACCGGTGAAGTCTGCTCGAGGAGACAATTCCAAAAAAAAAAAAGTCTATGTCCATTCGGCACTCATAAAATCATTTTCATATTTCAATCACCGCATTTGTTAAATGTACCCAGCACAGTCTATACATACAGTCATACATAATGTCGAAAAACATTACCCTCCTTCATGGGCAGTCGAGTTAAAAGGCAACAACTGGCCGCACGATCGTTTTGTCTCTCTCACACTTTTCTGACCGTATGCACATGACAGCCCTCGGCACAAAACGCCTATGCACACGGCGAATTTTATACGTGTCGACGATGCGTGTTTTAAGAACGTGCGCTCGCAGCGCTGTAAATGACCAAAGTCAAAGTCAAAACGTTTATTTCAATTAGGCCATTAAACGGCACTTTTGAACGTCATCGTTTACAGTTCAGTAAAATAATAATGTTACATTAATAAAGTGACTCTACTGTCCATTCGGAAAGGTAGATTCTTATGGAGAAGAACGGACAAGAAACTCCATAGTTACTCTTTTCAAATAATGATTTTACAAAATTTGGTATACAAAAATTAATTTAATATTATGTGAGGACGATGCACCCAGAGTATGCTACTTANGACCGTATGCACATGACAGCCCTCGGCACAAAACGCCTATGCACACGGCGAATTTTATACGTGTCGACGATGCGTGTTTTAAGAACGTGCGCTCGCAGCGCTGTAAATGACCAAAGTCAAAGTCAAAACGTTTATTTCAATTAGGCCATTAAACGGCACTTTTGAACGTCATCGTTTACAGTTCAGTAAAATAATAATGTTACATTAATAAAGTGACTCTACTGTCCATTCGGAAAGGTAGATTCTTATGGAGAAGAACGGACAAGAAACTCCGGACCAAAAAGTAGATTGTCACTTCGTATCAATACAAACGCGCGTACAAAGCGATACGAAGTTCAAAGCTCGTCTGTATCGCGTTTGTTTGTCGGAGAAGCATTGCAGAAACAATACATACGCGCGACTGTAGTGAGTGCGTCTGGATCGCCGTGTCAGCGCGTTTGTATCAATACAAATGCGCCACAAAATTTTTGTACGTGTGCAAAGGTTTACTTTCTGCGTTTGAATTGGTTTGAAACGCGTCATCGGCGCAGCGTCGGCGCGTTAAAAAACAACGTGTGCAAAGGCCAATGTGCTTAGTCCAATACTATATATCTATGGTTTTAGCTGAAAGAAAGAAAGTTGTGACTCAGAAATAAATTATGTAGTTCTTAATGGTGTATAGCTAGGTATGAGATACATTATGTATGCCATGTTAGTAGCACATGGCATGCACACTTGCAATTTTTATGGTCTTTTTCTTTAAGTGAATTATATTAATAAACACGTGGAATGTATGGGGCTCGTTGATAATGTTACTGCAGCCTTTTAATTATACTTGTAAGAATGGGTGGAGTATAATGGCAGTATTATGCGTAATTTTATTTTATTAACCATAGCAATGGTATCAAGGGCTAGTTTATAAACGGGTAGCTTTGTATGCCTTTTACTAAGCTTAGACCATTTATGTTTTTTAGTTTGAATTGGTTTCAGAAATGTCTAGTTTTAGGTAGGAATTACTCAAAGGCAGTATTCCTTTAAACCCTTTTACTTACTAAGATCCCCCTTGTGCTCTTTGTATCCTGATAGAAAGTTGTCATGATCATTTGTTGAATCCCGGGAATGTTTTGTCTCATTGCTCTTGTCTTACTACATTAGATAAAATATGTCCTTGCAAGTTTTTGTTTCGAGCACCAATTAACATCACAATTAATTGCAAACTCAATAATGCAAAATCAATCCTAAAGCCAAATAATCAAAGGAAATTAATTAAAGTTGAAGTCGGGCTTCAAAAGCCAGAAGTCAGATTAAAATATGCAGAAGCAATTAATCTCAATTGGAAATCGAAATACTAATGACCTACTTTATCTTGGAAATTAACGACGTACTTATTCCAATGTGAAACGACTTTACACAGTTTTTAGAATCTTTAGATGAATATTTTTCTCTGATCCTTGAATGCGTTACTCAGATATTTATGGAGATGATTGTTACTATTATTGTAACAGTGAAAGTTTGCAAGTTTATTTGGATGTTTGTTGAGTCAATGGCTGAACAGACTTGGATAAAATTCGAAGCTGAGTTTAAGGCATAGTATGTCGATCTATAAGCTTCAGGTGTGAGAACGTAACGAATGGACATATACACAAAAGTAAAGATTAACTTACAGTTTAAATGCTCAGAATTCAGATATTTTTCGGACATAGGTATGTTGTGAAGAAAAATTGAATTGCACTCTTTAGAAAATACTTACTTACCTTGTCATAATATACCACGTACACCCTACTTTACTGTCCTTTATGCCCAAACACCAGCACGGACCTTCCAGGACCTGAACGTGGCTAACGGCAGAGCGGTCCAAATGGCTAGTCGACAAAATTTGAGAAGGATTCAATCGACATGAAAAGAAGAAAGAACTAAGCTACTTAAAATAACTCAGTTTCAAAGCTTCCAGATCCAATTACGCCAATTCAAGAACAGTTAATTCCAAAACTTGTTTCCATGCGCGTTCGTCCTGAACTCGTGTGTTCCAATTAATCAGGCTCTGCTTAAACAAAGCCTAATTAATAATCGGCCCTATGTAACAGATTATTATGTTAATGAGCGCGTGATAGATTCGAATTAAATCTGTTGCCATCCAATATCCATGAACTCTCATAAATCCATGTTTGAAGAAAATGTTACAGTTTCATACGTCAAACATTCTGCCTTATCTTTGCCCAATTATGTTGGGGTCGGCTTACAGTCTAAATTCTACACAGTAGTGCTTATCATATCAGCCAAACGATGTCCACTACTGGACATAAGCCCCCCCCCCCCAAATAGAGGGGGGGGG
>NDFZ01004895.1:143793-199271 GCA_002192655.3 Mamestra configurata
CCAAATAGAGGGGGGGGGGGTTACCATAATGGCCACACTTGGCAGGTGGGTTGCCGATCGCAGTATAGATATTGCAATGCACAGAGAATGCTGCTGCCCATACTCTGGTGAGTCCCTTTGGTCACCTCTTACGACACCCACGGGAAGTGATGGAACGGTGCTATTCTTTTACGTCCGACACCATACAGAACAGTCGTGTTATCCTGTAAAAATTCACCGTGAAAGCTTGGTGAAGTGAACATAACATCTGTCATTCGACCTATCTCAAATGGATTGACAGCTCACTCCACCTAATGACTAGTTTACACAGTGCGAGTTACTGACTAAACAGTAGACAGTTACTCGGATTGCCTGTTCGTATGCCTTCTCTTGCGAGTCGCAGCACACAAATAACACTGGCGAGCTACTGCCGAACGCATCCGAACGATGCGAGTGATGTCCCAGCTGCTGCCATGTGCGAGTAACTGTCGGCGGGCAGACGAGTGAAATCAAAAAAAAATTGAAGTAGCTAGGATGCTACTATCCAACTCGCACGTGCCAGGAACTCGTAAGATGCGACTTACTGCACTGTAGCTACTGGGCAGGATCGTTAGCTCGCACTGTGTAAACCAGCCATAAGTTTTTCACGGTGTGATGTCTGACACAGTTGATTACAAGTATTTTACGTGGTGCCATCTCCACAAAACAGTGATTGGATAATATATATCCCTTGGCGAGACTGGTGTCAGATTTTCTGGCTTTACACTACTCGTCAATGATCTACGAATGACAGCCGAGACCAAAGTCTTTTCGTACTTTCCGAAGCACGGAGGAGTCCTAGAATGTAATGGACGGTCAGTTGGTCACCCTTCCAGAAACCGTCCTCGAAAAGCGACGCTTAATCTTGAAGATTGACCGGTGCGGCTGTTTAAGCCTCCTCATCTGATGAATCTTTATTGATAAACAGCAGTCAAAAACGAATAGGTTTAGCTTATCGGCTGAAGTTCAGGTGTTTTCTAAGAAAATTTACTGCCAACTTACGTCTGCCTTACGACTGGTGACAAACAGTTCACAGGTTTTAATAAATGCTCCGCCATTTTTCAGGCATGACAGGACGATTTTGCATTTCACTTGCTTGTGTTAATTTTGTAACGTTGCTATAATGTTAGTCATTTGTTTTTGAATGTTATATGAACCTTTGTAAACTAATAATGTTTTGATAACATAAATAATTGACATACAGACAAAAACTCGCGCCATTTCTTTGCTTCTTTTACTTTAATACATCTGAGGGCCAATATGGATGTTGCCTGGGTTAAATAAATATGATTCTATTTATTCCGTCAGTTAGATTATCGAAAAATATTGGACAAGTATTTTTATTTTATCAAAACAATAAAAATTTACGAACATAAAATGCCTAAGAGATAAGAAGTGGGGGCTTGTAACGTCACTTTCCAGTAAAAAGTGTACCGGTAAGTGACGTCACACGAGTTTTCGACGCACTGTATCGTCTTAATTTTTTTGTTTACGTGACAAAAGAAAATACGTGTCCAATATTTTTTGGAAATCTATGTGTCGGATTAATTAGATTTTTTTTGTTAAATAACCTATTCTATAATTTTTTAAGCAACGCAGCATCGCATTCGCATCTCAGTCACAATCTGTCATAAGTGTATGGAAATTGAGGTTTTATTGGCAAATTGCGATTGTAATTTAAAATTAGTAGAATTGGCCCCCTCGGTCTTGCTCGCACGCCGGTTGCGATTACTGTACCTGGCCTTTTTAAAGATCCCCGATAAGATATGCGTATGAGTGTCCTGTAGGGCGTTTACACACACAGCTCATGTGCCAAGATTCGATGAAATCCTTTCAGTCGTTAAGACTTATCAAACAGACAGGCAAAGTTACTCCGCTTTTATTATACTATATTTTCTACGGATATTATGGTTATTACGTCATTATAGTTACTATTTATAGTGGTTTATTGTCTCATGGTACCAACCATTTAACACAGTTGTCAGTTGTAATTTTCCTATTCTACCTTTCTATTCTATTTTTGATTGTTTAGTCAAAACAAACCCTCTTATTCCTCTGAAGTGGAATCTATTGAATAGTACAATAATAGTAATCAATTTTCTAGTACATTCTTAAATTTCTTAGCACAATTTTAATTCAATTTCTTTTTAGAGAATTTAAATTTAGAATCTGCCTTTCAATTTCTATTTAATAGTACAAATATTTTTAGAAGGAGGCCTTTGGGCCTATTAGAGTGAACAGGCTTCTTCTGGGTAAGCTCGCTCCATCGTCGACTTTGTCTCTGTCATCTATGACCTAGACTAGAGTCAAGAGCAAACCCATATTAAATAAAAAAAAAAAAAAAAAAAAGTCTCTTAAAAATCAATCACAACAATAATGAAATGTCAGCTGTTTCATTTCCCACGTACGTTATTGAAATTAAAAGTCAATAAAGAAAATGATTAATTGTCCAATACAACGATGATTGGACAATATTTTAATTAAACTTTGTATAGTTGCGGTTACAATAGCTCGTTTTCTTTTTATGTGTGGAAGGAAGTTATGTTTTAACTGGGGTTTGTATACCGTTCATTGGAGACTTGTTATTATGACTAGCTTTTGCCCGTGTTTCACAAAAAAGTAGCTTACAGCCGTCTCCAGGTTCTCATCGATCTGTCAGGGTTGCGGAATTTGTACGAAAGAGTCACAGCGGCCCTGGAACGCAAAGGGCATTAGGAGGAACAAGGATGGTTTTAGTCCCCAACCGCCGCTACAGAGGAAGACGCCCAAGGCGTCGGGAGTCGCAGGGCGATCCCCGGCCACCGTAGGCGCGGGCCTGCGGACGGCGAGCGTTGGGTGGCACGCTATCCGATCACCACCAGGCCTGGGTCAAGGCGCGTTGTGTTCCACGCGCGCCTCAAAGAGATGTCAGCATAGAAGATGGGGCACGCTAGAGCCAGAGCTTGCCAGGGTTGCGGAATTTGTTCGAAAGAGACACCGCGGCCCTGGAACGCAAAGGGCTTTAGAAGGAACACGGAAAGGTTTTAGTCAGTAAGAGTCTGACACGCCCTTCCGGTCCACCCAGAGCGGAAGAACTCATTTTATGACTTTCCATATTATTTTATACCAGTATTTTACGTGAGCGGCTGCCAACCAGACCTCCACAACCCATTAACTGGGTAACACGGTAGTTCTTGGCAAGACTGGAGTCAGATTTACTGGCTTCTGACAATCCGTAACGACTACCAAAGATCTACAAATGGCAGCCGGGACCAATGGCTTTACGTGCTTTCCGAGGCACGGAGGAAACTCAGTATTGGCCTTGGCAAGCGTAGCTTAACCTTAAATAAAAGATTACCGCATATTTTCGCATGGATGTAGGCAGAAACTACAGAACGCCATATTCTATGATCCCTTAAAGCTCCTTAGACTTCGTTCATTCTAAGTTCCTGTATGGTTATGCACGCTCGCTTTTAACCTTTTTGAAGAAGTCTCCAATAGGACATGCAGTGCTATTCTGAAACATTCTCACCGTGATAACTTAGGTGAAGTGAGCTGTCAATCCCTGGTATCAATTGGTATGGCAGTTCACCTCATGCTCCAGAATCAACCGGCTGTGTACATACTCGTATTGTCTCGTAAATCCTTCTTAAACGTGCCCTCATTCTGGCCTTTGTAAATTGAGCGAAACTGAGTAGGTACCTACTTTCAAATATTTCATACATTACATATTATAAAACAAAGTCCTCCGCCGCGTCTGTCTGTCTGTTCGCGATAAACTCAAAAACTACTGCACCGATTTTCATGCGGTTCACCAATGGATGAGGTTATTCATGAGGAAAGTTTAGGTGTATAATTCGTCCCGAAATTCCTACGGGAACGGGAAAAATGGGATATGCGCATACGAAGTCGCGGGCAAAAGCATATAAAAAAACTACAACATTAAAAAGTTAAGATAAATTAACTCTGGACAAGAAAAGATAAAGCAAAAGTCGTAAACGAAAACTTCTAAAAGATTACTGAATGTAGCAAAAGCATCCATTTTCGTATAGTTTTATATTGTAGCAATCTATTTGAGGAATGGTGGTGATATCCGACACTTTCACAGAACATTGAAAACGACCATTTTTCAATATTTTGAGACACAGGGTGTAAAAATATGTTCATATAGAGAATATAATAATAAGTTTGTATAAAAGATGTATCCTCGTAAGATTTGCAAGCTAACAGCTTTTCTAGGTAGCTAAGTAGGTACGAGTACCTATACAAATATTATTCTACTAATAATATCATAAATGTGACAGTAACTATATCTGTGTCTGTCTGTATGTTTGTGACCTCTTTACATATAAACGGCTGAATGGATTTGGACACGGCTAGAGCATGTCCGGTAGGTATTATGAAATGTAAGAAACAGAGATAATGTCAAAAACTGCTATTAGACGCCTTTTTATTCAAAGATACGTGGTGGCAAAGTTAAAATTCGGAAAGAGAACATAGAAATCTATAAAATTACCAATTTTCAAAATTCCCGGGAAGCTTTCCAAGTAACCTCTTTATTTCGGAACAAAAGACTGAACTAGTTTCTATAATTGCGGAAGTTGTTTATGATAATGCACCATGATTTCACTCCACATATATCAGTGCCACTATACATACGAGTAGATAGCGCAAATGCAGATAAAGTTGTAATCTTCTCAGCATCAAGAACTTACTTCAAATTGTGTCGAAAACTGACGCAATATTCATTCACAGTCGAGTCATCGTCAGTCATTTTGGTATTGTTACCAGACATGGTGAATTTCCGTGTTTAATGCCAGCGGAAAAGTTGTTCATAATGGTGAGTAGTGTGGGGTATATGAGTGAGGCCCCTTTTCAGGTACTTATGTCGTCAATTCTGATACACGTTGTATAAATAAATTAAGTCTAACAGCTTCTTACTTCATATCGGGATAAAAGCTATTGTATGTGTTAATCCAGGCTATAAACTACATGTGTGTTAATTTTCATCTAAACCCGTTCAGCAGTTTTACGTGTAAGAGTAGCAAGTCTCCATCTGTCTGTTTCTGAGACACAATTATTAACGTTATGGACGAGTTATCTACATACGAGTTTGTACGGAATCCGCGGTGCGCGAGTCAGAATCTCACTTTTCCGGATATTTTGTTTAGGAAAAACCTTATCTCTCGTTGCAAGACCGACCGTTTTTTTACAGCCTGTATATCGTCACGAAGACGATGCATGTTTTTTATCCTTACTATTTTTTATGGTTGTTGCTTAAGGAAATATTTTGCGAAAGACAAAGTTTGCCTAGATCGTAAAAGGGACGAAAATAAATATCTTATGTCGGTATAAAAATGTTACATTGTTGGAAAAAAGGGAGTAGGTAATAATAATATAATTTATCAAAGCAGGGTTAAACAAAACATTTTGTATTGAGTGTGATTGATAGATATTTTTCCTTTTCAGTTACTGTTTTATTTGCTAAAGAAACCTGATAGTAGATGTTGTAGACACACATTACACTTTGGACCAGGAGAAAACAGAAATTGGTACCGAGATGAAACTCACCAATAATTATTGGATTTCTTCGTTTATTTTTTAAAGCTGGTAAAATATAGGAAATATTAAAAAAAATACTGCTTGATTTATCAGAATGCAGTATACAATATTTAACTTCGAACGCATCCTTAATTACTTACGTTACTAGAGAAGTCTATACTTTTTCTAAAGTCTATGATGATTTTATTTCTGAATTAAATTAAATCCTAGGCACGTATAAACTCACGATAATTATTATAATAAACTTAACCACTAATAGGATTTGATGTTACTTCGTGGTAAATTGTTATAAAGTCATGAATTAAATGAAAAAAAAACTAATGATTTTACATCTAAAAATCGACACTGTCATAAATCGATCGATTACGTCCCTCCCTTTTTTGACAAGTAAACAAAAATTTCACGCGCTGAGCGTGTTGTTGTAGTTTCGGCGACAACTGTGTTCTGCTCCCATATTATTATTATAGTCTTTTATTATATTGCAGTTGACCACTTTTTGACACTCGCTTGTCATAAATGGTGGCTACCATTTCTTGATGATCCTGACAACCACACGCAAGTAAATAAGTTATTGAAAACTATCCAATTTAAACTCAGATACTAAGAAACTATTCCTTTAAGTTTAAAGGTAACGATTTCCATTTCTACCAACTGTCAGACGTCAACTATTTTCTGTTTCTTGAACCAACAATTAGGGTGCTTTTCCACCAGAGATGCATGAGGTAGCTAGGTGGTGCGATGTTGAATCGGCACTGTGAACATGTGTGATTGTTTTAAACAAAGCTGTTCGGGGAGCTAGCGCGAAGCGAGGTTGCGTAGCGAAGCTGTGAAACGGTGTGTAAGAGATGAGTGGTGCGAAGATGCACTGTTACAAATACGATGTTATAACACTTTTACACGTCATTTTTTTATCGTCAATTTAAATCAGATGAGGTCGGTGTTTCCTAGCTGATAACCCCGAGAAGAAAACACCGAAAAAAACCCAGTGGTCAGTCTCGTTTAAAATCCATATAATAATAAATATGTTATCATAAGAGGACCGTATAATTAGGTCGTAGGTGGTCTTTGGTCACAGTTATCGTAATTACTAATAACAAACTTAATTACTTAATATCCTCGCGTACATCTCTTTGATATATATCTCACTTTTTTTTAATCTATGATCAAATTTAATCTATGACCTAGCCTTGCTGGCCCATTTCCACCATGACTACGCTGCCACAAACTAGAAAAATAAGTGATCCCATTGGTGGATTTTTTATTCAGGCGCCGATCAACTACCTCGTACAGCTTTGGTTGATAAGCACCCTTAAATGGAAGATATAATGCATCGGTCTATTAATAAATTCTATCGATCGTCATGTCGAAGGTGCTATACAGAAGTCGACAACTCGACACATGTCTTTTCTCATGATTCAGTAAATATTTGATTCAAGTTGAACGGCGAGTAGTGACGTAATCTATACCTTAGTTTGTTTTCTGTGTAGATTTCTTGGATTAATTTACATATATATTATATATGTATTAATTTACACTTTCCTATTGATGAATTTTTTGATGTACAATTTTGTCGGTCGATCTTCAAGTTTAAGCAACGCTTGCCAAGGTCGGTCTGTGGATGCGTGACCATCTCAATATATCAAGACTACTTCGTGCCTCGGAAAGCACGTTAAGCCATTGCTCCCGGTCATTTGTAGATCTTTGGCAGTCCTTACGGATAGTCATAATCCAGAAATCTGACTCCAGTCTTGCCAAGAAGTACTCTGACACCCAGTTAATTAATGGGTTGTGGAGGTCTGGTAGGCAGCCGCTTCACGTTAAATACTGGTAGGTATTCAGCTGAATCCGGTTTGACTGGAAGCCGACCCAATGCAGTTGGGAAAAGGCTAGGTAGATGATGATGACGCGTGTTTTATCTGTACATAATATATTTTAACGCTAGGATTACTGTTCAGAAAAGGAAGAGTATACATTACACACACACACACACAGTACATTTTCGTTGAAACTCGTGCAAAAACCATTTTATCAATAGTGTCACAATCCATAATATTTCATGTCGGATGTTAAAAGCAATGGGTTTTCGTCGTAAAGTAGTTTTCGTGGAAAAGTGATTTGTATTAACGGATTTAAGAGGTAATACATTCGGGAAAATGTTTTTCTCAAATATATTGACGGCGTAGCGTATTACGACGGTTGATAAAATATTATACGATAAATTAAACAAAATAATCAAAACTATGGTGCCTAAAAATTTATGAGTTTTTATGCTGAGATTAAAAAACAAACATCGCCGACTTTAGGTGTTGGACACACATTTGACTAAAAGTAGATATATAAGGTTCCAGTTAAATAGATGGACAAACTTGTAGAAATCATTCAGACCACTAAAATACGGACAATGGTAAAAAAACAATTAGTAAAACAAGAAAAAAAATCAGCTTACGAAAATAGACTAAAAATGTTGGTAACCCAATGCATAAACACACCCATGTCTTTGTTATCTCATAATTCTGAAACGCGTGGCGGGGCGCGAGTGCAAGTACTTACCCATAATGGATGTTTATTCAAGTGTGCCGGCAATTTACAATTTTAATTCAAAATAAAATCACTTTTATTTTTATTTTTTGATTAAAGGGCTTTGTCGCTCAGCGACCATATCGCCCAGAACAGAAAAATCACAATGTTAAAATTTATCCATCTATTTTAATGGGACCTTATATTGTTTATCTGTGATCAGAATGCATGAGTACAAATAAGAAAAAAAAACAGAATAAATGTGCCTGACACGGCATTGTAAACCAAAGCGCAGTGCAATTATAATCAGTTTTCGAATGAATATATTGTTGCATAATACTTAATTTCTTATTTTGTGAATAAGTATCTGCAGTTGAATGTGTAATATTACTATTAACCGGCACTTCAAGTTTATTTTCTATTCTTCTTTCTGTTAAGCCATGATAAATTAAAAATGTAAATTGTTCTTCAGCTGCCATATCAGCGTGGAATAAATTATAGAGCAAATATTTTTCTTTTTGTTTCCATTTAAAAATAAAGTCTTGGAGTCACGTAACGTACATTGCTGAGCTCAAATAAAATCAGCTGCTACAGTAATTGTGTGCCTTTCATTGCATAACGTGGCCATTTTATATTGACACCCGTGATGCATGCTTAACTAACAATGTAGAATAAGCTCGCCTACACGATATTATATTATAAATACTTGGAAAAATGTTGGCGATCACTGCAGTGCTTAACATGACAGTGAAGTTATAGAAATACTAGCTTTTGCACGTGGTTACGCTCGCGTGTAAGTCGGAAGCTATCCCAAGGGAACATACTCCTGGGATAAAAAGTATCCATGTATCAAGTAAGGTAATAAAAAAACTCACATTCGTATTCATAATATTAGTTAGCATTAGGGCTCTTCGTGTCGATCGAAAGTTATATTTCGCCGAAACTGCGTTTTTAATACAAACAATCATCATCTGCCTAGCCTTTTCCCAATTATATTGGGGTCGGCTTCCAGTCAAACCGGATTCAGCTGAATACCAGTATTTTACGTGGAGCGACTGCCTACCAGACCTCTACAACCCATTAACTGGGTAACACGGTATTCCTTGGCAAGACTGGTGTCAGATTATCTGGCTTCTGACTATCCGTAACGACTGCCAAAGATCTACAAATGACAGCCAGGACCAACGGCTTAACGTGCTTTCCGAGGCACCGAGATATTAGAAAATATGTCGCCTACAATAAGTTGGAGGTAAGGACTCGATTTAATACAGTAATATAGAATACTACTACCAGCATGGGGGCCACGTTTATTGCAGCATCGGAGTTGTTGTTCAGGTATTTAGTGTGAAATTGTATGGACATTTAGGATACTCCAGTAAATGGGATTTTGTTACAACCTATATATATATACGTATCGTATTACAAAAACAGACAGCGTCGTAAAATAACACATTCAGCGGAAGAAACATAAAAAGGCAAAATAGCAACAATGGATGGAAAACCACACATTTTGAGTAAAATTTTATGTACCATGAAATTTTTAATCCTGGTAATGCACTGACGATTAGGCCTCTAGACTAATATAATATAATACTGTATTTGTTTGTTACGTTTAAACCACTCAAAAGATTTTCATGAAAGGCAAGCCGGTACCTAAATTAGGACATAGTATATTTTAAACCCGATAGTATATTCCCTTGGTACAATTACGGCCGGTCTCAATAACGTATCTACCTTTAACCAATTGTCAAATTAGCTACCAACAGTAGCTGAAACGTCATGTTTGAAAGGCAAACATGACGTTTCAGCTACTGTTGGTAGCTAATTTGATTATTTAATTTGGTAGTTAATTTTAAATCATATCACGTGGGTGAAATGACGGCAGAAGCTGGTAATAGATAGATTTTCTCTAAACAACAATTACCTACTGAGAAATTCTAGATGGAAAAACCAAATAAACCTTTGCTCGACCCGGAAATCGCACCCAGGACCTCTTGTTCGATAGTAGCACTTACGATCACTTGACCATCGAGGCAGTGGTGATGTTACCGGAAAATTGCAGACTCCGTAAGATTGTAATAAATCTTTATTGAATTATAATTTATCGATATATCATGAAACATTCATTTGTATACAATCATCCTATCCTAATTCAAAACTTTCCAATTTATCAGCGTCTTATTGAGAAAAATGAGTTTACGATTTCACGCGATATTTTACAATCTTACGACGTTTGTAATTATCCGGTGACAGTGACAATACGTATATGTTGACAAAAAACCCATCACCTATTAGGCATGCGACGTCAATAAATCTACCCAGCCTTTATCCCATGTTGGGGTCGGCTTCAAACCTAACAAGACGCAGCTTCCAGACAACCAGTACACAAGGTATACGGTGTCCATGGCCTAAATACGTATAATCGATGTTATAATTATGAGAACTGTGTATAAATCTTACAAAAACTCAACCACTTACTTAATCTAACGTTGTCTGAGTGGCAAGTATCAAGATACGATGGTCGTAGTAACAAGAAATGTTTGAAGCACGGTGGCATGTTGCTGTAAAAATTCTTTGTAACTGGCTCGAATACAATCGAGTTAAAATGAAGGCAATTTTATTTAATGACTGAAACAATGTTGGTCTGTTTGGCTTGTTGGTTAAGTGGATTTGTTGGACTAAAATAGCCGGATAATTGCGTTATGTGTGGTCAACATATTGATCACTTATGTCACGATAAGATAAGTTAAGGTTACAGACAGGAGAAGCGATATTATAACACGGTCTGATCCGGTAGAACAACTTCTATGAAAACAATAATGTAAATTAAACAAACTGGCGGAGTGCGAGTCGGACTTGCGTGCAAAGGTTTTCGAACGAATTTAATGTTTGTAATATGTTTTTTTAACACTACAGACTTCTTTTAGGTTTTCCTGTAATCTGTAAGTGAAGAACTAAAAACAAACTTTTTTTTTTCTATTTTTTCCCCTTAAGTGACCCCCACACTCAAAATTTGTTTATTTATGTAACGCGTCCATGTTTGGGTCACAAAAGTTCATAAGTGTACAAAATTTCAAAAGAAATCGGTCCAGTAGATTCGGAGAAAATTGGCTGTGACAGAAAGACAGACAGATAGACAGACAGCCGAGTGATCCTATAAAGTTTTCGTTTCTTACGGATGTTCGGAACCCTAAAAATATGGTTGATCCTCCATTTACAATCTGTAACATTTTCATACAACTTGTAACATCAATGTACGCGATTTTGAAATAATTTGTGACAACAATTTCGCTTCTTCTGTTTCTTTTTACGTAAATAACAAAGTCGAATTCATATTGATGCGTTCAGCATAACCACCGGCTTTGTCTTAGATTGTGATTGTGAGTTTGTTTTGTATGTGTTGTGATTGTGTGTGTGAACTAATTCAGCTTCAGGCAAATGCTCAAAATCGAATTAAAATTGTTACATTACAAGTGAATTCATATCAGTCAGGGAGGCAGTATTGGAATGTAATTTTAAGAATCGAACCTGAATGTTACAAGGCGAATGCTCATGTGAGCACCTTTTAAACTTTGATAAAAACTTTAATGATGAGAACATACCTATGATTTTCTTCTACATTTCATAGACATTGTGATCCCAAAACCCAGTTCAATTTAGACCTTTTTAAACGCAATATTTCAGGTTTAATGAAAAGGGCGAGCTCGTAGAATACTTTCAGACCCTCATTACAGAAGCTTAACTGATTTGATGAGAGGTTAACGAGAAATTCACACATAATTCGTTTTAGCGTAGAGTAAGGGTTATCTTTAAGTACATCCTGGGCTGCCATGCGAATGTAAGCCTTATTGAGTTGTTACGAGTATATTTATTAGAAGAGCATCTCATAGTTGGACGCCCATACTTCGCTGTGATTTCGAGAAACAACTGTTAGTTTTTGAACTCAAACTCATAGAAAATTGACATGACAATCGAAAAGGATTCTCGCATGTATCTAATTATTTTTCTGATTTTTGTAAACACAAAATATTTTAAAAGAGTGTCCGTGGAGTTTCTTGCACGTTCTTCTCCATAGAGATCTACGCTTTGGAACGTGCAAATTGTTGGTCCCATTGTAAAAGTTGCTCATAATGATGAGTACAATGACCCCTTTACAGGTATTGCGTTTATTCTGTTACAAGTTGTATAACTCAATGGTTATTGATAAACGATTATGTTCGTTTTATGCCTTATTTTCAGACATTCTAATAACATCACAAGATTTTTATTATTCGTAGGTTACAAAGGTGAAATTGTACCTGTATAACTTATTAAGTTTACTTTAATATTTTGACATATTGCTTCTTCACCAAATATGCGTGTTTAATTATGCCACGGAATAAATTAAGACTTTCGCTGGCATATATTGTAATGGCGGCAGCTGTCAAATTTGTATTACATATTTGAATAATCCACGCATAAATTATTTTCTATTTCGGTACGAAATATGCCTTACATACGACAATGTATTTAATTTATTTTCACCTGTCTTAGGTATGTGACATAATAAAACATGATGCTGGAAGGAATTCGTTATAATTTTTTGGAAATACTTTTCATCAATTTTGCTTGTTTGTAAATTAACTTTGTTCTAACTGATGAATAGTTCTATCATGGCATTTTCATTTTTGACAGTAACATTAGGCGCCTCTAGGTACCTAGTACTTTTTCATCCATTAACTTTTTGTTTTCTTATTTATTAGAAAACACGATATTTTGTTTTGATAAATGTTCTAACGTTCGTAAAAGTAACAAACTGTTTGAATATAAACGAGTTTCTTTCATAACTTATATTATAAAAAACCCAAATTAACGCAAGTATTGATTTAACTAGGAAGAACAGTTTTTCTTTTTAAAAATGTTTTTTTTTTACATTATTTATGACTCAGTATAGGGTTATGTATGGAGTAGCACCTCAAGCAAATAGTTTGCAAGCCTTTGCACACAATTATGCACTATTTTATCGAAATTTTCCATTACCATTTTGCATAAATGTGGCTGAATTTTCGTTGAATCTCTTTCTTCAACGCACTGGTGGTTGTGGTCTTGTTTGCATAGACATTTGATTTGAAATATCTATAGAAATGCAGTGTTGTTAAAACACATGATCTAGGGGTTCAATTCTGATCACCGAAATTATACATTTTCTGAACTTTGACCACCAAAAATATATATATTTTTTTTTTCAACAAAAACGTTGCGCTTTCGAGTCGTAATCCATTTTTACTCACCCTAAACTATCAGCAATCAAACTGTTATATTTTTACGGTTGCCAACACTTAACCGCAGAAATGGAGGCAAATTCAAATTGCGATCCGATAGAACACCGAGAGGCTAGTAACTCGGCGTCGATGCTCAAGACTTTGGAGCTTCTACTCGACGAGCCTATCATTGCCGATGATCCTCTTGGCTCGTTTCTCAATTAAATAATGAAAAAGAAAGAAAGAAAAATATTTATTTGGGACTCGCAAAAATCCAACAGAAAAGTAAAATAAATTAAAACTAACAGTCATGTTCAGCTGAATCCGGTTTGACTGAGAGCCAACCCCAATATAATTGGGAAAGGGCTAGGCAGGTGATGAGTCATAGTCATATTTGACTCAAGGGCATCATTTTTATTCAATGAAGTATTTTGTTTACGTGAAAGCCAAACGGCTCTCTTTTCAGCTACACTGCGAATATGTAGTAAGTACCTACATCAAAATATATTACGTGTAAGTTGTTTATTTAATAGATACTAAATATTAAATGGCTTGTACATAAAAACATCAGATTAGATTTTTTTCTTGTATCGTAGCATTTTAAGAACGTGAATTTTCTGTTGTGGGGAATAGTAGATGCATACATTTTATATTTTAAATTATCATACACAAATATGCACTACGAGTAGGTACATTAACTACGGTGGCGCCACCACCGGACACTGTCGGAACGAGTAAGGAGGCTTGTCACGTTCCAAGGAAATGAAGCTATTTATTATTGTAAGAAGTTGTGTTTGGGAGATTTTGTCGTTGCTAGATAAGGTAAAGTAATATAACGTTTTGATTTAATCCCCCATGTTGTTGTTTGACAAAAAAAGGGATGCCTAAATAAAAGCGCTCTGTTGTCTGTTATTACTCGAGCCAAATTGTATATCCTATCAGCGCAAAACAGCATACCTAAACCTCTTTATTTATAGGTGACTCCTAGTGTCACTGAAAACGGTTTTTTTTTAATACGTTATGGATTTGAGACTTGGACCGCTATTAACTGGGACCGCGGTCCTAGTCACCGGAACCATATAATTTTAATTTTTTTTTTTCGGCGACTGGGACCACAAGCCAAAAACAGTACTTTCAAACGAAAAATGTTTAAAACACTCCAAGATTTAACGTTTGCCAAAGTGCTATGGAGCGCAGTAGGTATACTAGGTTTTAACTTATTTTTTAACACTGCGCTCCATAACTCAAATCGACAGGCCATATCAACGGTTCGAAAGGCTGCCCAACTTAAATGGAACAGGATTGGTGCTCTAAACGGGACTCACGGGACGACCTGGATGTCTTCTTCAGATCTTGCTAGGTGCCACCCGCGGTTCCACCCGCGTTTCGCTTAAAATCGGAAGTCTTCCCAAGGAAACGGGATAAAAATATCCTATGTTTTTACATTTTTCCGCTGTTCAGGACATGGTCTATCTGCGTGCTAAGTTTCATGCAGATCAGTTTAGCCGTTAAGAGGTAACAAACAGACAGACAAAAAGAGTTATTCTTGCGTATTGCGTTTTAGTAAGAATAATATGAAGTATTTCGTAGCCAAATTACGTTCGTAATTTGATCGCGTCATTAAAGTGTTGTAATAAATAATTTATTTAAAAGGTCAGATAAAACACATAAAAAAATCTTGTTTCAGATTCATTAGAAAGAAAAATTATTTGTAAGCGAATTCATGAGTAGAGCATCAATTTAAATACGGTTTTAATAAAAAATAAAATTGCAAAAAGCTCATTGATTTCGTTTGAAAGGATAATTTAGAAAAAAAAAATTCAAAAACCCTTTCACAATTAATTTGGCTATCGTAATGAAAGTACCTAAGTACCTTAATGTTCTGTACTCGTTTCAATAGCTTTTAATCGAGACAAATGTCATCGGTTATTTCAAAAATCGTTAGTCGTACTGAAAGCAGAAAGGGTGGTAACTGAAGCTATTTTGGTTGTCAATTATCTAAACTAATATCATGGCGCGAGCGAGTCAGGACTTTATAATTCTATGTAACCTCTAAAACCTACTGTGCACGCACTCGGCTGAACGCTGACTTTTTTTAAAGTGCATAGTTTATTGTGCTTGTTAGTGATCCTTAGTTTTCTACTAATTATTCTGTTCTCTATGTCTCATATCCAATTGTTATCCATCTGTTAAAGTTGGATCTCCTACGATTAAACAAATAAATAAAGAGATAAAATTGTTTGCTATGTTATCTCTGGAAATATTGACGGGTTTATGAAAACTTTTTCACCGATAGAAAGAAACACTATAATAGATAGCTAGAGTAATTAATATTAGTCTATACCTAATATTGTCTGGAATGCGTTCGATTTCATTCAAATATCACCTTGAATGAATGAAATGAAAAAATGAAGTTGATATTTTTCAAAATCTACTTTGGACAGAAAACCTGCCATGGTATTAAAGATGGGTTTGACTGGTTTAAGTTACTTATTTCTGTTGTGTGTGTGTTGTTGTGTTGTGTTTTTTTTGTTTCTTATTTTTCGATATTTTCGCATCGCAGTCGCCTCTAATTACTCATATATTAAAAAGATTTTGCCGTTGATGACTATTTTTTAAGCAACGTTTCTATTCGCATCTCAGTCATAATCTGTCTATCTAAAAAATGAATGGAAATTAAGGCTTTTTTGACAGATTGGCATGCGAATTCTAACGTTGTTTAAATTTAGTTTGCTTAAAATTAGTAGAATTGGTCCTACATCCACTTGAAATCGAAAGCTGTTTTAATACGAGAATTGGCATTCTGAAATCGGCCTATAGAGTATACTTAGTAAAAAAAACAAAAGAAGTAAACAACCCAATTACAACTTTCCTTACTCATAACTTTATTTGATTTACAACCGGAAAAATCTAGAAATAAATCGCATTCCAGCCAATTGTAGGGCAGAATGGCGTCTACCACACGTGGCTTCGAACGAACCCTTATCAGATCGTAGGGGGAACTCCGCGGATCCCCAAACTGGGTTAATGAAGGACTTTTTATGCCTTTTTTCGTAAATAATGTTTTTTAGATGTAAGCGGGTCATATAGAAACGACATTTTAGTAGTCAGCCACAATGTTTAAAGTACCTGAAAAATGTGTTTGGGAAATTGAAAATGTTGTGTGCATCTGGATATTATTTGGAAGTAGCTTACCCGACTAACGATGTTTTAATACCCTGTCCGTATAGAGTTCATACAACAGTCCCATACCACAAGCAATTTCAGTCAGTTATTTCCTGAATTTTCTGGCCAAATTTTCCAATATATCTTAACCCTATGAACCTTACTCGAATTTTCTCAATTATTCGTTTACCAATAGACCACATGTTAAATATATTAATATACATTAACGAAAACATACACTTTTAAAACTATATTCTAATCCTACTAATATTATAAACGCGAAAGTTTATAAGTATGGATGGATGGATGTTTGTTACTCTTTCACGCAAAAACTACTGAACAGATTTTAATGAAATTTGGCACAGTGGTAGATTATAGTCTGGAATAACACATAGGATACTTTTTATCCCGGGAATATTTTCCCTTGGGAAAATTTTCGACAATTACGCGGGCGGGGCGGAGCCGCGGGCGGCAACTAGTTAGAAATAAATCTTTGAAGTGGGTGTTGTGAAACAATTTTTTTTTTTTTAGAAACGGCCAAAACTTGTTAAGACTTTTCCATCCATCTTTTGGCCTTTTCCTTGATGTCAATCAGTAGCAACAAAAAATTGTAATGTAAACAACATTTTAAGTATAATTCTACTAAGCATATGCAATTAGCAGGTTGAAATCGATGTTATTCCATTGAAATTGCAACGTCAACCGAGAATACGTAGTATTTGATTATAGAGCAGGTGCGATAAATATAGACTGCGAGCTATTCTTAGCCTTGTCTTTATCGACAGGTATTTTAGCGGTCACAATGTCAATTTAAAAAAAAAAAAAAAAAAACAATGTCAATTTCTATGTTGGTTACAATATTTTCATGATGAACACTTTTTATTTTATTTGTGTGTACCTTAGGCTTTAGACAAGTGACTATTCTGTCAGCGGTAGTTTGGCGAAGACGACTGTCTTAAATGTATGGGATTGACAAACGCTGTCGAATTTTTTATTTTTTTTTGTGAGTGGCTTCTCGTTGTTCAACCTATAAGGCTGTCGACTGCTTGACCGGGCTTGCCTGTGGTGGCCTTAATATAATATTAAAGCCTCCAGCCAGGGCTTATGTCGAAATGGCACGTGATCAATCCTTTATGTTTTGGCATATCGACAATCGTCATCGCTAATAAAATGGTGGTAATGGCTGTCTAGAGCCTCTGATGGACTGCAGTGAAATAAATGATCTTTTTCTTCTCCTCAGAAATAATTGAAAACTGAACAAATACACATTTGCAATTTATTGACGCTTATTTGAACTTTGTGCAAGACTTTCAATAGGCGTACTTAATGCAAGAAGTTATTCTCTGCTAGTCAATATTTGCGGTAGAAAGACTATTTTGTAGTAGGCGTATTAAAAAAAAAAAACTTGTTGTAGTATAATGTATATTATTGTAGTGTAGTAGTATATTTATAAATACGACTTAGCGGAAACCATGGTACGACACTTGTAAAAGTCAATAGTTCTGACTTTAAACTTCAATTCTTGAGTTTCATAATTTTAATAACAGATTATTTGATTCTAGTTCAACGAAAATGCCTTTTCATATTACAATGAGGGCTTTTCTACCAGTCAACCTTTGGGTTAAAAAAGTCTACACTATGGTAGATGTACAACAAGTACAAGTATTTAAAATATAAGTTAGTTTCTTAAACATACACTAATAATGTACACTCTTTTAATGCGTTCAAAACTCAACTGAGCCAGCACATAGTTGCGGATCAGTCACTTCTGGAGAAATGAATGCATTGGATGAGTACTATAAAGTTGTAACGCTGCTGACGAACTTTTTGTAATCTATATATGTGACATATGTCTTTATTGGGAATAAAGTTTCTTTAAACCGAACATGCCAATAAAATACATATTACAATACTAGCTGCCGCCCGCTACTCCGCCCGGATGAGTGTCGTAAATTATCCCAAGCGAGCATACTCCCGGGATACTAATTAGTATCCTATGTGTTATTCCAGACTATAATCTACCTCTGTGCCAAATTTCATAAAGATCCGTTTCGTAGGTTTCACGTGAAAGAATAACAGACATACATCCATAGATACATTCTTACAAACTTTTGAGTTTATAATATTATATTAGTAGGATTTATCGTAGTCCCATTGCTGTTTTTTAGGAAAACACCACCGTGACTTTATTTCTCGTCAAGTACCAAGGCAGAGGTCAATAAACCTTCAAGCCACAATGCCGAGAATATATCGCGACAAAATAAATGAAACAGCTTAGTCTTGCCGACGCCAAGGATATTTCAAATGAGCAAAGCTGGAGAGACCATTTCCTACCAAGAAAATCGTCTCCCAGACATCCGTATCGCGAGAACGCAAACGTCGAAATGATCGATGCAATATAATTTGTCACAGCTTATCCCCTTGTCTAAAGAGAGGATTGAAGACGGGAATTTGTCGAGGAAACGTTTTATTTTTATTGATGGCAATACTGAAATTTTAATGGCAGGTTTAATTCTTGGAGAGAATTTAAATTTTATGTTCGTATTATTTTTTCTGATGGGTTTTTAAATAAATAGTAGGTACATTTAATTTTCAACATATTTTCATTTCGTACCTCAAAGTTACATGTGTATAACCATATTTTCTTCATAATGAAAACGTTATGAAATGAAAACAAATACGTAACAGAAACATACGAAATACCTTGGCAATGGGGTTGCATACCTCCTAAATTTTGGCTCAAACATTCATGAAATTCATGCAATTCACGATAAGTAAACTTGGGCCGGAAGATAAATATTGTATTCAAATACTGTTTGGACTGGTAACTTTCTATCAGATTAATAGAGTAGGTACTTACCATCAGGTACATACACGTTCAGGAAAAGGCAATCCTCTGAATATTCTCTCTTCTTTTTATCCTCCATTTGCGACTCCAAGAGCTTCATAAACAAATCATCATGTTTCTTCAACGGGTTCTGTACATCCTCCTTTTTAGGGTCACTTTGCATACAGTCCGGGGCATATATCGTCGCATTCTTCACTCCCTCCCACTGAGGCAAATCCGTATACTCCGGGGGCAAAAACCTCCTGAACTCAATTGGTGGCTGAGCGTACGGTATTCCTACGTAGGCCGCTATTCTTTTCGTTCGGAATCTCGTTATATACATTCCCGAAATTGTCCCTTGATTCGCTAAAGTTATTTGGCGCGGTTCCCTCGCCGATAACACTAATGTCATTTGCAGTAACAACACAAATAAACGAATCATTTTTTAAATTTTATTTAGAACAATTTATTTTACTGAAACTGGCAGCACAGAATTTGAATTGCATTTTATTTTAAAAAACGAAACCGATGTTCGAATACGTTAAAATAGACGTTCATTTCGATATTTGTTTTTTTTTTCTAATATGACGGTTATTTTTGTCACGTTTTCTGTTAAGTTTTGATTAGTTTCGTTTGGTTCTGTTTCGATTTTATTACTGGTGGTGTAAAACCGGTATCGGTGGGTGTTCGTGCTCGAAGGTGGTGCGTTACTGTTTCTCGTGCAGACTTCGGCTCGTAAACAGTGGGGTTGTCCGTCGTTATAGCGACGAAGGAACTGCTATTGTAAACTTTGGTTGTTTTTAGAATTGGCTTTTACAGTATTTGGTTTTGAATAGTTTATTTCAAGTGGGAATTTCTAACATTAGTAAATATGAATTTACAAATGTTAGAAATTAAATTGAAAAAAGGGTTTGGCTTTTCAGTAACAAGATGTTTTTGCCTTATTGCAAAAACAAACAAAATAGTTTACTTTATTCGTGCCTCAATCCGTAATGATATTGAACATTATGTTTTATTCTCTATCTAGCTTTTGCTCGCGATTCTGTACGCGCATATCCAGTTTTTTCCCATTCCCTTAGGAATTTTGGGAAATCCTCTCTTAGTACTCCCCTCCACTCCCCAAGGAACCTACATGCCAAATTTCAGTAGTGCGTGTCTGTCAGTCACTCAGTCAGTCACCAGTAACGAAGAGTTTTATATACATATGTCACCGGAGAATTGCAAACGCCGTAAGATTGTAAAATATCGCGTGAAATTGTAAACTATTCGTTCTTAATACGACACGGATATTGGAAACTATTGAATTTGCATGAGATTTATAAAATGTATAAGTACAAAACGATTTTTACATTATATGGAAATCGAAAAAAATATAATATACCTACATAATAAAGATTTATAACAATATTACGGAATTTTCCGGTGACATAGTATAGGTATATTGTTAATTCACATACCTAACCTACGAGGATCCTTCAGAAATTCCCATGCGTAAAATACCCCCCACTCATCTATTGCCAAAAAAAGATTTCTATAGAAGTCTACAAAAGAGGGGTTACCGAACCTTCTAGAACCATAATCTTTCTTTTTTCTACTGCCATGTCTAAATATTTCTTAAGCCAACAAATAACTGGCGGTAAGCTTGCGACGCGACGGATCGCGTGTCGACTAAGGCAGGAGTCATTGCATTTGGCCACCGACGGCTTGTTTTCGCCTCATCTCCCCCTATGTGGGTCATTGCGACTTAAATATTGATCGATATTTCGTATTTGTGTTATGTTTTATGTGCTCTGTGAGGATTTTTATGCATTGTTTGGTTGAGTTGAAAGAGAATGTATATAGCTATTTTCGTGGTTTTAGTACTGTGGCCTATTCCACAAGAGGCTCCAGACAAGTGTCATTCTGTCAGTAGTAGTGTGGCGAAGGCGATTATCAAAACGTCAGAAACGTATGGCGCCCATTTCACGGTAGGTTTTGCTGTCAGTTTAACCACAGTCAGACGACACAGTGACTGACGGATAACCTATCTTGTAGTGTAGTGCAGTGACTGATGGTTGCATAAAATCTATTGACGAAAATCTGGATATTTCATTAGCCATGACTTTGAAGTGAATTTTGTCTGTGTTTACATGTTTTAGGGAATGGATAATAGTTCAGTCCTTGTCCTTTATCGAATCTCGTATATCAACCAATAATTTATCGTCGCGTATATAAGAATTAGCGTCTAATGTCGATTGAATTCCATCACTCACCATCAGTCATTTGTCATTCATAACTTTTTGAATTAAGTGACGCTTGCACGACCTTGTATTGGGCGCCTATGACATTTCGACTATCGAAATATCAAGTGACCAACCCATCCCTTATATTTTGGAATTCGACAATCGCATTTGCTGATAGAATGGCTGTTTGTTGAAAACCTCAAAACTGTTAGGTTTTTTAGCACTCAGCGATGTTGTTGTTGTTGACTTTCTTTTAAAGAAACAATTTTCATCAATCAATAATTCGGGTCAGAGAGAGATTGCCTTTTCAAAACTTATGGACAAACAAGCAGTTTCGATGCTAAGTCCAAACTGACATTTTTTTAGTCACGTTTTATTCGTTCTCACATACATGAATAATTTCAACAAGAACAATGTAGCCACGCAAAGGTCTTTAGAAGGAACACGAATGGGTTTTAGTCAGTAAGAGTCTGACACGCCCTTCCGCTCCACCAAGAGCGGAAGAAGTCATTTGATGATTTCCCATCCTTAAAAAAAAAAGCCACAACTTCGTAACAATTTATAGATTTAAAAGAGTGTCCGTGGAGTTTCTTGCACGTTCTTCTCCATAGATATCTACACTTTGGAAAGTGTACTCTTTGACCTTGACAATTCAAAAGTGCCTGTAAATGGTCTAATTGAAAATAAATGCTTTGAGTTTTTATTTTAGTTTTGATTTTAATAAGTACTATTCTTCTTTCTATTTCTTCTTTTAATTTCTCAAAAATTTACAAATTAAGTAAATATTTTTTCTTAGATTGAACTTTACGACGCCAACGCTTCATTTCTAAAGATGTGGCATTTTTATATATATTGTTATTTGAGGGATTCATTCGTTCAAGAGCTATTCAAAAAGTATCAGTTGACTATCCAGAACGTCGAACAGATTTCACTACATTTGCAGTTTTTGGCCGTGAGGCTAAAAATTTCAAAAAAAACACCATCGATAACTCGCAAACCAGTAACTTGGACCCAAAGTTTTCGGGGTCAAAATCGTTGTACCATCGCCATTTTTAAATTAAATCACCTAAATACCAATCATCCAATATGTATATTTAGGTATATACATTTACCACTTAAACCTTATGTTCATTTACAGATCACAAAAACAAATCTGCTCAAGTTTTTAAAACAAGCAAGCGAAAATTATTCAGTTCAAATTAAAATCGTTAAAATTGCCAATCAATCATATTCGTTAATTGCTTTTGCGTCAACAAGGACTGATATATTTTTAGTATGGCACTCAATTAAATAGCAATAATTTATTTTTTTAATGACAAAGTGAACTGACATTATTCGTGATTGAGTGTTGATGCTATTAATGGCCTCAAAATGTGAAATTGATGAAACGAAAATTTGCCGCAGCTTCGGTTTCGTGGCTTTTCTTAAAGGAACGTCACGTCTTTTGGGATTAAATAATGATAATAATAATCACCTCTTTATTTCCGGCTGGAGAAAAGTCTGAAAAAGTAACGTGCCACACTTGGCGATCGTGTAACTTTCTATCAATGAAACATTTTTCGTAATCGGATCAGTACTTATAGACATTACCTTTCACATTTTACTAGGTACTGACTTATATGGTGCCACTGATGGGCAAAGATTTCAGTCTTCCACTCGTAACAGTGTATGCCTTTTCCGACAAATCCGCCGGTAACGTTATAGAGGCGTCAATGCCGGTAACAAAAACCGCGACGCCATCTATCCTGTCAGCGATGAACTACCAATGAAATTCTGCATCGCGCAAGCAAAGTTCTCCACGCGATTTGAACATACACCAGTCTTTGAACATACAACAGTCCGAATACCAACTATCGGGAAGTTGCCCACCAGACACAGCATCCGTCTGGTCGGAGGATCCTCCCTCTCCTATGGAGGTGTGCGGGATTTTACTCTCTGTGCCGCATATCTCTATAAAGTCTCTAAGTTGACACACCAGCATTTTTTAGACCTTCTTCGGCATAGCAAAGCTAGGTTGCAATTACCCATTTCAATCAATCATTTTCTACATGGTGCAAATGAAAAATCAACGAATTCTCTTTTTACCAGTTAGCAGTAGCGCCTAAAACAAACTTAATAAATTATTCACTCAAACTGAAATGCGCAGGTAAAAACAAAGCTAAAAATAAATGGCTGTTCTATAGAAAAAACAAACAAAAATAGAGGTTGGAACGTGTGATGCTATAGTGGTCCCATTTGCATCTAAACTCAAATTTGCATAGATCACTATCGTGCAAGTCCCACATGGCTGGGGGTGGCCAAACACGTCGGATTATATAGGCCATTCCAATTTTAGGTCACCCTGTACATTTTTAGAAAAGATGAAGGAAAATTATGTGTTGTTGTGATTTTGGTTTTAGCTTGTTTTGTTTCACGTCTTGATCTACTATATTCTCAGAATAGCCTGTTGAACAGCGGGGCTGACTGCCTAGGCCAGCCCAAAGTAACTTGTTTCTAGAGTCTAGTGGATTAGTGACTACTCATCTTTTTCATTGGAAATTTATAAATGAGCAATATATACGTCATGTCATAATATACGTCACCGTGACAAAAATATATTTTCTTTCATATGAACAAAATGCGATACTTAAAGTAAATGTAAGAACGACGAAAGACAGCATTAATAAAAAAAGAAAGAAAAGAGTTTATTGGCACCTTGTAAGACGCATTCCATGAAAATTTAATTTAAATGTATACGGAAAATTGGTATGCGTCACATCCGCGCAAAATGGCAATCGCTCAGCATAATGATTGGACCCATGTAAGAGAGATCTCACATGAGTCCAATCATTATGCTGAGCGATGCCATTGTACACAGCGCTGGTTTTCAGTGCGAACCACCTAGTTTCTTGGTAGGTTCACAAGAAGCATGATTATTCAGTGGTTATTCCTCTGTTACTAAAATCACGGCATAATCTCTACCTTCTACTTGATACAATGCAGACCCTCATTACAATGCAGTGACCAAAAGTCCCAGTCCCAATCGTAAATATAGAAAAGTATGATTATCGCAATTTGGGATACTTACACTACTATTAACTTAAATTATATTAGTATGAACACATGGAGTTAGGGGTTGCCAAGAATATATGCATGAATTGGATAGTACATTCTGTGATAACTGGTGAATTTTGTGTCATAATTTTAACACTTTAAATTTTCGAGTTTACAGTGCATTTATTTAATAGCTTAGATGTAAAATCAAAATATATCGATGGAAAACTGGAGGGCACGTTATGGTAAACAATAACCGTCACTTTGAGTAACACTGAAATAAGTAAATGGCGTGGACCTAATACAAAGCGATCATCGCGACAATACGCGATCGTCGCGTTAATTTGTTCGGCAAAACCGGAAACGGGATGAACTACGTTGTGAGAGATAAACGGAGCTATACAGGACAAATGGAACTATCGGAATCATGATGACACGTCATGGTAGGGGGCAGATATCGTATCTAAACCTAGATGGATTAAAATATTGTACCGTTTAAAAAAATCTTTTTTAATCGATCTGTGAGACTAATTAGATTGGAAAAGACACCGTAAAGATGTGTATTGTGATATTCTGTAAAAATCTCAACGTAAAAACAAGGGTGAAGTAAGCTGTCAACCGTCAACCTCTTGTTTTTCGGGGAGTGACAGTTCATGGCATACCATGAATGGCGTTTACAGAAAAGACGGGCAGTTTTTGCCATTACCATATTTTTGGCCATTACATTATAGTATACATAAATTAAATTAATTTTTGTATACCAAATTTTGTAAATCATTATTTGAAAAGAGTAACTATGGAGTTTCTTGTCCGTTCTTCTCCATAAGAATCTACCTTTCCGAATGGACAGTAGAGTCACTTTATTAATGTAATATTATTATTTTACTGAACTGTAAATGCTGACGTTCAAAAGTGCCGTTTAATGGCCTAATTGAAATAAACGTTTTGACTTTTTTTTTGACTTTTGACCATACTACAACATGGACACCCTACTTACAACGCACGGCACGGTGAGAAGGGCGTGCTTTCAATATTGTTCAATTTTACTGCGAGCGGTCACGTTAACATACTAACGTACATGAAACATGGGTTCGCGACATTGCACCCGCGATTATTTCAGTATTTTTATACCGGCATTATGCTGAAACACGGGGTAAATGCGAATTGTTTAGCAAAACATTTGTCCCTGCCATTCTGAGATTGCAATCTCGATTGTTGATGTGATTTCTGAATCAGGATTGTAAGGTCGCCAAATACAAACCCCTTGTGGTACCAGTTTTCATTGGTTTGCAAACGAGGAACATGAAAATTCTTAGACTTCAAGTTAAGAGTAAATATAACTTAGGGTTCTAGACAAGAAGAAGATTCTAGACAAACATACTCCATCTTCGACCATGAGGTGAATTAGAGGTCAAATTCGTTTTTCTTAAATTGCATCTACCTTTATTTGTTTTTGCATCGTCCAAAGGTTCGCTGGTAGAAAATGCCCAAGGCATTAGGGTGCCTCTGTATTTTTTTTAAATGAATTGTCGTAATAAGGTTGCTCTGTTTTCAAAAACAACGAACTGGAAAAAAAACTTTCAGCTTCAACCTTCAAGGCACTTGACCAACTGCAACCGATTATGTATTCGAAATTTGAATCATAAACTTCTGAATTACATCGAACATAAACCGCTTGGAAATTCTCCAATAACGAAATAATTTACTTGGCAATACCAAAGACTAAGAATAATTATGTAGAAGCGAAAGTTCCCTTATCTAATATTTTCTATTTGCCTATAGTTTCGGACGTAAAAGTTCAAAAAGTCAGTTAAGATAATATTATCTTTTAGGGGCCATGCGAACAAATGCCAGAAAGACGAACGTGCATAGTCACAACAGCCGCACGAGTCGAACTTAATGGGTACTTTTGGGGTCGCTCTGTCCCCATTAATCACATAACAAGTTTCCTCCGTGCTTCGGAAAGCACGTTAAGCCGTTGGTCTCAGCTATAATTTAAACATCTTTGGCAGTCGTTACTGGTAGTCAGTAGCCAGAAAATCTCTAACTAGTCTTGTCAAGGGGTTTTGTTGTACCCAGTTACTGGGTTGTAGAGGTCATATTGGAAGTCGCTCTGTGTAAAATTCTGGTATTCAGCTGCAACTGGTTAGACTGGAAGCTGACCCTAACATAGTTGGGTAAAGGCTAGATAGATATATTACTGACGAAACTAGATACAATGACATAGGGTATCCTATTGTGGAATGGTAAAAAACAGAAAGAAAGAAAAATATTTATTATATATTTTTTTATTTATAATATAATTAATGGTTGTGCCTTGGTTGTGTCTTAACAATTTGATCTATTTATTATTTTCCTAGCTTTTGCCCAGGACTTCGTACGCGCATATCCCGTTTTTTCGCGTTCCCGTAAGAATTTCCCGTATAGCCTTCCTCATAATTGTGGCTATCTACATACAAAAATAATTTTCCAAATCCGACTGGTAGTTCCACAGATTAGTGCGGTCAGACAAACAAACTCTTCATCTTTATAAGTAGGTATAGATCTAATCTAGAATCTGTCTATTTTCTAAACACATATTTATTGATCAAACTGGCCACCATGTTCTGGTCATAACAGTTTAGTTAGGAGCGGTGGATACCTATGTACTTCAGCAGAATAGGCAAAAAACACTATAGGTTTCGGTTTTATCCGATTTTCCTATTCTTTTTCTCTTTGCCAATACTCTTACCCGCAATCACACAACCCGCATAACGCCCTACTATTATCACCGATTACGTTGCCGTTCTAGCACTAAACCGCTTCGGCTATGGTCGAAATGACCTTGTGTTCTGACAGCCTGACTATTATATTATTATTGATTAAAATATTTTAAGTGTTGGCAATTCCACGCGATCGCATATCGTTAAAGTTGAAAGTAATACCCGGTTTTACGATACGGTTTTAGGGAAAAGACCGGACGTCCTTGAGGGTTTTAAGTACCTTGAGTATGCTGTTTTTGGTAAAGTTTATTTTCAAAGTGGACTGCGACAGTTCGGTTGACTGATTAAAGAGTTGTTAGGAAACGGAAATGATTCGGACATTACTGAAGGTTTCAGGTTTCCAAACTAAAAATATTTTTTTTACCTTCTATGGACGTGAGAAAGCATAAAGTGATACAGTGGATTTTTACGATATACTCGTCCTTTTTAAAAAGTATATACATATATTTACCTTTTTCAGAATCAATCTAAACCTTATTGATAACTGTATTTTCGAGCCGTTTAGGGTGGGAACCTTCGGGCCGTGGGGCCCTTGTGCTCACAACCTTTTCAAAGAAATTTCGAAACGGCTGGTTGACACTTCCCGTGACCCAAGAGCTGGCTTTTAATTTGGGCAGAGACAAAGCATTGCCATTCAACGTGGCAGTGCCACCAGTCTCTTTGGCACATTACCAGCTGACAGCTTGACGAATTTTTGATGGTATTTTAATTTGTTGTTACTTTAGTGTAAGTATTAGTTAATTTTTATTATTGTTAATTAGTAAACAGGGATTATATCTTAACTTGTAAATGTTTGTTTGTATGAGAAATTCAGGGGATCACTAGGACGTCTTAAAACCACCGTGATTCCTTTGTGAGGGAGAGTGTCTTTCTATCTCTTTTATCTTGAGCTATACAGCTCTCTCCCTTTCTCGTAACGGAATTATGTCGGCATTAGCACGGCTTAGTAGGAGCATTGCATTCTGCAAAATTGTAGAATTCATAAATAAAATACAATTCTAATCTGAAGCTGTGATCTTTTTTAACATGCTTTTATTAGCTTCACCTGTATGTATGAATGTATGTATGTATGTATGTATGTAACCGACCCTTTTGAGCTCGATTTTGCCCTACTTTGAACGATCAGATTTAGTTCAAACTTTGCACACCTGTCAAGGATGGATGACAATGCAAGAATTCAATTAAAATATCCGATTATCCTAATTAGATTCGCCAGGATTAATTAATTAAATTTAAAAATATTCTAACAAAGCAAAGCATTATCCATAAAAACACACTTTTTTATTGTTCACAAAAACACACATATTCTATTTTAATAACCTTTAACAAAAAAAAAAAAAAAATAGTTTAAAAAAACTACCACGCTTTTTAACAATAATGTACATTCATTTCTTTTTTACATTATCCTTAATCAAATTTATTAAATTTTCTTTTCTGTTAAAAACAGAAAAGAAAATTTAATAAAGTTGGATTTTTCTATAAAAGCTTGTTTTTTTAGTTTTTTTTAAATATTTTTTTTTTGTCAAAGTTTTTTTAAATAGAGTATGTGTGTTTTTGTGAACAATAAAAAAGTGAGTATTTATGGATAATGTTTTGCTTTGTTAGAATATTTTTTAGAAATCAGTTTACTGTACACAAAATTATTACTTTACAGTAAACTAATTTCTTAAGCTGAATTTATATTCGTAAAAAATCTGTGTTTTTGCTTTAACCCATTTTATTTGTAGAGCATAGTTTATTATTATATTTTTAAAGTGAATCGTTGTATTGTAATATACCAATGATCATATATATGTTTGTGTCTTACAAGCCCCTAAAACTCTTGTGTTTTATTTATGCATTCTGCAATTTTGCTGTTCACTCTATCAAAACTGTTTTGGGGTTGAAGTGGAATTGAAGTATAGAAATATTTTGGGGTTTAAGGTGGAATTAATGTATGGACCGCAGAGTTTTGAGAATAATAGTTTCGGGGTTTGGTGGAATAAGCCGTCTTGTACTTAGCTCCATGAACGAACGGCCGCGGGAAAATCCACGGAAACCCACAATAGGGCAAAGGTTTAAATTATGCAAAAAATTCTAGATCTTCTAAAATATTTTTTGGTCCCTAACATGCAAAGGGCATTGTTAAAATAATAACACATCGAATGAATAATTAAATTATTCTTCCCTGACATTTACTCAGGATGAAAAGTTTTCCATGTACTGAGAATCAAATTTTCTAAACTGAAATTATGATTTTGTTTTTGAGGCTAATTTAGAAATGCTTCGGGCAATTTGTACACCTACGAAGTCCGTGAATTTCGGTTTGAACTTGAAGTTTAGAAACTTGTTTTACTGAATGAACATAGTTTTTTTACAAAACTAAACTAAACATGAAATCATCTCCTACTCGACAGCTCTTTTAAAAAAATAATGCCAAAGACTCGAAGACTAGTATGCAGAAGTTCCTCTTATCCATCGCCTTATTTGCTTGTAATTGTGATGTGATTTCGCCGGTACATGGTGGACATTCAGCCATACGTACAAAACGTTTTGGTGATACAGTAGAGTCTCACTAATCCGGCACTTCAGCACTCCGACATATTATCCAGCATTCCAGCACTCTCCACCCAAAGCTGCTGTGCCCCTTTCTGCACATGTCCTTATTAAATAAGTACATTCTGAAATGCTTTATTTACTTTATCTTGCTTTATTCTAAACAATCCAGTAATCCGTACATTCCAATAATCCGGCACCCCGTGGTTTTAAATAGTGTCGGATTAGTGAGACTCTATCGTACTTTAATTGTGCGCACAGCTCGCTCTAAGGACTGGAATTCCTTGCCGGAATGTGTGTTTCCAGTGATAGCAATAATCAATATTCTTTAAGTCAAGAGTGGATAGGTTACTTATTGGCAGGCGTGTTCCACATCATCAACTTTACATCGGGTGAAATTGTGGCCAATCGAGCATATGAGTATTAAATAAAATATCATCACTTCCTGTATCTACCGATAAATTGGGTATTCTAAACCTCTGTGTGTCATCTGTGCCCATCGTATTTGAGCTACAACTAAAATATCTCTAGCCAATGTAGCAATAGCCTGCCAAGGAATCGTATTACCCCACCATGATATTTCATAGCATATTAGCCTTTCCAGGAGGCCTATTATTACCAATGCGAAATGCTTTCACACAGACAGATTGCTTTATAATCGTTGCCACGTAACGGCATTTTGCAAACGCAATTTGAGCATATCAGCCAGCATTTACATCGAGACGGATGGTCTATCGTATTTTTTTCGGCGTACTTTAAATCATGCAAAATCTAACCTTGGTTTTGGGGCAGCGAGTGACCGGTAGCTACGAACGTTGAGAATGGTTCAAGGGTAAATTTTGTTATTCATGAGGCCCAATAGAAGTTTATCTGATTGCCTGAAACGTATACTTTAAGTCGAACGCTCGTTACAATGGCCTTTTGAATAAAATTTTACGTAGTGGCAGCCTTACGAATATACTACATATTTTTCTTTGCTTATATGTCCGTTTTAAGGGTATTGGTTTCGCTGATGCCGTGATAAAGCTATGAGCAAATCAGAATTGTCTTCAGTGCGGTGGAAGTGCATTTAAGTTGCATTATTCGTGGAGTGCTCTTAAAGTGGTCATAGAAAACACTTTTTAGAAAACAGGCATATCCTAGACTTACAAGGAGCAAGGTGGAGAGTGTGTCCCAGCAGTTACGTTAACGTCTGATTATGTTATTCCTAGTATGCTACATTACACTTCTCATCTTCATAGTGTTACATTAAAATCAGCGTCGTGTCGTGGGACCGTTCACGGCACAGCATCACGCTAAGTGTCCTTTTTATGCCATAGACACAACGTGCATCTGCCTTGTTTCTTTTTCTTCCTTTTTCTTTCTTTTGTTCTCATTTAAATACTAATTATTTTTTTGTATTTACTATCTGTAAGGATTTTTAGTTTAAGTTTTTAATTAGTTTGCATGTCAGACCTGTGATAATAATGTATTTTTCTTCTACATACAAAACCACTCTAGGATTTATGAGAAAATTATAAAGTTCTTAGTTCCATTATTCGTAAGCATGATTCAAGACTCCTCGCTGATTACGTAGGTATTGCGTATAGTATATTAGCACTTGTAACCAGCAAAACACGGAGAGAAAAATTCATATTCAGTACAGAGAAAAATACTTCAAGGTAACTTCCCATATTCTCCCTCGTTTCTTTTGTCACTTCACAATAAACGAATAACTTCAGTAGACCCGAAATCTCGTGAAAAATAAATTCATGAGTTTTCAGCGTTTTGAATAAAAATTCAATGTACCAAATAATAGATTATCTGCGGTCACGCAATAGGAGCACGCACAGAGCTGAGTAACTGAAATATACAGGATGGATTTTTGAGACGGGGCAGTAAGGACAGGTCGTACCATAACTATTTTAGCCACAGGAAAACGTACTTAAGAGAATGTCCTTGATTTTTGAGTAATTATTAACTTTAACCACAGGTTTTAAAAAAAACACAGTTTGCTTGAAAATTAGCTTTTCAAAAATCGATCCTGTTTCTTAAAATGACTTAAATATCTTTTGAACCCACCAAGGTTTAAGTACTAAAAAGCATTCGATCACAAAAAACCTCCCCAAACATTTTCCAATCAAAAAGTTTACACGGAATCAAAAGTTTACAAATCCAAATTTATTTAGTTCACGTAAATCTATATAGGCACTTTTGGAACGATAGAAGCTATATAATTGCATGATTTCAATTGGTAGATGAACCCGGAGCCAAGAGCTCCCAGTTACCTGCTCTTTTAAAAATAATTGACAGTCATCTAAGTACGTTTTTTGTTGCTACAACGGTTACAACTGCAACGGGTCTATTTAACAAAACTGACTGGTGCCAAGTGATAAGCGACATTCTGACACTTCCACAATTTGTACGTTTATTTCATACATTCTCTTTATTAAACAACACCTGTCGCAAAATTGTTACAATTATGTCAGTATGTGACAAATTTGTCGCATTGTCAGTTATATTAAACAAGGCTCTCTGGTCTTATTGCCCCGCCTTAAAAATCCATCCTGTATACTGTGTACGTATACCTATAATACATGCTAATTTTTATAGTTTACAGTTGGTACTTTCTTTTCATTAGGGTAATGAACTTATAACGTTTGTTTGGTATTTGAACAAATATTTCAGCCGGTTAACTTGGAAACAAAATAGGAGACACAGTTGTTTAGATAGGTACCTACTTAGGGCACTCCAACGTGTGGATCATGTTTTTAACAGAGGCATAGTACTCACATTGGGTAACCGACGAGTCTCCAAAACAACATTTCGCTAAGTTGTTTTTCAGTGGCCTACCTTTTTTTATGGATGGGAAATCATCAAATGACTTGAAGGGCGTGTCAGACTTTTGCTGACTAAAACCCATCCATGTTCCTTCTAAAGCCCTAAGCTCTGCGTTCCAGGGCCGCGGTGACTCTTTCGAACAAATTCCGCGACAGGTTTATTTACCCTACAGTCTATCGCATAATTCAAATCATTTCAATATTAATGTAAAGTTCCAAAGCCTACTATAAAGTTCCAATGCCATCATAATTCCGTTGCGAGAGACAGAAGGAGCTATACAGAACGATTATCACTATCTGTTTTTCTGCTGGCTGACTGGCTTTTGCGACTGGTGGGGAAAGTTGGCATGTTTTACCAACTAGTGTTTACAACTAGGCCAGATGGATATGACCATATGTTTTTAGGAATAAGCCTGAATCTATTTAAATATTTAGCATCGTCGCAGGCAGTCCTAGAATTCTTTAAACTATTAATATAAGGTTCCATTGAAATAGGTGGTCAAATTTTAACACAGCGTTCAGTACGTCTAACCAAAGATATCCAAGCAAAGAAACACTGATTAATGTGATTTTATTTTGACCTAAAACAATATTATTTTCGGCACACTTGAATAAACTCATCCATTATGGGCAGGTACTTGACGTGGTCACGTGCGCACTTGTAAAATCGGATGTCTTTATGCATTGGGCAACCAACATTTTTAGTGACTAAAGCGTTTATCAGATTTTTTTTTTACCATTGTCCTTATTTTGGTAACTTGAATGATTTGTAAAAGTTTGTTCACCTATTTTATTATATTTCATTGAAGTTCTTGTAACCCAGCAACGAGGTAGCTTAAGTTAGCAAGTTGCTTGATAGTGTTAAGTAGAGTAAGTTCTTAGTAAGTAAGCACTGAATTTATGATTTCTTAGTTAGTTCTGGAGTGAGAAATACGTAGTTCCTATTAATATACTGCCATTAACATTTCTATTTTAAGTGGGTACGCTTCTATATGTATTTATTCCAACGTTTGTTTACTTAGACTTGAAATATGATCTTATTTATATCTGAAGTTAGTTTATGAATCCAATCAGCATTTTAATATTTCCCAGAATTAAAAGGATATAATCATTTGAGGGCTCCATTTAGTAGTTAATATAGTAAGTAGTATTTAATAAGAGATAAAAGGGTCGCATTAGTTATCCATCAGGTACGGAACCCTAGAAAGGTGTGGGTTGCAATGAAATTTGAACTTTTTACCTCGACATCTTAATAATTATCTCGAATTCAGAATTCAAAATGGTTGGTTGTACAAGTGGACCCTGGCAAAGTTTACCGGTAGAATCAAGCCTAATGGTTGCTTGGAACATTCCGCGAGTCGCTGCGCAGTTGCAAGTATATGTGGCAGCGGAGGTGACAGGTTGTGTACTGCGCAGCGAAATGCGAACTTACCAGGCGTCATTAAGGTTGTACCGACGTATACCTCGTGTTAATAAGCCTATAACAACCGTTTTCCAAAAAAAACGTTACAATGTGTAAAATAACTTTATTTTTGGTTGTTCTTCGTATTTTAACACCGACTTCCGAAATTAAAATTATTATAAACTTTGTGGTGTTTCTTTTTTCGAAGTTGGTTGCATTTTTTTATAAAAAGATTTTATTTTCTACGTTTTAGTGGCGATACCCCACAAATAAATTGACATTGTGTGGTTGCACTATTTGCCGTTACCTTACGTATGAACTGGTGTAAACAATAAACAGACATTCGATTTCAGCATCATTTCCCGGGAGAATTGCTATAATTTATTGAAGAGTTCCGTTACCTACCTCCGAAGTTTTTTATCAGGTTCTCACCAAATTAAAATGGGACAAGTCCAAAAAAATACTCTTCTCAACAAAAAAAAAAAATCATGCAAATCGGTTGACAATTGGCGCTGATCAAACATTTTTCCTGGGATCCCAGCAGCAGACCCTGACTTATACCTTCCGTTATCAGCTCAGAAAGATGAGATGTTGATTACCAAGCACAAATATCTGAATTGCGTTAGAAAGTATATGAAGCACATTGTATGTGCCTTTAAAATTTAAGGCTCGATTCCCCTGGGTTCCCATCATCAGATTCTGAGTTGGTGCCAATGGCGGTTCATAAATGACGGAGTTATGACGTAACAAACACAAAAGAAAAGAAAAAAAAATGCCTTTTGAATTCGGTAAACAATTGCATTGCATCAACACTTCTAGATACTTTTATACCATTTCCACTTACCCCAGTGTAAGGTTGTAGTCATGTTTGTCATTCGGCTTCTCACTGTATTATTTAGCGTAACAGAACTCTTAAACTATTCACACTAAGTGGTTTACTGCAATACGATGTCACGTTAAACTCATCAAGGCAATTTGCATACGTAGTCACTACTTAGTACTTGGTTTAACTTTTGATAGCTTTTTGCCGTGGCTTTACTCTCGTGGTCTTATTCAACGTACGTCTTTGGGTCGCAGAAGTTTATATTGGTCTAGTAGGTTTGGAGCAAATTAAACGTTATAGACGGACAGACAGACCGAAAAGCGGTCAGACAGAAACAACGAAACAACAATTATTTTTTTCCCAGTATGACATGTATACAAATTATAAACCTAAATGAAAATTCCTAAATGATACGTCACATATTAACATTAACTAGACAATATTAAGGGTAACAAAAGAAGGAACAAATGGAATGAAAAAAAAAATAGGAAGATGCACCTTGTGCCTGTGACAATAAGGCTCCCACTCAGCATGGTGCTGTACCATGGGTGGACCCACAGCACGACGCTGATTTTCAGTAATTACATAATATATTCAATGCAGACACACGAGCGATCCTATAAAGGTTCTGTTTTTTATTCGAAAACGTACATACGGAATCCTAAAAAAGCAAACCGACCTACGCAATTTCACTGTACTTATAAAGCTCTCTAAATAATCTGGCCCAATTTCACCTCGTAAACATCATTATTTGTTATCTTCTCACAAACCAACCTTTTTCAACTCCACCGGAAGTAATTTACGTTAACCTAGAACCTTAATAAAGACGCAAAAAGGTTTATTCCACGGTTTACTTTAAAATAGATAATTTACTTCTTTTGACTTCGAACTCCTTTCTCATCTGAAGTCATTAGATACCTTCATGGTTAAGTATATTCAAAAGGGAAAAGTGCTTAGGTAATTTATAATAATAGAAAACAAATTTTTGAATAGACTGAGCTTTGACCTAAACTAATATTATGGAGAGATAAAGCATTTGTTTGTAAAAGGTGGGTAAGTGCCCGTTCCTACTCAGATGGACCGTCTGTTTTCCCGGTACGTCTAAAGAGACGGATATGCTAGTGGTAGTACAATTTATATGACACTGTTCACATTTAGACAGATCCGAGGAAAAGGACAGGGGGGCTACTCTCTAAGTCCGTAGTTTCGGGCTTAGTTGGCGTATTCTAAGTCCGTATCACTTAATTACTAAGAATTAATGACAACACGATTTAACAGTTACTGTCAAATCGTGTTGTCATTCACTCTTAGTTCGGGTTCGAAACTAATCGTAAGTCCGTAGGTGATACGAACTATATTACGCCCGCAACTAAGCTCGAATTACGGACTTCGGGTTTAGAGAGTAGCCTCCCAGATCCGGGTTTTTAGACGTACGTTTTGCCACTGCGAAGAGCCGTCTAAACGCCCGGATCGGATATAGTGTGAATGAATCTGTTGGTCGTCGACCGCCGTCTTCCGTTTAAACAGATCGTCCGTCTAGTGTGAACTCGCACGTCCAGCCGCCGTCTTCCGTTTAAACAGACGGTCAATCTAGTGTGAACACGGATGTCCGGCCGCTGTCTTCCGTTTAAACAGACGGTCCGTGTGAGTAGGTAGCCCAAATTTGTGAAATTCTGACGGTTAAATGTCATTTCTCGCAACTTGAATTCGACGTTTTGAACGAATTCAAGTTGCAATATCATCTCAGTGACAATCAATGTTGACTAGACCTGTCAAAATATATATCAGAAATTAGAAGTGTTCATAACATTAATATTAATAATTTATACTGGAATTCAGCTGAATCCGGTTTGACTGGAAACCGAACCCAATATAGTTGGGAAAAGGTACACTAGTCGAGTGTCAATGGATTTTTTTTTCACGAATGTTTCAGCAGTACAAGTTACAGGTTGATAAACCTCGCGATCACAGTCACGGGAAAAGCTAGCTATTTCCAACAGTCGATTAATTATTTGAGTAGTAGTATAATTTACTAGCCCGGCCTAAATAGACATTGACCCTTGCTTTAATTCACAAGCTGAAAATTTACAGGCACGTAAGGGATACCACTCTAATGAAATTCTGAAAAGTCCCCATTGATCCCGTGTGTGCAAAAATTTTTATTCAGGAATCCCTTCATCATCACTCTTCACAGCCCGACTTCGCCCACTGCTGAGCATAGGCCTCTCTTCTCTTGTGCCTATCCCCACGTTCCTGTGCCAGCCTCATCCAGGTTCTACCCGCGATGGCAACAATGTCGTCCGCCCATCTCGCCGCCGGCTGACCAACACTTCTTCTTCCAGTCTTCGGGCGCCACTCGGTCACTGTCTTACTCCACCTATCATCATCGCACCTAGCCAGGTGTCCTGCCTAGCTCCATTTTAGTTCCGCAATTCGTTTTCCGATGTCGAAAACCTTCGTACGTCTTTGGATCTCGACGTTTGGAACTCGATCTATTAGACGTATGCCAAGCATGGAACGCTTAGCACCGTAAGTCTTGGTGGGTAAAACACACTGGTTATAGAGGCGGGACTTCGTGCTTGTAAATGTTCAGCTTGTTTTGAATTAATGCAAGGGTACCTACCCCAATTTTTTGGGCTAATTTGACCGGGCTATATGGGCAAGCGTGCTCCATAGTCGGCCAAATCCTTGCTTTCCTTAAGGTGAGATTGTGGTCAAACGCAAGCCGTATCATCATCATATCAGCCGAAAAATGTCCACTGCTGGAAAAAGGCCTCGCTCAAAGGGGGGAGGGGATTTTCCATAATCGCCACGCTTGGCATGCAGGTTGGCAATCGCAATGTAGCTGTTGCAATGCACAGAGAATGCTGCTGCCCATTCTCTGGTTGCCCCCTACGACACCCACGGGAAGTGATGGGATGGTGCTATTCTTTTACGTCCGACACCATACATACCAACCTTACCTTACCTTAAAAAAACTTACCTTAATCATAAAAAAACATGTTTCCATATAAGTACCTACCTATTGCGACAGGAAACAGTGAATTTACGCTTACATTATTTTATTTCCTCGTTGATGAAGAAGATCTTACTTTCAGCTCAGTGAGTATGCCAATAAAGATCGAAGGGCATTCATCGGCGTCTTAGGTAAAAGATATCTTTCCACCTGTGGCCCAAATGCGGGTTATACAAATATTTGTTTGGCCTACAGAGCATGGAATGCTGGCAGCGTCTAGAGTAATAAAAGAAAGAAAACGGGCCAAGTGCGAGTTGGACTCTCACACGAAGGCTTCCGTATCATAAACAGAAAAAAACACGTTTTTTGTATGGGATCCCCCTTTAATTTTTAATTTTATTTAATTTTTTGTTGTTATAGCGGCAACAAAAATACATTCTTTGTGAAAATTTCAACTGTCCACTGACAGACAGACAGGCGGACTGACGGACAGACAGCGGAGGCTTAGTAATAGGGTTCCGTTGGTTACCATTTGGGTACGGAACCCTAAACAAAATAACAAAGACAATATCAAATTTTAGATTTTTGCCTCACGACTTTGTCAGAAAGGTTCATTTTAGTGGTATTGCCAGACAGATGTTTTCTGCCACTGATCTTCCAATAAACCTTGAGGACAGGGACGGAACAAAACAGTTTCAAACGAGAAACTTAGTAAAATACCTACGCTGAGCATACGTTTCAGCTCTTACAACCATAATTAGAATTGTCAAAACTGTAAATTTCTGTGTCCAAACGGTGACATTCGGTGACATGCGTGGCGGGTATTAAAAGCTTTAACAATGCCGTCTTAGGAACTCTAGGCGTCTCGTTTGCTCTGTGGCTTGGCCCTCTCAGTATTTGTTTCGAGTTCGGATGTGTGATTAACGTAACTCATGACTCAAGGACTGAAAGCGAGTAAAGGTAAATAATTACTCCCACGTCTTGCCATTTATTTAAGGTATAATTGAAAGTCCAATTTGTTAAAGAGCATGTTTATTCGAACTTTCAATTTTACCTTTACATGAATTTTAAATTAGATAGCCGGGATCGAAACTTGAAAATGCCTGAATCCTGATTTAGTATCTTAAAACAGGTTAAGTTAAAACGAAAAATAATCATTTAAACTACCCTCCTTTAATGAAGGAAGTTTTTCCACCTGGAAAAACTTCCTGCCTTAAAGGATAACAGAAAGTAAATAAATTCGGCTCAGTCAGCAACATAATTTAAAAGCAGCTTTGGGAAACATTATTTTCAATTTAGCCCTTTCATATTTCTGTGGAGGCATTTTATGGTTATTTATTAAGACAGGATCAAGATTAACGTGTTTTCTCACCAAAAGAAATAAAAAAAAAAGTTTCGTAGATACAAATGAAAAGCCATATTATTGTTTCCATGTTTTTCTTATAAGTAGGAACTTAGTAGATCCGACGTTTGAGTTTTTTTTAACAAAAGGAAGTTAGCCTACCAATAGTCTACAAATGATGAAGACACATCAATGTGTCTTCATTTTTAACAATCCGGCTAAAAGATACCCAGAGAAGAAGCTGGGTATAGGCCTCCCCCAAGCGTGACCACTTCGACCGGTCCTGCCGGTCGATTCTGTAAATATTTCGACGTGAAGGCTTTGTTTGAAATGTATGTATGTAATCCATATAATCAAGATGGAATGGCAGCTCACTTCGTGATCACGTGACATCTTGATTACAATGATTGACAGCTCACCTCGTGATCACTTCGATATGTTCACAGAATCGACCGGCTGATGTTTTCGCATCCAACGAATGTCCACGGTCCTCGCCAAGTGATCGGTCCATCCACTTACGTAGCGTTGGAGAAAGCCTCCTGTACTCCGATACGTGATCGCCACTCCAAAACCTTTCAGCCCCATCGACCATTAAATTTTCGAGTCATGTGACATATATGTCACAAATATAAAAAACTCACTAAGTTTTATCAGCACTAGGGTGGTCCTTTTTAAATTGTACCTAAATCGGTTTCATCTGTTAGACAGGACTTACATAATGAAAACTATTTTCCTCTAACAGTTTCGTGAAGTTTTATTCATAGGAAATTGAAAATAGATATTGTTACAGCGTCTGTGAAGCAGGCTTTATGTCGAAATTAGGGCTTCCTGGCTCAAATAGTCTGCCCATAGCAGAATGAATTGAACGATTCCAATCATACTTGGGCATACACAGAGCAATGGACTGAGCAAATACCATCACAAAATTGAATAGTCGTTAAAAGAGATAGAGCGACTGTGCGGCATTTCCTGTCTCATTTGCAGGTAGTCGTAGTGACTTTTATTTATCCCTTATTTTAGGCAACTAAAGCCCATAAAACACAATACATATAAAATTATAAAAACAATAACTCTATAACTAACTTAAAAACTATTGGACACTAAGTGACGGCGTCGTCTGACGAAGTCAGAATTCTAGAAAGAGACAACAACTGGACGCACGATCGGTTTATCTCCCTCGTACTTTTCTGCTTGTCTTGATTCCTGGAATAGCTCTGGACTGATTTTTATTTAATGTTAAACTTCGTTACGGTAATTAGGAGCCAACATATTAGACACCAGTTTTGCCTCGGGGCTCATGTTACCCATTTATTGGGTTAAGGAAGGGCAGAAGGCAGTCTCTCTCCGAAAAAAAATGTTTGTCTGTAAAGTTGGTTTACGGACGATCGTTTAACGTGGCAACGTCATAACAAAACATTGATGAAATGATCGTAACGTTAACGCTACAATGAATCATCCTTTTTCGTGCGTGCAGCCGGCGTTCATCGATTTATTAGACGTTATCACGTCAAAAAATGGTACTCAATTGGTTCCGGTTAGACTGTAAACCATCTTCAACAAAGTTGAAAAAAGACTTACTATAATATATAAAAGATTTACTATAGACCTGGATATGGAAAGCTCAGTCCAGTTCTCTATTTGTGATTCAAACAAATTGAATCCTGAAGATAAAGACGCCATCTTGTCAGCTTGGACAATGGTATTGATATTAATGGGCTTTCTCGTTTTATTAAAGAGATGTTCTTTCTTTTATTAGTTTCAGTATTTACTGGATTTCTGGTTTCTAATATGGTTTTTTTTTATGTTTAGAGTAACTTTTAAATATATTGTTTGTTTTTGGCTAAGTGATTTGAAATTATTTTGCAATACCGTGCTTGAGTTGTTTAGAAAGGAATTGAATATTTTTTATAATCTGTTTCTGATTATAATAAAGGAATCTTTCTCTGTTGTGGGTCAATTCAATAAGGTATTTTAGTAAATAGCTCCGGTCAACAATCAAGTTTACCTTAAAGGACTAGGTCTACAGAAGCTCTAAGTCTTATTAATTTAATTTTATGAAAAGCCTCCGCTACATACCTACAAGAGATACAAGTCTTATAGTAAGGTATGTAGCAGAAATGGGTTGTATAAATGTACATCATTCCGTCTAGACATCTAAACACACAGTTTAATAATAGGGGGGGGCTAAGCGATTCAAGTTGTATGTGAGCATAAACATGCATCCTTCTTTAAGAGTTTAAACGCTGCGAAGGTTACATAGGTACTATGTAGTTTAGACACTAAGAACAAATCTTGCGGTAAATTCAAATCCATACCTTTTTCATAACAATCATATTTTTAGTCATTCAGTTTACTTTTATTTTTTTATTTGAGGTGAGTTTGCTTTTGACTCTAGTCTAGGTTAGGTATAGATGACAGAAACAAAGGGTTTATATAAAAATACGATTTAAACAAACAACTCAGGAAAATAATGCTTTTATGGTATTATGGTGAGTGATTCCGTCTAAAACTTGCTAAAAGAGTCTCATTTGCGCTGTGAATCGTTGTCCAGATGAACTTTTTATTGAAAGGCACGCGTTTAATCATTATCTACCCGAATGTGGTCGACGATGGAACACAACTGCCAAGAAGTAATCTATCCACTCTTGACTTAAAGATGCATGTTTTAACCATCGGGAAAAGGACTCCTGCAAAGGATTTCTCACCTAACCCGTACACACAATTAAAGTATTGCCTAAAGTTTTTGTGCGTGGGATGTCTACCATGTGTGTACACACACGTCACAAACAGACAAACACAATCAGACGAACAGCGATGCACCATCGTTACATGGTGGACCATGTAACGATGGTGCATCGCTGTTCGTCTTGATCTCCGATGATGGAATGGGCTTGACAATTCAATTGTGAAATCTCGACGCACAATTTCCGAAATTATACCAATGGAAAACCGATAGGCTGGTAACGCGGTGAAGATATTTAAAAACCCTGAAAAACTACTCGGACAGTTGTTTAGGTACTTCTGCCAATCTAAACAAGGTTCCACGGCCTTTCCATTATTACAATATGTTTGGTTTATTAGCTTGGCTGCTAGTAGTGACCTCTGTGTACGAGGAAAATAACTAAGAAGTTGCGCTTAAAGTAAACCAGATGGCATTAGTATGGTCACGTATCTCAACGTCTCCGTTGAGTTGAAGGAAAATAATAGTGAAGAGATATTATGCTGATATCAAAAACGTTTGCAAAGTTAGTTTAACATGTTTATGTTTAAACACTCTAGTCGCATTTGCGATACCTGCAATGCGATTCTGTAGCTAAACGTCACTGTGTAAGCTTAGGTGAAGTGAACATGAAGTATGAAGATGAACATGAAGCAGACAGTCAATTTATGCATTTTTTAATTTGTTAGGAGATCATCAGAGTGTCAGACTTTTACTGACTAAAACCCATCCATGTTCCTCCCAATGCCCTTTGCGTTCCAGGCTCCCGGTGACTATTTCGCACAAATTCCGCAACAGTTCACTTTATGCTGACTCAATATATGTTTTTTATCTATCTATGGATGGCATGGAATATGAACTCTATGAAAATATGATGGAATCGAATGTGCTAGCCATCAAATCGAATTTTCAATGAGTTATGAACTTATTTTTGGGGTAACCGTCGAATCTATCAGTTATGTATACATGGGTTGTATTTTCGTTTTACTTTGTGTTTTAAGTATAACGTCAGTTGTATTTCAAAATACCTGAGTGTACCTATATAAGCTTACCGTTAATCATTAATCATTTTATTCATTTGCAAACATGGGTAATATACAGTTGTTTCATTTATAATAAGTCCTCCATATTCTACCGTCACATGGGCATGCAAATTACATTAAATTTCAAATTAAAATAAATTAAATATTGACATGAAAAATGCAAAAATAGTAATGTCAGATGGAAACAAATGTCAAACAGATCAATAATGTCAAATGAAACAATTATGTCAAAACTTTCACATAAAAATAAATTAAATATTGTCATGAAAAAAAAAAAAAAAATAATAATAATAATAATGTCAAATGGAACAAATGTTAAATAGAACTATAATTTCAATTGAAGCAACAATGTCAAATGGAATTAAAAGTATGTCAATTTGTCAGTGACTTATCATTCAGGTAGTCATCAATTGTGTAGTAACATTTTTCAATCAAAATATTTTTTAGCGTCTTTTTAAATTTTAATACAGTCATATTTTTAATATTATTAGGTACTTTATTAAAAATGCGAGGGGCAATACCAAAAAAGCTTTTTTGCATTAGTGCGGTTTTACATTTCACTTGACACAATTCATTGACATACTGAGACCGTATTGGATTTTTTCTGGTTGCTGACAATTTCTGAAATAGGTCTGGATTATTTTTAACAAACAAAACTGTTTCCAATATATACAAAGACGGAAAAGTTAAAATTTCTAAAGATTTAAAATAAGGAAGACAGCTATCTGTTGTCTTAAGACCACACATTGACCTTACACATCGCTTTTGCATTCTGAATACCAGCTCCCTATCAGTAGACTGTCCCCAGAAAATAATACCATATCGTAAAACAGAGTCAACCAAACCATAGTACGCTGCTAAAAGAGCTTGACTGTTGACTTTCTTTGATAGTTGAAAGAGAGCATATGCGGATTTACTAAGTCTATTACATAATTCTTCAATATGAGGTTTCCATGTGAGTTTGTTGTCAATCAATATACCTAAGAACTTAGCCGTATTTGCTTCTTCAATAGAGCAACCTTGGTAGGCAAGACTAACGTCTGGGTTTTTTTTGCGTTGATGAAAGTGCATAACTTTTGTCTTACTCAGGTTTATAACTAAATTATTGTTATGTAACCAATTTATAATGTCATGTAAACAAGTATTAATGTCATGCTCATAACTATTTTGGTTTGTACACTTTATTACAGCAGTACTGTCGTCTGCAAAGAGAATCATTTTGTTTGCAGTTACTTTTGGAAGATCGTTTATGTATATTAAGAAAAGTGGCGGCCCCAGTACGCTACCTTGTGGGACGCCATATTTAACATACCTTGGTTTTGAAACATAAACGGTTTCTAATTTACTTTTTGGACAAATTCTTGAGATTTCTGTGCATTGAAGCCTATTACTTAAGTACGATTCCAGTAACTGAAGTATGTTCCCTCTTATACCATAACTGTGTAATTTCTGTAACAAAATTTTATGATCCACATAATCTTACTTTACTTACTCGTACTTTTGTTTTACCATAGCACTTATTGTAATTTAGTCTAAGTACTGTTTTTTATGAAATAAATTTATTATTCAATTTATTATTATTATAATCAAATGCCTTGGTCATGTCAGTCTAGATTGCACACACTGGATTTCTCCTGTCTACAGGTGACATTACATAAGCTAATAGGTCAAATAGAGCCATGTTAATTGTTGTATTTTTTCGGAACCCCTTTTGTTCCTTGCAAAATAAATCGTATTTTCCAAAAAATCCATATAGAGAGTTACAGATATATTTCTCAAAATTTTTTGAAAATATAGGAATTTTTGCTATAGGTCTGTAATTTTTTAAATGAGTTTTGTCATCTTTTTTATATAAAGGCTTTATTATGACTTTCTTGAGATTGTTTGGAAATGTACCTTTAGCAATACACAGGTTAATTATATGAGCTAATGGTCCTGCTATTATCTCTTTGGTGAATTTTATTACTTTTGTAGAAAGGCCGTCATACCCTACAGTATTAGTATTTTTTAGGTTGGTAATTATTTTTATTACGTCGTCAATTGTTGCTGGTTGCATAAAAAGTGAATTTGATGTCTGGTTATTTAAATTAATATTGTTCAACTTGATGTCAGCGTTAACATTTTTTTCAATCTCGTCAATAAAATAATTATTAAATTCATTAGCAATGTCCAAGGGGCGCGTAAATGACAAATTATCTCTGTTTATGCACATGATAGGCTCTTGTGGCAGACACAATTTTGATTTATTTATTATTTGCCATGTAGCTTTACATTTATTTTGGGCCGTATTTATGTAATGATTATTCTGCGCTTTTTGTGTCAGCTTGATAATTTTTCTATAAAGTTTTGTGTAGTTTTTTAAGACTATTTTGTTTTTTGAGTCTGAATTTAGTCTATATGCCCAAAGTAACTGCCTTTGTTTATTACTACATATTTTTATTCCATGAGATATCCATTTTGTTTTCTTATTAGTTCTAATAGTAATATTTTTTTCTGGAAAACACAATCTATATAAAAGAGAGAAATCTTCTATGAAATTATCAAAAGCTTCGTTTGCGTCCTCAGCATAAAGTACTTGCATGAAAGAAAGACAGCCTAAATGTGTTCTAAATTTAATTAAATTTTCAATGCTTAAGTCCTGCTTTTTAGTTTTCCAATATTTCAATTTGCAAGTTTTGTTAATAGGCACTCTAAGTACTTGAGACGTATGATCTGAAAGGACTAAATCGACAATCTCAGCTTTGCACCCTTTCCGGTAGTTGTGTGCAAAATTGTCAATACAGGTGTGACTACTTAACCTGGTTGGAGTATAAAGCGCTAGTTTTAGATTGTATTTCGTAAGAAAATATTCAAGTTCCAGTGTAGCTTTGTTTCTCTTCAAAACATCAATATTAAAGTCTCCACATAGGATGATTTTCTTATTCGGCGAGAGACAGACTTTTGTTAAAATATAATCTAATTTTTGATAAAATATTTCATAATTATGTTTGGGGATTCTATATATACAAATAATAATAATGTTGTAATCTATTAACTCTACAGCGCAGCATTCAAAAACGCCTGAAACTGATTGCTTTGCTATGTCTGTTAATTCTCTAAATTGCAGTCCTGCTCTTACGAAAATACATGTTCCTCCTCTCTTTGTATTTCTAGAGAAAAAAGCCGCTGGACAGAAATTTGTGATGTGTAATAAATTCTCATAACCCGTTTGTATGAAATGTTCCGTAACACAGAGAACATCTACAATAGTTCCTTTATTATCTAATTCTACTAGTTTCACAGTCAATGTATCTGATTTATTCATAAGTCCTGCNTATTTTTATTACGTCGTCAATTGTTGCTGGTTGCATAAAAAGTGAATTTGATGTCTGGTTATTTAAATTAATATTGTTCAACTTGATGTCAGCGTTAACATTTTTTTCAATCTCGTCAATAAAATAATTATTAAATTCATTAGCAATGTCCAAGGGGCGCGTAAATGACAAATTATCTCTGTTTATGCACATGATAGGCTCTTGTGGCAGACACAATTTTGATTTATTTATTATTTGCCATGTAGCTTTACATTTATTTTGGGCCGTATTTATGTAATGATTATTCTGCGCTTTTTGTGTCAGCTTGATAATTTTTCTATAAAGTTTTGTGTAGTTTTTTAAGACTATTTTGTTTTTTGAGTCTGAATTTAGTCTATATGCCCAAAGTAACTGCCTTTGTTTATTACTACATATTTTTATTCCATGAGATATCCATTTTGTTTTCTTATTAGTTCTAATAGTAATATTTTTTTCTGGAAAACACAATCTATATAAAAGAGAGAAATCTTCTATGAAATTATCAAAAGCTTCGTTTGCGTCCTCAGCATAAAGTACTTGCATGAAAGAAAGACAGCCTAAATGTGTTCTAAATTTAATTAAATTTTCAATGCTTAAGTCCTGCTTTTTAGTTTTCCAATATTTCAATTTGCAAGTTTTGTTAATAGGCACTCTAAGTACTTGAGACGTATGATCTGAAAGGACTAAATCGACAATCTCAGCTTTGCACCCTTTCCGGTAGTTGTGTGCAAAATTGTCAATACAGGTGTGACTACTTAACCTGGTTGGAGTATAAAGCGCTAGTTTTAGATTGTATTTCGTAAGAAAATATTCAAGTTCCAGTGTAGCTTTGTTTCTCTTCAAAACATCAATATTAAAGTCTCCACATAGGATGATTTTCTTATTCGTTAATTAAGTTACACTGAAAAAGAAACACAATTATTGGCCAAAATACTGAATACGATCAGATTGCTTCGAAACTCGACACATTAAAGCGCTAGAGAAGATGAAAACATTAACACTACTGCACTATGTACTGTGTGGGCATGGGCGGCGACACAGTCGACGGTGCAGAAGTTAGCAATCAGTTTTACTTTCCAAATACTAATTATATAATTGGATTTTTTAATTGAACAGTTATTAATTTAATCATCAGATAGATTCTGAAAATGCCCTACAAGGAACAACAGGGTTTTTGTTACATACTGTTTAATATAATGTTACTGCATTTAAGCCGGTTATAGAACAAGATATTAAACTCAGTCAGTTCAGCTTAGCTCGAGTAACTGAGGTAATTATTCATACATACAACTTAGTTTACAAACTTTGTGGTTTCCAGACAAGTATGAACTATCTTCTTGATGAGCTAAGCTAACTTTTAGTCTTCAACTGGTTTTAATATTCTGAGTTGACAAGCACAAAGTCAAATAATTCATTTCAATTAAACCATTAAATCATGATACAACTAAATGTACTTTTAAACGTCAACTTTTACACTTAAAAAGTGAAGCAAGTGGCCCTTTCACAAAGGTTCATATGGAGAAGAACGCGTCTACTTAATTTTAAACAATTTGCATAAATTTTAAACTTTATTCGGTTTTTTTTTTTAATTTTTGTCTTATCAAAAATAATACTAAGAAGCACCTCCCCCCCCGCTTTAATGACGTAATACATTATCTTTTATATTTATTATTTTTTATTAATGGACACATAACCTTTTTTTTGTAAATTTAAGAGTCGCAGCATTTTATTTTAATTTGGGTTTTTGTACAAAATATTTTAGATCTTTGTAATTTTTATTATGCCATTTTTTTACTTTCTTTCTATCTGACATATCTTTGAAATGGAACTTTTTAATGCAACCGTGAGATACACACTTCATTTTTTGCCAACGTTTTTTTGTTTATCTATGGACCGTGCAATGCCGTGCATGTTTCATGTATGTGCTAAACAAACTGTATGTTTTCTTTCTACCATAGTTACTCTTTTCAAATAAAACTAGTACAATATTTGGTATACATTCAGGTAAGATCGATGCACCTAGAATAACATGCTTAAACTACAAATAGGTACAAAGTATACAGTGTAAGCAAAATATGAGACAAATACGTGACTTTTCGGAAAACACAGTCTCTTCTTTCAAAGTAGAAACAGAGACAAGTTATAACTTAGGGCGCCAGGAACAATTTTAAAGTTAAATATACTTGGGGCAACAAAAATGTACACGAAAAGAGCTAATTTTTCATCGGCGTTTGTCATACTGTAAGCGAGAATAGTCATTATTTCCAAAGAGTGAAAAAGCAAAAAATATACGTTTCCTTTGGCAGGAAAAATATTGCTCAGAATGATTTTTTGGTTGGAGGCAATAGTTGGGGCCTTCAGGAATGTATATGACTGCTATAATAACTGTCAATCAAACAAGTTTTCTTTGTATTTGTCACTACAACAAGACAAGCTTTTGTTTGAGAATGACATGCCAAGTGCTAGTAGAGAATTTAATAAATAAAAGCCGGCCAAGTGCGTGTTGGGCCACGCACAATAAAAGGAATCCGTGGTTACCCGTGTCGTAAACCGTGACAAAAAAAATAGCTTATACTATAAGATTGCAAAGTTACAAACGCACTTAGGCTTAAATAATTTCTATGGATTTGTTACGAAATTGTTAGTTTCCAGTTAAATTTTGTAGGTTGGTCTTGGTCGACTATTACCTTAACTTGCAAACGCTACTTAGCAGTGACAGTTTTCCTTTTAAATTTGGTATAGTTTAACTGGCAGTGGGGAGGGGACACTTGACTCTAACAAAAATTTGCATTAAAGCTTATTACATACGGATTCTTGGATGGAAAAATGGTTTTCGCACACCCTCAATATTTTTAATCGACCTATCTAACGACACTCCATACCATGGCACAAAAGTTAAAAAAAATTGCTACGAGTACATTACGCGCAGGGCAACGGTAACCAAAAATGTACGGTGTCGGAGTGATTAATATGCGTACCAATACGAAATTCCAACTTTCTAGTGCTAACCGTCTCTGAACTACGCGGACAGACAGACGGACAAACGGACATGGCGAAAATATAAGAGTTCCATGTTGCCTACAGAACCCTAAAAAGAGGTTTTAAGAAAGTTTTTTTACGATATGTTACAAATGTTTTTATGAGTTACACTTTCTTATTTCAAGGAGCTACCTGTCAGGTATCGTGGATGGATTTATTGTGTGAGATATGACATGAAAGAATATGTAGTAAATGAAAGCGTGAGGGTTGACAAGGAAGAGTGAAGGAAAAAAAAGTGTTGAGTCAATCCAAAGATATATTTTTATGCTATGACATTACGCAAAATTGTTCATTTTATTCGTTTGTCTTCATTCGTTTCTGCTACTGGCTTTGCCCGCCTGAACAACGGAAATTAACTCATAGGATAAAAAGTATTCTTTGTCCATGTCCTAGTCTAGAATGTGGTCTACCAGAGTATCAAATTTCATCGAAGTCCGTTCAGTTATAAGTTTCTATAGCTTGATTCACACATATCCGGGCCGTGCCTGGGATCTGGTCGAGCCGAGGTCCGTCCGAAGCTCCAAACAATACGCGTACGTTTTATATGAACTCGTACACAGGTGTGTCCGGGCCGTGCCCGATAAGTGTCAGACCACGTTGTGACGGACTGTGACCCAGACACATCCCTGTTATGTGTAGGTCAACATGAATACTTGAAAGATAACATATACAGTTATTATCGCATTTATAATATAACTAGCTTTTGACGACGACTACGAAAATCCCGTTTTTTTCCGTTCAAGTAGAGGTTTTGAGATTTTTTTTCTTGGTGCTCCTTACGGAAGAGGTGAAGGGAATATAAATGTCAAATTTCAGTTTTCTACGACCAGTAGTTTTGGCTGTGCGTTGTCTGTCAGTCACACAGTCACCAGTAACGGAAAATTATTATATAGATTTATTGGTATGGAATATGGATTATTTATAGATAAATATCGTCCTGAACCAGCATTTTTTGAACGTCACAGTTCTACATAAGGACAGTCCCCCGCCCGTCACCACTTCCTAGTGTTATAGCTGGGAAGAAGAAGTGGCGCAACAACAACTCCCCAGCAATCACTCACTCACTGGAATCACTGGAAAATATCTTATATATTATATATAAGTAATTTTATTCTAAAATCACCCCTTTTTTACTTTTCTTGGTTTGTGTAAAGAAATGCAGGTCGCTCAAAACCAACTGTGAAGCCATGGAACAAATGTGCGAACGCGAACCAGCGGCCAAAGTCCAACTAACTTTCAAGATAGAGAAGAACATAAATTTCATTTCGTTTTAATGTTGACTTAACTCGACCCGGGGTTAAAACTTTAATGTTGGATGAAATGACTTTGAAAACTTCGTATAAGATTAAGTAAATAATTACTATGAGTTAAGTTTTTCGAGATTTTGTTAGGATTAAAAGGGCGACGCGATGTCCCGGTTGACAGATGGTTGCGGACAATTTGCGAACCAATGGTTGCTGAATTAGGTATGCCAATTGATTTTACCAATTTCTTCGTCACGAAAAAAAATGCTGTTCCCTAAATTTTGTTGAATTACTCATACGAGTACATAACATAGTGTTAGTACTGAACATCAGATGTTTCTTGAAAATGTGTTAACTCATGAGCACTTTCACCGCCTAAAAGATTGCACGTGATTTAAAAGTCTCCTCGCAGCTGTGGTATTATTCTTTAATACCTTATTTAAAGACACTTACGTGTGGCATTTAGCTTGCATTGTGTATTGTATCTTGATATATATCACTGCCATTGTATATTTCTAGTTTATGGATTCAGGTAGTCTAACAGTTTTGCATCACTTCACATTTTTAGAATGTATTCGAACTGAGTTTGAATTTAGTATTTAGGCTGTGATTTACGTCGATTACATCAGAGTTTGTTAGTTAGTAGTCCAACATAGTCGTGTGACTGGCTCTTTAACCTAAAAACCTGTGTTTTATTGGAAAATCCTGAAAATCCTGGAGGAGCGGTCTGCGGTCTAGGACTCCAACCTTTAGAGCTACCTAACTTTCATCTCTGGTGAGTCTAATCCTCACACTTTGAGACTCCAACATGCTTGGAGGCTGCGCTCATAACTAGCTCCGGCGCAATTCTTCACTCCAAGGTTCGTTCGGCTTGAATGGTGACCGTATCTTGAATGTCAGCGACTGGATGCTGTCTTCTCTGAAGAACGGATTCCTGACTCTTGAGTTAAAGATCTTTTGTAACCCGGCGCAAGGCCGAATCCTCTTCTTGAACTCCTACTTCAAGCTAACATCTGCCTCTGCTACATGATTTCGTTAACAGATGTAACGGGTGGTTAAATTGTAAGGGCCGATGTTGAATGTGAACCACACCTAAACGCCAAGTTTTTTTCCGAATTTTATTTGACATTTCTCTGTTTCAGACTTACTCAATTTGAACCATGGAGAGATACACAATCCAACAACGTGTTAAAGTTATCCAGACTTATTATGAAAATGGGCGTTCAAATCAAAATGCATATCGTGCACTTCGTGATTTTTTTGGTCAATTTGATCGTCCAAATGTGCGTACAATCGCAAAAATCGTGAAAAAATTCGAGCAAACCGGGTCTGTAGAAGATGTGAGAACACCAGTGCATGCTCGTACAGCTCGTACTGCAGAAAATATTGCTGCTGTTCGCGATAGTGTGGCTGAAGAGCCGTCCACCTCAACTCGTCGTCGTGCCCAACAATTGCACCTCTCACGCTCGTCGTTGATGAACATTATGCATAAAGACTTGCATTTACACGCTTACAAGGTGCAATTGGCTCAAGAACTAAAGCCTCTTGACCATTCCAAACGTCGTGAATGGGCAGAATGGTGGCAAGAAATGGCAACAGTGGATGATCAATTTTCGAAGAAAATCATCTTCAGTGATGAGGCACATTTTCACCTCAGTGGATTCGTCAATAAACAGAATTGCCGCATTTGGGCGAATGAGAATCCAAGAGTGATTGTCGAAAAACCAATGCACCCACAAAGAGTGACTGTTTGGTGCGGTTTATGGGCTGGCGGCATCATCGGGCCGTATTTTTTCCAAAATGAGGCCGGTCAGGCAGTTACTGTGAATGGTGTTCGCTATCGTGAGATGATAACGAACTTTTTATGGCCCGAATTGGAAGATATGGATGTGGACGATATGTGGTTTCAGCAGGACGGTGCCACTTGCCACACAGCTAACGAAACAATGGCTCTTTTGCGCAACAAATTCAATGGCCGTGTTATCTCACGTAATGGCGATGTCAATTGGCCGCCAAGATCATGTGATTTGACACCGTTGGACTTTTTTCTTTGGGGTTATTTGAAAGAAAAGGTGTACGTCGATAAGCCAGCAACAATTCAAGAGCTAAAGGATGAGATAATTCGGCACATTAACGGCATAGAACCTCCATTATGCCTCAGGGTCATCGAAAATTTGGACCATCGGATGGAGGTGTGCCGCCGTGGTCGCGGCGCCCATTTGGCCGATATTTTGTTCCATACATAATTGAGTAATACCAATATATCATAATAAAATAAAATTACAATAATTTCCTAAATAGTTTGTGTTTTATTCAAAATCAACATCGGCCCTTGAAATTTAACCACCCGTTAGAAACCGCGCGCTTGGTCTATTTTAGTTACTTTCACAGCATTATGTCATATGGTATTTTGCTGTGGGGTCGGGTTGCTGACATTGATTCTGTATTTATTTTGTAAAAGCGTGCTGCAGTCATTTATAATCTTTGTCGCGCGATTCGCTTAGGGAACTTTAAATAATATTAATATTATGACAGTCCCTTGTCAATTCAATTATGAGAATATTATGTATGTAAGAAAAAATCGACATCTCTTTAGCAAAATTAGTGATAGACATAATTTTAATACTAAATATAGAAATATATCAGATCAAAGATTTTATAGCTTAACCAAAGTACGAACATCTTTCATGGGGTACCTACTGTGTTAAATGTTACAACAAAATTGTGACATTAGAATTAAATGAAAGAAAATTTAGAACTTATATTAAAACCACACTTTGTAACAAGCATATAATAAACTAGATGATTATATAAAAGATAAGAAAGCTTGGAAACATGCTGGTCCTGCTCCATAGGACAATCTAGGGTGTACTTAGTAGACAAAGTCAAACCTGTTGATTTGTATGTGTTGATTTATTTACTATATATATACTGATGTACTTTCCGATTTTTTTTTAAATATGTAATTCACTGATCCATTGTTGTTATTTATATAAATCAACGGTTGCAAAATTTGTAAATATGTGAGTACCATGTCCCTTACTATCAAACTTAATTTTACCTCTGCTGGTATTGCTTTGCTATACCTACTCGTATTAGTATATAAGTGTGTGTTGTATATAAGTGTTATGTTGGGTGCAATTCCTCACATAACATAATCAATTGATGTATGTATACAAAATAATGTAAAACTTATAATCAACTTTTTGTGAATGGGCAGCAAGTCACTATAATATTTTAATTTCAAACTGTAAATTTGACGTTCAAAAGTGCCTTTTAATGTTCTAGGTGATATAAATGAATTGACTTTGACTTTGACTTTGACTTTGGCGTTGGCTTTGACTTTGACTTTGGCTTTGGCTTTAGCTTTGACTTTGTCGTGGCCTTGATCCTGTACTCTGAACTGCTGCCTGCTTCATGATGAAGAAGTTCGTCGAAATACTAGGATCGATACTGGATATCAAGATATGAAGGTAACAGGATATGAGGAACTCCTCCATAATTTGTGCGTTTCTGTTCATACTAACATTATCAGGTCGGGTGAGCCGTAATGTTACACAGTGTCGGAGTATTGTGGTTATCAATCACATAACATCACGCATAAATACCCCGAATAGTTAGGTAAAGTGGAGCCTTTTGCAGAGCCTTTGAGCAGGCTGCAACTGAGAAATTATAGATTGAAAAATCCAACAATATTTTTTCAGACCTGGGAACCGAACTCCGAAACCTCGTGTTTAGTAGCGCTTGCAACCAGGCATCACATATTACCAATCTGCTTCTAAAACTTTAGTAGAAAATGTGTCACAAACGGACAGTTACAAAGAAAAGAATACATACAGTAACTATCTGATTCTATACAGTCTAACTTCTGAACATTTCATGCTTCTCGTAAAATGTTGAATATAAATCATATTTTCCATATTCTTGCGAAACTTGAATGCAAAATTTGGCAAGTCAGCCAAGATATATGCACCACAAAATATATGGCATTGGCGAGAATTTATGCTGCTTTGGAATACCTACAACAAAATAAATATTAAAATGTCGGTTTATAGAGTTTTAGTTGCAATAGGTAAAAAATAATTGACAGGGTTGGTTATACCGGAAAAGTGTGAACACTTTAGGATCTTGTAAGACATCAGTATTTGTTAACCCTAAACGTGATCATTGTACTCAACATTATGAAAAACTTTGTTTTTTTTTTTTTTTTTATTTAATATGGGTTTGCTCTTGACTCTAGTCTAGGTCATAGATGACAGAGACAAAGTCGACGATGGAGCGAGCTTACCCAGAAGAAGCCTGTTCACTCTAATTTTGAAGAGATTAGGGTTGTATGCGTTCGGAAACACAGACGCAGGCAGAGAGTTCCACTCCTTTGCTGTGCGCATTATAAAAGACGTTTGGAAACGTTTAGTGCGAATTGGTGGAATAGCAACAAGGTAGGGATGGTAACTTGCAGTGCGTCTAGATGTCCGATGGTAGAAGGGGGCCGGTGGGATGAGATCGTGGAGTTCCTGGACACTCTCCCCGAAGTACAATCTGTAGAAGACCGACAAGCAGGCAACCTTGCGGCGATGAGCCAAGCTGTGAAGCTTGGCATCCACCAGTCTTACGTCGCCAATGAGCCTTTTAGCTCTGTGTTCCACCGAGTCAAGCGCGGCAAGTTGGTATTTAGCTGAGCCATCCCAAAGGTGGCTGCAATACTCCATGCAGGATCGGACTTGTGCTTTGTAGAGGGTTAAAAGCTGTCCAGGCGTGAAGTATCGCTTCACTCTATTTAGGATGCCCAGCTTTTTGGCCGCAGTTTGGGCTTTGTGCTCAATGGTGGCACCAAAGTTGAGACTGGTTGTCAACTCCATGCCTAGGAGCTCGAGCCGATCGGTTACAGGAACAGAAGTA
>NDFZ01004896.1:0-81342 GCA_002192655.3 Mamestra configurata
TTGATCTTCGGATGTTCTGTAAAACATTGCAAATTTTATTAATGCGTATTTTTCAATTTGTCATATACTTAAGGAGTTCTTCAAGTAAAAGCTTTTAAGGTTACAAGAAAACTGTATTAAATAAAAAAAACTTTTTGTAAAAAATATATATTACGACTCACTAAGTAGATCTGACTGCGGCAGCCACTTGGATATCCGGATGTTGTTAGTTCGTCCAGGCAGTTCATCTTTGTTCCACTTCCACAGCACATCGTAAGGCAATTGAGAGAACACTCGAATTAGTGTTTGTATTTTCTCCGGCGGTAAAAGTGAGGGATCCACATTTGTGCCGTAGCTTATATATATCACACCGTGTTTGGAGGAATCTAAGTATGACTTCAGATCCTGAAAAACGAAATGTTGGTTTACTTTACGAGCATTTGATAATATAACTTGCTGTTTTATTAAGATTTTTTTTAATTTTCTAGACGTACCTTCGGAAGTTCTTTCGTTGGTTTTTGGTGTAAACCACTCATATAGATCACAGATGGAGGAACGGGTCGGATGGTTTCAAACATGGGATGGATGTTCAAGAACAACATGTCAATGTTATTCATCAATTCCGAAACCTGAGGTATGTCCGGACCAAAATGTTTTCGTATTATGTTAGTGCCTATGGTGTTCCAACTATCACGTAATAACTTATTCAATTTGTAGTTATAATACAATTCTGTCACTTTCTCCCACATAGTGAGATTGTTCAATTTTCGTCGAACATTAGACGGGTACAGCAACGGATGTGTAGGAGCGCCCACGGAGTCATAATTAGGATAGACTGCGCCGAACGAACTTACTTGAATCACTGGTGCCTTGTAAATATGAGAAAATGCCAGAGCTGGTTCAAAAAAAGCTTCTAGCAATAATAAATCAAATGTTTTGTCCTTGTCATTAATTAAAGCCTTAACTTTGTCTTCTTTCAGTTGGTTGTCAAAAACTTTTAACAACGTTTGGGCCATTTCATTCATCGGTGCTACAATGTCGTCATCTATCACGCCTCTTTCCGCTTTCATAATTTCGGCTCTCCATATTCCGTACGATAAATCGTGGACGTCTATTTCTGTTAAGTTGGGAGGGGCTCCCCCTTTCGGGAAGGCAGGATCTGCGGTGACCACGGTGACATCGTGACCTCGTCTTGCGAGGGCCTCTGTCAGAGGACGGAACACTACTTGATGACTGATGGACGGAGTCGGGAAGTAAGCCAGTATCCTCGCTGCTTCAACTGGGCTTAGAACAAATATATAAGCCGCAAAAACGTAGCACAAAATCGACATGTTACTTTAAATGTACCGAAACAATAAATAACAAATGCTCGAATGACTCTATATATGCATTTACACCGAGTGATTGAACACTGATACGGATTTTAACTACATAATTAAAAAACCACAATTCACGGTTACTAATATTCATTTAAGTCGTACTTCAAGACGATTTTGATAAAAACCTGATAATTTCAAGTGAAGTAGCAATTCATGCGTGACGATGCTGTTTATTTGGTGCTTATTAGTTTTATTTTGAGATAGCAATTGTAGAGCCATCGTAATTATTACTCAGTCACGACTATTGAGGATGTATTATCTGGGGGCATGGGCATGAACCCGCCAAAGTCGAGCAGATACTTCACGAAACTAACCTTGTAATGAAGAGATGTGTGCAGGTACATGTATACATATACTCTTAAGATCTGCAATCTCGGTCTATCTGGGTTTCTTGGCTGAATGCCAATCGCGAGTACGCTTGCACTCATTGCATGGCAAGTGTTTATACGTGTGTGCGCTTCCGTTAGCTAGTTAGAACCGACCTTCTGTGCCTATTATATTGTGTGATATGTGGTTGCTAGTCGTCGATGAGCTAACGGGACGGGGTATTCCTCGTAGCGATCCAACTTTGAAACGCNACCATTTCATTCATCGGTGCTACAATGTCGTCATCTATCACGCCTCTTTCCGCTTTCATAACTTCAGCTCTCCATATTCCGTACGATAAATCGTGGACGTCTATTTCTGTCAAATTGGGTGGAGCTCCCCCTTTTGGGAAGGCAGGATCTGCGGTGACCACGGTGACATCGTGACCTCGTTCTGCGAGCGCCTCCGTCAGAGGACGGAACACTACTTGATGACTGATGGACGGAGTTGGGAAGTAAGCCAATATCCTCGCTGCTTCAACTTGGCTTAGAGCAAATATATAAGCCGCAAAAACGTACCACAAAACCGACATGTTACTTTAAGTGTACCGAAACAATAAATAGTAAATGCTCGCATGACTTTATATATGTATTTACACCGAGTGCTTGAACACTGATACGGATTTTAACTACATAATTAAGAAATCGCAAGTCATGTTTACTAGAAATAATTTAAGTCGTTCTTAAAGATGATTTTGATAAAAAACAGATAGTTTCAAGTGAAGTAGCAATTCATGCGTGACGATGCTTTTTATTTTGTGCTTATCAGTTTTATTTTGAGATAGCAATTGTAGAGCCATCGTAATTATTACCCAATCACGACTATTGAGGATGTATTATCTGGCGGCACGGGCACGAACCCGGCAAAGTCGAGCAGATACTTCATGAAACTAACCTTGTAGTTAGGAAACGTGTGCACAGAATGGGTTTATTGGTACAGAAGGTTAGCTTTATAGAATGAGCGAAAACAGGTACATGTATACATGGACTCTTCTAATTCTAATCTGCCTGTGCCTTATGATCTATCTCGGTTTCTTGGCCGAGCGGCAATCGCGAGTGCGCGTACACTCATCGTATGGGAAGAGTGTTTATACGTGTCTGCGCTTCCGTGAGCTAGTTAGAACCGACCTTCTGTGCCTATTATATTGTGTGATATGTGGTTGCTATTCGTCGATGAGCTAAAGGGTCGGGGTATTTTTCGAAGCGCAACAACTTTGAAACGCACCAAATGAAGCGCACCAAAAGTATTCAAGCACCGTTTTGGTGTTTAAACATAATCATATTAAAATATTTTAATAATCTTCCTCGATACCCACCAAATGGTCAAGGTTTGGATAGAGATGGGTATTGACTAACAGAAAATAATAAATAAAAAAAATAAAATGCAAAAAAATTGTAACACAGTTTATTTTGTTTAGTTTGCTTAATTTTCTTATTATTTATTATACGCTTATCTATCTATATATCTACATCTATCTTCTATCTATATATATAAAAATCAATGCTACTTTTCGTTCTTATTTTATAACTCAAGAACGGGCTCACCTATCCAAACCAAATTTTTAGGCTTTATTCGAACTATATGATGATTTATGCGAAGTTTGCTTAAAATCTGTCGAGTGGTTCTTCATTTATCACATTTTTTGCAATAAATGAATTCAATAAATGGCGGATCATTTTGTATTAAAACTTTTTTGAGATTTGCTGTCACATTGAAACTTTATTTTTTTTTCATGTTGTTATGTCATTCATGCGGACATTTCATTTCGGGCGTGCTTCGATAAATAAAAAAAAAGATAAAGCAAATTGTCAGCGATAATAATTATTGTGACTTTGTGTTTATATTTAAACATAATTGTTGAGTGCATTCATACTAACGGTTTTTTTATATAAAGGAAAAATGCCACGAGCCACACCAATATAGGTTGGCGAACGCGTATTGCAAATGATATGGCATTACTAAGACGATCATAGACTGCAGATGAACGCTAATGCACAAGCTAATGCGTGAACGTAATGCACAAAATAGATCTGTTGACCCTGTACCTGTACTGAATCTTGCACGGCGATCACGAATACGTCGTGCTGTTTTGGTTGAAATGATGCGTGCTGCTTTTAATTACAACAGTCAGATTGATTATAGTATGTACGGATACATTGGAATGATGGACGCAATATGTCCACATTGTGATGCGGCTAAATTTCCAGGTGAAACGCCTGGCATGTGTTGTGCTTATGGCAAAGTGAGATTGCTTGCATTAGAAACTCCACCCGAACCTTTGTATTCATTTATTGTTGGGACATCTCAAATGTCGAAGCACTTTTTGAGTCATATTCAACAATACAATTCGGCATTTCAAATGACTTCTTTTGGTGCTACTAAAATTATTAGAGATAATTTTATGCCGACGTTTAAGGTAATATAATGTTTATATCAATCTGAATCATAAAGTATTCGATAGTTTTAAAAATTCTGATCTAGCTAAAATTGCATACATGTTACAGATTCAGGGCCAGATTTATCATCAAGCTGTTTCGCTATTGCCATGCCCCGACGCTGATCATAAATGTTTGCAAATTTATTTTATTGGTGATGAAAATCGTGAATTGGATCAACGTTGTGCAATTGTTTCGAATACAAGACGAGAAATTATTCGTGAGCTACAAAGGTTTTTCCATCAGCATAATGCATTAGTTCAATTGTTCAAAATTGCTCTCGATCGTATGCCATCTGACAATCATAAAATCGTAATAAGGCCTGATAGAACACCTTTTGGAGAGCATGCAAGGCGATTCAATGCACCGACGATTGATGAGGTTGCAATTGTAATTCTTGGTGATCAGTTTCAATCCCGTGATATTGTACTTCATCGCAGAAATGAGCAATTGCAACGGGTTTCGGAACTTCATCGTAGTTATGATGCATTACAATACCCAATATTGCACTGGAAAGGTGACAATGGCTACCATACTAATATTCCAATGATTGATCCACGAACAGGTAAATAATTTACCTATTTTCAGTGTGTTGACATTTCATTTGTATAGTAGTAATTTTCTAAAGTCACATTTTGTCCTTATATACAGGTCAACATGTACAGAAAAAAGTTAGTGCCATGAATTTTTATTCGTATCGATTGATGGTTTGTCCACAAGAACAAAATTATATCTTGAGATGTGGCAAACTATATCATCAGTACATCGTTGATATGTTTGCCAAAATAGAAACTGAACGTCTTAATTTTATTCGTTTCAACCAAGCAAAATTAAGATCCGAAGAATACATTCATTTGCAAGATGCGATAGCGAATGATGCTAATGTTCATGACATCGGACGTTTAACTATATTGCCATCTTCGCATATTGGTAGCCCACGGCATATGAACGAATATGCACAAGACGCAAAGGCTTGACGCAAATACGGTCGACCGAATCTGTTCATTACAGTTACATGTTATCCGCAGTGGGATAACATCAAAAACAATATATTTGAAGGACAGTCGACAACTGATCGTCATGACATAACAGCACGTGTTTTTCGGCAAAAATTGAAAGCAATTATGGATTTAATTGTGAAATTATGTGTATTTGGAGAGGTGCGTTGCCATATGCACTCTATTGAATGGCAAAAAAGGGGATTGCCGCACATATATTAATTTGGCTGGTACATAAAATAACTCCGGATCAAATCGATAACGTTATATCAGCTGAAATTCCTGATCAAACAGTTGATCCCGAGTTATTTCACGTTGTCGTTAAAAACATGATACATGGTCCGTGCGGTGAACTAAATATGAATTCGCCATGTATGATCGATGGAAAGTGTTCGAAACGATATCCAAGGCAATTTTCCGGAGACACAATAACGGACAAGACTTTAGACACAATAACGGGCAATGACGGATATCCGTTGTATCGACGTAGATCACCTAATGATAATGGCAAAACGACGACTATTAGAATGCTTAACCAGGACGTTGAAACTGATAATCGTTGGGTGGTTCGGTATTGTCTATTATTATCGAAAATATTCAATGCTCATACAAATGTGGAGTATTCAAATCCATTAAATATATTTGTAAGTATGTAAATAAAGGGAGAAATATGGCTGTTTTCGGTGTTGCTGGTGATAATAGAAATGATGAAATTACTCAGTATCAAATGGGGCGCTATATTAGTAGTAATGCAGCTGTCTGGAGGATTATGTCATTTCCAATGCACGAAAGACATCCTGTGGTTGTTCACTTGGCTGTGAATCTTGAGAATGGCCAACGTGTTTATTTTAATGAAGCAAATGTGTTGGAAAGAGCAGCACAACCACCAGCGACAACGTTGACCGCTTTTTTCAAGTTATGTGAAACTGAAAACATACATTTGCGATGAATTTGTTATATTCTGAAGTGCCTCAGTGGACTCACACATGGAATGTGTCTTCGAAAAATTTTCAAAGACGTAAACAAGGAACAGCAGTCGATGGGCATCCAGGCATGTTCCAAACAAATGCAATTGAGAGAATATATACAGTACATCAAAACAATGCTGAGTGTTTTTATTTACGATTGTTATTAGTTAACGTCAATGGCCCAAAATCATTTCAAGAATTGAGAACAGTCAACGATCATTTGTGTCAAACATATCGTGAAGCATGTCAACTCTTGCATTTGTTGGAGGATGATGCACATTGGGATTCAACACTTCATGATGCATCTACTTCAGCTCATCCACAACAAATACGAATGTTATTTGCCATTATATTATCAACATGTATGCCATCAAATCCACTAGAATTATGGAGCAAATATAAACATTATATGACAGAAGATATTTTAATTCGTATGCGTCATCATGAAAGAAATCCTGATTTGTTGATTACCTTAGAAATGTACAACGAAGCTTTGATAATAATTGAAGATATGTGTCTAACAATTGCAAATAAAGCATTAGTACAATTGGGTATGACCGTACCAAACCGTGAGATGCATGATTTGTTTGATCGTGAATTGCAACGTGAGCAGGAATTCAATTCTAATGATTTACGTTTATTTGTACAATCGAATATAACCAAATTGAATATTTAGCAAAAACATGTACCTATATGACACAATCATGCAAGCCGTTTCCAATAATGCAGGTGGATTATATTTCTTGGATGCACCTGGTGGTACAGGCAAAACGTTCGTTGTATCATTGATTTTAGCGACTATTCGATTAGAACAGAAAATTGCTGCTACATTATTAGAAGGTGGTCGCACTGCACACTCTGCATTAAAATTGCCATTGAATGTACAGGTGATTGAAACTCCAACTTGCAATATTTCGAGAAATTCTGCTATGGCAAAAGTTCTGCGATTAGCGTCGATTATTTTATGGGATGAGTGTACAATGGCGAATAAAAAATCAGTAGAGGCATTTCATCGAACAATGCAAGATTTACGCGGGAATCAACAGCTTTTTGGTGGTGCATTGATCTTACTGTCAGGGGATTTTCGTCAAACATTGCCTATATTGCCACATACCTCGATCAACTCCTGCTGATGAAATAAATTCCTGTTTGAAGTCATCATTTCTTTGGAGATATGTACAAAAATTGACACTGAACATTAATATTAATGTTCAGTGTCAATTTTTGTACATATCTATATCTACGCATATGTGTATTCACCTACAAAACGATCTAGCTCCCATGAATTTTCAAAACAATTGTTATTTATGCTCAAAATGGAAAAACAAAAAATATTGTTTATCCAAATGTTTTAGATTAAGATTTAAAATAGCTAGCAATTAATAAAATATTTTTATTTGAATAAATGAATTTGATGTTCCAATTACCTAATTTTTTTTATTATTTCACTTTATACGTTGCGAAGCACGTACCGGGCCGCTTGTTTTTATATAACTTAATCTGCAAGAACCCCTCCTCGGATGAAGGCCTCCTCCAGTTGAAGCCCAGATTTCTCTGTCTTGGGCTGTTTATATCCAGCTCGGACCTGCCGTTTTGATGATGTCGTCTGCCCATCTCGTAATTTCCATAATGTATGAGTTCTAGTAGTCGCCCATACGACGACAATGTTCTGACATTGTATGTTAGTACGTGGAGTTTATTGCTTGATCTGGGTGTATAGTGTTGTATTATGTTATTAGTTTTCTTCTTTGGAGGGTTATGGTCATAATCTTCCACGATGACCAGCAGGCTTGGAAGACGGGTTTCGTTTTTTGTTATTGCTTTTTTTACGTGATGCATATGAGAGGGGGGCGCTGGTTGCTATGCGTTTACATTTTTCTTGTCCTGTTGCTTTGACATATTATTTGGGTGTTTAGTAGTTAAGAAATTAAGCATGCCTGGTTTTAAGACTCCTTCTGACAAACTGGAGCTTCTTTAATATGGTGCGGCGGTTTTATTCTTCTTGTTAATTTGCGTTTCTTTTCCAGTTTGAGCGGGGTGATTGTTTTCTGGGGATATGGAGAGCATTCTCTTGTTGTTGTCTCTTGTAGTTCTTTCCTTTTCTCGAGTACATAATGTGGATAGTCCTCTTTCATGTAGTATGCGGTTTCATTTAGGGCTGTTTTCTGCTTGAAAATATCTATTTGTATGCCTAGTGTGGGAAAAGTGACGATTATAGGTCGGGGTCTTTCCCCTTTCCTTCCTAGTGTAACGGAAAATATCGATAACGAATAACGCACATTTTTTTTAAGAGTTCGTTAAAACTACATACTCCATGAGCTTAGATGGATTTAAAAAATGCATTACAGCGGGGATGAGAGCACGGTGCGGGGAGCAGTTCACACAAGACACGAGCCGCTTACTTTTGGTGCGCTTCATTTAGTGCGGTTCAAAGTTGGTGGGCTTCGAGGAATACCCCAAAGGGCTTCTTTTTGACACTAATTCAATTTACAACTGCATATCATTTCAATTATTTTCAATCTTTATGAAATATTTTGTTTTATTATTTTATTACTGAATTTGAAAAATTAAGACTGGCTCATCAATTCTGACTTCTGACGACTTAGCTCCCCCGGCCAGGTATTGATCCACATGAATTCATGCGAATCCCGTCATTCTCTGCGACCACATAAGGCCGCTATTCCTTAAGAGAGGCGCACGCGGAACAAGGCGTGCCGCCTCGTCGTCTCGGGTCTTTTCCTGTTTAGGTCCCCAAGTCCTGCAGACATTATGGTGGCTGGAGATCGTTCTGCGCTCTCCGACAACCGGAGCGTCTGTTGCGGATAGACAGAGGGTTTAGATCTCTCCGCTCCCTTTCCACCACCTCCTTTGCTACAATCATTTCCTCGCAGAAGGAAGCGACGGCGTCCCATGCGCTCTCGTTCCCTGCCATGGTCTGAACCACGACCGAAAGCGAGATGTTACCCGCAGCACTTCACATCTGTTGATAGGTTAAGACGAAGGTTACCTACTCGCGTATATACCTATACGCGAGAAGGTAAGATACTTCAATAAAGAACATAAAAATAAGAAAATAAACATTAAATCCAGATCAATCCCGTTTAATTTTACCGTTGCTTCCACCTAAATAATTCCTTAACACAAACTTATAGAGTAAGCAAAGAGCTAGAACTATAAGTGTGGACACTGTCAATAATGCTACGAGTAATGTCAGCACCAGCTCAAGCTCCAGGTACTGCCACCATGTGATGTTAGCGCTGGGCGAGCGCAGGTGCTTGGCCCCGCCGTGACGCAGCACATACTCCGTCCACCACACGGCGCGCTCCAGCGGGCTCTGCGGCGCGTCTTGTATCAGACTGCGAAAACGTTCCATGTTGCGACGGTAGCTGCAAGTGAGAAGGGGCATTTATTAAATCTCTGGTGGATTTCTTGGTCTCATCGCTTATTAATTGGGACTGTCTAGGTGATATAGTTAATGAGGCGATTAGCGGTATTATATTTTGTATTAACATTACTACGAATGACGAGTGTGTATTGTAAATGGGGTTTTCCAATAGGAATTTCCCAGAAGCAGCCCGGAGTTTGGAAGTTGGTGGTGTGACAGCCCCGTGCCTCGGAAAGCACGTTAAGCCGTTGGTCCTGTGCCAGATATCTCTCCGGTCGTGTCGGGTTGCCGTCCCATTGGAATATGAGAGTGATGGAAGAGGGAGTGCACCTGTGTGCACACACACTTGTGCTCTATAATATGTCCCGCGTCGAAGGCCAGTCTCGGTTGAAATTGGCTACCATGGCCGAAATCGGTCAGGAGGACTATATATATTACGAATATATTTCAATACTAGCTGTTGTCCGCGACTTTGTTCGCGTGTAAGATGAGATGGAAGAGTAAAATGATGTGCAAGGCACTGGCTGTATCAACTCTTCTATTCAAAATGCTGATCAGCCCTAATAAGTTTTCGTACCCAAGGAAAAACGTTTTAATGATAACGCTTCTCTTTACACGATGTTTAAGTTTCAAGGGTTGTTAACTGGATAGACCTACATAAAGTTGGCCATGAGAGGTATTCCCATGGCCAACTTTATGTAGGTAATCAGAAGGGAAGTCTACCCCGGCAACGGATAGAGTAGAGTTGAGACGTCGCTATCCGCACTTGACTCCCATTCGGTCCATTGTGCGTAGGCGTCTTGGCTAAGAATTCAAGTACGAAACTGTGAGAAAGATAGAAGGAGGGGTGGGTACCAGACCAGCACTACCATCTCGGAACCTCTCTTCGCGAGTTCATCTGTGGCGTCATTGCTTAGGGATCCACAGTACCCCTTGATCCAATGGAGGGTGCGTAAACCTGCAACCGCAAACCGCAACGAATAGTTTCTGGCCCTGGGCTGGTACATATCATAGGCTTACTGGGAATTGAACAGGTTTGAAACTAAAAAGAAAATAATTGGAAATGAAGATTCTGGGAATGAAAACAATGTCACCGGAGCAATCAAATCTCGATATGTGTGACTTTCATCAATTAAATATCTGAATAGAAATCATAAATCTTAATCAGATGATGTGTATCATTTTCTTCCATGGCTATTATCATGGAAATATATTTCTCATTTTCCCAGAAACATTTGACCCCAGAAACTTTTGTCAATATTTGCGTATTGTTGGTTGCTACTCGTTCGGTGAACTCACCGAAAACCCCGTGCTCAGACGAAAATTCATGCTGTGAAGCAACGGGACAATACAGACTATCTTCTTAAATAACCTAACCATCTTCTTGATTGTGGTGTGTGCCCTCATTTTTAACAGTATTTGTAAAATTATGTGCATTTGAGTGGCCTTACTATATGTTTACATATTTGAAGTTGTTTTCGGTTGATTTTAATTTTGGTGTCATACCTTAGGGTGTTACCATATCAGTCGATCCATCGTCCATCTATAGTAGAATGGATTTGTCAACGTCGACTGGTGGTTTCTTCTACACCAATTGATCGATCGTCGATCGATGGGATCGATCGACAATCGTTCGATTGATGTAGTAACACCCTTAATAATTTCGAATCAAAATCAACAGACGAACGAACAAATTTGTGCTATACTTGAAACTACGAAGTTAAGAAACTGTTTGATAAATCAAGTTGACTCTTAATTTATTTCAAACCCGTAATGCAAACTAAAACAATTTTAAGTTTTTAGAACACAGATAGACACCCGATTAACCGAGCAAATTCAACTTTGCCACCTGCCCGCAGATACTATGACGTGATCACTGGCCCCCAGGCCCGTAATAACCTATTTTTGAACAACTTTAGCTTATTAAGTTTACCAAATGTAAGCACGCGCATTATTCTAATCTTAACACCGCGATTCAAAATATGAGATCAAATGTGTAAAGACATCTATGGAGTATGAAGTTGAACTGCCAAAATATAAGTTCGGAGTTCGTATTTAATTTTTTTAATAGGAATATTATGTTCGTTCAGAACGAAATTTTGTTTATGGTATTATCACTTTTTTTAAGACGCTTTACAAAAATATGTTTTGGTGTTATTCTCATGCTGTCAATTGTACTATTTCGGTAAATATATGGCATTGCGGGTGTCTACGGCATAACGTTAATAATAAATTGATTTCTTCCAGAACATTGCCACAATTACTATCAAGTTTATGTGGAAAAGTTATCTACATTGGTTTTGTGCTAACAAAACAGAATATACCTGTATTCTGTTTTGTTAGTACAAAACCAATTTAGATAACAGAAAATAGGTTCTGGTAATTATCCTTTAACACCTTGAATGCAAAAAAATATGAAATATACAACAATAACATATGATTAATATTTGAATATATTGATTATAGTAGGAATCAACAAAGTAAGAAAATATAAATCAAAATTAATCACGAATGTTGGGATTCGAACCCACACCAAGTCTTTCGCATAGCAGTCTTTGAACCGACAGTCTATGACTTCTATTGACATGTCATGAAAATAGCTGATTTTATTCATGTAATAGATTTTGCTGCTTAGGTCCCCGAAAGTATAGCGTGATAGTGATCATTGCTAATATAACAATTCCTCGCTAAACTGTTTAGAAAAGGTCGATTCAAAATTGTAATGTTAATTTAGGTACGCAAAACCCATTTTAATATTATTTTGACAATATTACGGTGTCAAAATACAATTAAAAAATAATAACTGTTGCTGGGGATCGAACCATGGGCCAATTGTCGTTCAAAACAGACATATAATTTGAATATTGCTCAACCTCCAAAGCACATATCGTGATAAACTATAACCTGACCGTACCAATAAGGATTATTTATGCAAAATTTGAACATAATCTGTTTAGTAGTTTTCTCGCAAATTGAATACATACACCCTACGATTAACTATTTTAGTATATCTATAGAAAAGAATATAGATAAAGATAGTGAAGTTTCACACAAGCACAAACCTGTCATCTCCTAATATCATTGTGATAGCATCCTTTAAATTTTCCTCTGTCATGGCTTCCATGTCAAGTCTTACTCCGATCTTGTGGTACTCGTATCTCTCCACATTGAACCACTGGTCTCCTAACATCGGCATGCCGATGAGTGGCACCCCTGCGGTGATAGCCTCGTCTGTTGATTGCAGCCCTCCTTGTGTTATGAACAGCTTGATTTTCGGGTGCTCTATTAACAAATGGTGTAAATATATTATTATAGGAGTCTTTTAAGTAAATGCAATTAAAGTTGCAAAAACAAACTAGCTTAACAATAACTATAAAACATATAAAAGGGCTCACTTAGTAGATCTGACTGCGGCAGCCACTTGGATATCCGGATGTTGTCAGTTCGTCCAGGCAGTTCATCTTTGTTCCACTTCCACAGCACATCGTAAGGCAATTGAGAGAACACTCGAATTAGTGTCTGTATTTTCTCCGGCGGTAAAAGTGAGGGATCCACATTTGTGCCGTAGCTTATGTATATCACACCGTGTTTAGACGAGTCTAAGTATGACTTCAGATCCTGAAAGATAAATTTTGATTTAGGAAAACTTGATAATACCCGTATTAATCGCTGTCTTATTATGGTTTTTTTTTCATATTCTACACATACCTTCGGAAGTTCTTTTGAAGGTTTTTGGTGTAAGCCACTTGTGTAGATCACAGATGGAGGAACAGGTCGGATGCCTTCAAACATGGGATGGATGTTCAAGAACAACATGTCAATGTTATTCATCAATTCCGAAATTGGAGGTATATTAGATCCAAAATTTTCTCGTATTATGCTTTCGCCTAAGGTCTCGTATGTATCCCATATTAATTTCTCGGTCTTGTAGTTATAATACAATTCTGTCACTTTTTCCCACATCGTGAGATTTTTCAATTTTCGACGAATATTAGTTGGGTACAGTAACGGATGTGTAGGAACGCCCATTGACTCATAATTTGGATAAGCGGCGCCCATAGAACTTACTTGAATGACTGGCACCTTATAAATATGAGAAAATGCCAGTGCTGGTTCGAAAAACCCTTCCAGTAGAAGCAAGTCAAATGTTGTGTCCTTGTCATTAATTAAAGCCTGAACTTTTTCCTCTTTCAGTTGGTTGTCAAAAACTTTAAACAACGCTTGTATCATTGCATTAATCGGTGCTAAGATGTCGTCGTCTTTCAAACCTCTTTGTGTTTTCATAACTTCGGCTCTCCATATTCCATACGATAAATCGTGGACGTCTATTTCCGTCAAGTTAAGAGGAGCTCCCCCTTTCGGGAAGGCAGGATCTGCGGTGACCACGGTGACATCGTGACCTCGCATTGCGAGGGCCTCTGTCAGAGGACGAAACACTACTTGATGACTGATGGACGGAGTCGGGAAGTAAGCCAGTATCCTCGCTGCTTCAATATGACTCACTACTAAAATGTAAGCCACCACTACGTGCCAGAATGAAACTGACATGTTACTTGATTATAATGAGACTAATCAATGGCAGATGTTGGATTGACTTAAATACATGAATTTGAACACAGATATTAATTTAAATCAGTCACTATGACTAGGCTTATTTCAGGTACCTTTCTTAGATAAAATAGATTACTCCAAATATAATGGTAGTTTTATGCAAGATAGACAGTTTAATATCAGTATTGATGTTAGATAATAAAGTAACTTTCATACTCGAAAATAAAATCATGTGAGTATTTGACAGGTGTGCAATTGTGCATGGACTTGATAAAGTACAATCTGACAAAATGGCAACCCTTAAAGCACAGCTACAGGAGAGTGCTAATTTAAAAACCCGGATAAATAAATGTAAAAATTTCTGACTAAACCTACTTAAACTGCAACTGATATTTTTTTTCAAAAATGCTGTTTTTTTTTTAAAAAGGATGTGAAATCATCAAATGACTTCTTCCGCTATGGGTGGAGCGGAAGGGCGGGCAGACTCTTACTGACTAAAACCCATCCGTGTTTCATCTAAAGCTTTTGCGTTCCAGGGCCGCAGTGACTCTTTCGAACAAATTCCGCAACCCTGGCAGGCTCTGGTCCTAGCGGGTCCCGTCTTCTATGCTGAAATCTCTTTGAGGCGCGCGTGAAACACAACACGCCATCGATCCGGGCCTGGTGGTGATCGGACAGCGAGCCACCCAACGTTCGCCGTCCGCAGGCCCACGCCACCGGTGGCCGAGGATCACCCTGCGACTCCCGATGCCCGGGGCGTCTTCTCCTGTAGCGGCGGTTAGGGTGAAGGCCTTGCCTTTCCCTCGCGCGTCCTGCTTCCTTCTTCGCTAGCATTACTGTTTCGCAGAAGGAGGTGACCGCTTTCCAAGCCTCCTCGCTCCGGACCATGGATTTAACCAGGGCCGGACACGTGAGGTCACCGCCGCCGATCGCCTCGACGAGGACACGGCGGTGCTCCGCTCAAGCAGGGCAGACCTCCACCGTATGCTCCACCGTGTCCTACGGGCGATACTCACAGTGCTGACACCCGGGCGTGTCCTCCCGCTTAATCCTAAACAGATACCTCCTGAAACAGCGGTGTCCGATGAGTACCTGTGTCAGGCGGAAGGTGCGGACGCCGTAACGCCTCTCTAGCCACTTCCCAAAGAGGGGCCTTACTACCGCAATTGTGGCGTGCCCAGCGCTCGGTCGCGATAGTCGCCGTCTCCATTCCGCCATGGTATCCTGCCGGAGCTCCGTCCGCCCGGTGCAATTCACCCCGGTCATTTCATTTTACCTATTAGTATACAAGTGTATGTTGCATTGTCCTCACATAATATATTCAATTGATCAATGTATGTTTACAAAAAATTGTAAAACTTATATTTGAAAAGAGTAACTGTGGAGTTTCTTGTCCGTTCTTCTCGTAAAGAATCTACTTTTTGCGAATGGACAACGAGAATTACTGTATAATTTAATTTCAAACTGTAAATTTGACGTTCAAAAGTGCTTTTTAATGGTCTAGTTGAAATAAATGAATTGAATTTGACTTTGATGTTCCAACTGTCACATATTAATTTATTCAATTTGTAGTTATAAAACATTTCTGTCGCTTTCTCCCTCATCGTAATAGTGTTCAATTTTCAGCGAACATTAGATGGGTACAGCCACTGAACGAGAAAGGAGGTCTTTTTCCTTTATCTGTTCTGTGGGTCAGCAACTGATGTTTAGGAGCGCCCACGGAGTCATAATTTGGATGAACGACGTTAAACGAACTTACTTGAATCACTGGTGCCCTATAAATATGAGAAAATGCCAGAGCTGGTTCAAAAAAGCTTCAAACAATAATAAATTAAATATGTTGTGCTTGTCATTAATTAAAGCCTTAATTTTTCCTCTTTCAGTTGGTTGTCAAAAACTTTTAACAACGCTTGGACCATTGCAATCATCGATGCTACAATGTCGTCGTCTCCGTGGGCAGATTTAAAAAATTACAGATCTATAGCAAAAATTTCAATATTAAAAAAAAAATGAGAGAGTTATCTGACCTTTAAAAAAAAAAGATTTATTTTGTAAAGAACAAAAGGGGTTCCGTAATAAAAAGATTAACATGGCTCTATTTAACCTATTAGCTAGTATAATGTCTTCTGTGGACAGGAAAAATCCACTCTGTGCAATCTACACTGACATGACCGAAGCGTTTGATTATGTAGATCATACAATTTTGTTACAGAAATTACACAGTTATGGTATAAGAGGGAACATACTACGGTTTATAGAATCGTACGTAAGCAATAGGCTTTAATGCACAGAAATCATAAGAATTTGTCCAAAAAGTAAATAAGAAATCGTTTATGTATCAAAACCATGGCATGTAAAATATGGCGTCCCACAAGGTAGCGTACTGGGGCCGCCACTTTTCTTAATATACATAAACGATCTTCCAAAAGTAACTTCAAACAAAATGATTATCTTTGCAGACGACAGTACAGCTGTAATAAAGTGTACGAACCAAAATAGTTATCAGCATGACATTAATATTTGTTTACATGACATTATAAATATACTAATAATTTAGTTATAAACCTGAGTAAGACAAACTTTCATCAACGCTACAAAAACTCAGACGTTAGTTTTGCCTAACAAGGTTGCTCTATTGAAGGAGCAAATACGGTTCAGTTCTTAGGTATATTAATCGACAACAAACTCACATGATCGCCCCGAAAGGGGCGTATCGAGGAATACTTATGGTGCGCTTCATTTGGTTCGGTTCAAAGTTGGTGGGTTTCGAGGAATACCCCAAACCTCGTTTCTCGATATTATTGATATTCTTTCAACTTACAATTGCCCGTCATTTCAATTATTTTCATTCTTTATAAAACATTTTGTTTTATTGCTGAATTTTTAAAAATGTTACTGGCTAATCCCTTCTGACTTCTGACGACTTAGCTCTCCCGGCTAGGCCAATGCCTAGCTGGGGGATAGGATTTCGGGATTCGCATAAAGTTATGCGGGTCAATAACCGCATAACTTTATGCGAATCCCGAAATCCTTGGTGGCTGAAAACGGCCGGTATTCTTCAAGAGAGGCGCGCACGGAATCACGGTGCGCCGCCGCCGTCTCGGGTCTCCTGTTCAGGTCTCCAACTCCTGCAGGCCGCACAGTATGGTGGCCCGAGATCGTTCTGCGCTATCCGGCGACCGGAGCGTCTACTGTAGATAGGAAGAGGTTTTGGATTTCCCCACTCCCTTTCCGCTGCCTCCTTTGCTACCATCATTTCCTCGCAAAAGGAGACGACAGCGTCCCATACGTTTTCGTTCTTTGCCGTAGACTAAACCATTACCCGCAGCACTTGACATCTATTGATAGGTAAAGACGAAGGTGAAGTGTCTTACCTTCTCGCGTATAGTGAATACTAAAATAAAGTACATAAAAATAAGAAAATAAACATAAAATTCAGATCAATCCCGTTTAATTTTACCGTTGCTTACACCTAAATAATTCCTTAACACAAACTTATAGACTAAACGAAGTGCTAGAACAAGGAGTGTGACGGCTGTCAACAATGCCGCGAGTAATGTCAGGACCAGCTCCAGTTCAAGGTACTGCCACCACGTGATGTTGGCGCTGAGAGAGCGCAGGTGCTTGGCGCCGCCGTGACGCAGCACATACTCCGTCCACCACACGGCGCGCTCCAGCGGGCTCTGTGGCGCGTCTTGTATCAGACTGCGGTAACGCTCGATGTTGCGACGGTAGCTGCAAGTAAGAAAAGGCATTTATAACATTAATGTTCAGTTCTTTTGCTCTCATAGTCACGTTATCGGTTATAAATTAGGACTGTCCGCTGATAGATTTTCAAGAAATGATTTTAATTGGTACGATACTTTGTATTATCAGTAGTACCAGTGCAGCAGATTAGTTAAATAAAGTGAACAACCACAAACCTTTCATCTCCTATTGTCAGGGTGATAGCATCTTTTAAATTTTCCTCTGTCATGGTTTCCATGTCGAGTCTGACTCCAATCTTATGGTACTCGTATCTCTCCACATTGAACCACTGGTCTGATAACATTGGCATGCCAATAAGTGGCACCCCTGCGGTGATAGCCTCGTCTGTTGATTGCAGTCCTCCTTGTGTTATGAACAGCTTGATTTTCGGATGTTCTGTAAATCATTACAAATATTGTTGATGCGGTATTTTTCAATTTGACAACCATACAATGAAGGGGTCCTTCAAGTAAAAGCGTTTAATTTACAAGCAAAAAATAGATTTTTTAAACTAAATTTTAAAAAAAACCTTTAGTTAATAATATATAACAGGACTCACTCAGTAGATCTGACTGCGGTAGCCACTTGGATATCCGGATGTTGTTAGTTCGTCCAGGCAGTTCATCTTTGTTCCACTTCCACAGCACATCGTAAGGCAATTGAGAGAACACTCGAATTAGTGTCTGTATTTTCTCCGGCGGTAAAAGTGAGGGATCCACATTTGTGCCGTAGCTTATGTATATCACACCATGTTTGGAAGAATCTAAGTATGACTTCAGATCCTGAAAAATTTAAATGTTGGTTTACTTTACGAACACTTGAAAATATTACTTGCAGTCTTATTAAGTTTTTTTTTCATACTATACACGTACCTTCGGAAGCTCTTTTGTAGGTTTTTGGTGTAAACCACTCATGTAGATCACAGATGGAGGAACAGGTCGGATGCCTTCAAACATAGGATGGATGTTCAAGAACAACATGTCAATGTTATTCATCAATTCCGAAATTGGAGGTATATTAGATCCAAAATGTTCTCTAATTATGCTCTTGCCTAAGGTGTCGTATAAATCCCATGTTAATTTCTCGATCTTGTAGTAATTATACAACTCAGTCACTTTTTCCCACATAGTGAGATTGTTTAATTTTCGACGAATATTGGTTGGGTACAGTAACGGATGTTTAGGAGCACCCATTGATTCATAATTCGGATAACAGGCTCCAAACGAACTTACTTGAATGACTGGCACCTTATAAATATGAGAAAATGCCAGTGCTGGTTCAAAAAAACCTTCAAGCAGAAGCAAATCAAATGTTCTGTCCTTATCGTTAATTAATGCCTTAACTTTTTTTTCTTTCAGTTGGTTGTCAAAAACTGTTAACAACGCTTGGATCATTGTATTTAACGGTGCTAAAATGTCGTCATCTAGTACGCTTTTTTCCGCTTTCTTAATTTCGGCTCTCCATATTCCGTACGATAAATCGTGGACGTCTATTTCTGTCAAGTTCAGAGGAGCTCCCCCTTTCGGGAAGGCAGGATCTGTGGTGACCACGGTGACCTCGTGACCTCGTTCTGCGAGCGCCTCCGTCAGAGGACGGAACACTACTTGATGACTGATGGACGGAGTCGGGAAGTAAGCCAGGATCCTCGCCGCTTCAATATGACTCACTACTAAAATATAAGCCACCACTACGTGCCGGAATGAAACCGACATGTTACTTGATTAGAATGAAACTAATCAATAACATATTTTGGGTTGTCTTAAATACATGAATCACAGATATTAATTTAAATGACCATGACCAGGTTTATTTCAGGTATCTTAGATAAAAATATGTAGATTACTCCAAATATAATGCAAGATAGACTGTTTAATATCAGTGTTGATGTTAGATAATAAAGTAACTTTCATACTCGAAAATAAAATCACGCGAATATTTTACAGGTGTACGCGGACTTGTTAAAGTTCAATCTGACAAACATCCATTGAAGCACACCTACAGGAGAGTGCTAATATAAAAAACCGGGTAAGTTAATTTAATAATTTCTGACTAAACTTACCTAATACCTACCTAAACTGTAACTGATATTTCTTTCAAAAATCCTATAATGCAGTTGTAGATTCTCGGGTACAATGTTGATGAAAGTTAAACTGCGTCGTAGTATTTTTTTTTAATTATGATATTTTAGCTTCCGAAGTGTATAGTATGAAAAAATACTTAATAAGACAGCAAGTAGTATTATCAAGTGTTCGTAAAGTAAACCAACATTTCATTTTTCAGGATCTGAAGTCATACTTAGACTCGTCTAAACACGTTGTGATATACATAAGCTACGGTACAAATGTGGATCCCTCACTTTTACAAATACAAAAATACAAACACTAATTCGAGTGTTCTCTAAATTGCATTACGATGTGCTGTGGAAGTGGAACAAAAATGAACTGCCTGGACGACATGACAACATCCGGATATCCAAGTGGCTGCCGCAGTCAGACCTACTCAGTGAGGCCTTTTCTATGTTTTTAAAGTTATTGTTAAGCTAGTTTGTATTTGCAACTTTAATAACTTTTACTTAAAAACTCTTATAATAGGTAATATATTTACTTTAATTGTTCATAGAACATTCGAAAATCAAGCTGTGCTATGAAGCACAAGGAAGACTGCAATCAACAGACGAAGGTATCTCTCATCTTATCTCTCACTCATCGGCATGCCAATGTTAGGAGACCAGTGATTCAATGTGGAGAGATACGATTATCAGTCAGTCTTAACTTTTAAACCATGACAGAGTAAAATTTAAAAGATGCTATCACCACGACATTAGGAGATGACATGTTTGTGATTGTGTGAAACGTCACTGTATTGAAATATATTCGTAGTAATGTTAATACAAAATATGATACCACTAACTGCCTCATTAACTATATCAGCTAGACAGTCCCAATTGCTAAACAATAACATGACGATGAGACCAAAAAAACCACCAGAGTTGTAATAAATTCCCCTTCTCACACACATGGATCGTTTCCGCAGTCTGATACAGGACGCGCCGCAGAGCCCGCTGGACAGGCGCTCTCCAGCAGGCTCTGCGGCGCGTCCCGTCGCGTGTAGTGGACGGATTATGTACTGCTTCACGGTGGCGCCAAGCACCTGCACTCGCCCAGCGCCAACATCACGTGGTTGCAGTACCTTGAACTGAAGCTGTCGGTTGATTCTGTAAACATGTCGAAGTGAAGGCTTGGGTGAAGTGATCTCGCGGTGAGCTGTCAATTCATATAATCAAGATTATTTAAGTATTTAAGGTAAGCCACCATACCAGGATACCATTGATAGGTAAAGACACCTTTGTCTTTACCTATCAATAGATGTCAAGTGCAGTTAGAACACATGGCAAACTAAAGGAACGATCTCGTTTCTTCTGAATTTTACTTCCCAGAATTTGATCCTTATTAGCGACATTTTCGGATGGTGTAGTAATAAAGGCTGTTTTTTTTTCTAAATCAACCGGTTCGATTCCTAGCTAGGAATACCGATTTCTAAAAAATCCAAAGATGCAGTATTAGCTTTCATGAAATCGGGCTCGAGAGTTCTTTGAGTTGTGTGCGATATTCCTCATAGCTCCGGATTTTGCCATCCACGCACACTTCAAAAAGTCACCTTGGTTAATGCAACGACCATTGTTTTTTCACGTCACACTTTGACGCTAACAAAAATTAGCACTTTAAAGCTTAATATTTAGCATATTTAACCGTGTGTCAGACTCCCACCCGTGTTCCTCCAAATGTTCTTTGCCTGCGGTGACTCTTTCAAACAAATATCGCAAGCTGGTGTAACACCTGCATCCAGGATTAGGATTGGAAAAAGAGGGTGAGTCATCAGTAAAGACTAACTTCTACAAGTTGTCATCATCAGTTTTCATGACATCTTTCATGCGTCATTTCCTGAGTAACCAGAATTTTGAGATTTTCCGTTGTATCTATTTAATGACTTATCGACTATTGTGAATCCAACATCTTTCTTAGATTTTCACGCTGATCTCATGTAAGTAAATAAAGTATTGCCACATCCGTGTTAAATAAACCTCACACAATACATAATGAGGCGAGTTAATATCCCGAAAATGATTCACGTTTCCGTCGTCACTTCGAATGTCCCACTTACGTCTGTCCTATTTATTACCTTCTTCATTGTCTAACATCACGTAACGTCTTGACGAACTGAATGTTTACGTTTATATCTAATAATAATCTGATTCATTTTTATAACGTCGCCGTTGGGTGATTTTGGTTTTAGCTTTTCCGTTATTGGTACCCCTAGATGAGATTTTTTTTAAAACCCACTTTCACATCTCTGTCAAAATCTGCCAAAAATACAGGGAAATCAGAGGTGACAGATTGTGAGTGAGATGCGAATTTGAACGAGGGTTAAAAAATTAAAGTAAAAAGCCTTTTAAAAAAACAAACTATTATTATTTTAGTAAAAAAAAAAACATTTTACTTGCAAACTTTTACTATCAACTTATAATGTCATTACACCATTTATATGATATAAAGCTTGTCGCGAGATTTACTTGTGTTGATAAACAAGTAAATTAAATAACTTGATTTGATTGATTTTGACAATTAAAATTCAATATAATTCCAAACCGAACGTGTACACAAAATTTCAGTTTAATAAAAATGACTACTGTATTATCATGATGGGAGAGATGGACTTCATACGCACTGGAAATTATCACGACATTATATTTCTTATTAGAGAAACGATCGGAAAAATCAATCACACCAATGTAATAATTTGCCTTCCGACCTACAGATATGGCTATTATACCACTATATATAATGCAAGAATAGAAACTTTCAATAATCTCTTATATCTGGACAACTTAACTCACGAATATGCCTATTTACTAGACTCTAATGCAGAATTAACTTGTGGCTATGAAATGTTTTCTGCGCAACAAGGACACATAAATGGAACAGGGATGAAGAATATTTTCACTAATCTCCAGAGGATTATAACTGAAATCGATGCTGAAAATAATATGACAACATCTTATGCTTCTACCTCAGAAATTAAGGATCCAGACCAGTTTTTTCTATAATTATTTGATGATTATGCATCAAAACATCGCGGGACTCATTAACAAGGCGGATCAACTAACACTGCACCTGCAAGAACTAGCCGAACAAAGAAATAGTATAGACATAATTTGCGTCACGGAACACTTTATGGAGCGAGGTCACGAGGAGCTTTTTCTAATACCTAATTATAAATTAGCCGCTTCCTATACAAGAACCACGAAAAGAGGGGGAGCCTGTATTTTAGTAAAATTTGGTCTCCAATATAAAGAACTTACGAATGTGAGTAAAATGTCAATTGAAGGCGTTGTCGAAGTTTGCGCAATTGAACTTATACAACATAACACAATCATTATCTGTATATACAGAGTACCAAAGTTAAACAATTTAGAAGTGTTCTACTCAAAATTAAACATTATATTATCAAAATACTGTTACAACTCGAACAGGAATGTAATTCTATGTGGTGATTTCAATATTAATATTTTAAAACAAGACAAAGTATCTCTTGAGTTTACTAGTTTCCTATTGAAGTCCAATCTATCTTTACAAATTAATCAACCAACTAGATTACAAAGCAATACCTGTATTGATAATTTTGCACATAATATTTCACGAAAATGTACTCATAATGTCCTTGATCTGCATTTGTCGGATCATACCGCACAAACTTTGAAACTTCCAGTAAAAAAGACATATTTAATTAAAAGTTGGAATATAAAAGTACGCGATTATAGTAATGAAAACTTGATAAAATTCAAAAACTGTTTGAAATCAATTTCTTTTTCTGATGTGTATCTTACTAAAGACCCTAACGTAGCGTATAACAACTTTTTAGAACTTTTCCAATTGTTTTATAATTTATGCTTTCCAATTATCTACAAAAAAACAAAATTAATAAAAAATCCAAATTGGCTAACACCTGGTATTAGACGGTGTAGCCAAATAAAAAGACAATTGTTATGGAATCATAGATTAAATCCATCTAAGATAAACGTGACAAAACTTAGAAATTATTCAAACAGACTTAAGAAAATTATAAAATTGACCCAATTAGCAAAAAATAACTATAAAATAGAGACAGCACATAATAAATCGAAAATGACATGGAAAATAATTAATGAAACTAGAAACAACTCTCCACCAGAGCATATTAAAGAAATAATTAATGACGGAGTTACATACACTACACCCAAAGACATAGCAAATACGTTTAATGACTACTTCATAAGCCAAGCAGAAAAACTTTCCAATACTTCGGCACAACTGATCACTGACAATAAAATAAATTTCACAGCACAGTCGATGTTCTTAGCCCCTATCATTCCAGATGAAGTAAACAAAATTATAAAAGACTTAAAAAATAAAAATAGTGTAGGATACGACGATATTTCGACTAAGGTTGTAAAGTATGTTTCGGAAATAATATCACATCCACTCAGCTACATAATCAATTTAAGTATTGAGTCTGGAACCTACCCTGATAAGCTTAAACCAACTGTCATAAAACCATTATTTAAAAAGGACGATAAGAAAGACATTAAAAATTACAGGCCCATAGCTCTTATTCCAGTAATATCCAAGATATTCGAAAAGTGGATCTATAGATCCATAGAATCTTATCTTAACAAACATAACTTACTTGTAAAAGAACAAAAAGGTTTTAGGAAAGAGCATTCAATAAATATGGCAATATATGACTTTCTTAATGATATAATACCTAACATGAATGAAAGAGTCCCAATATCAGCAATATACATGGATATGACCAAGGCATTTGACTTGGTCAACCATGATATACTGTTGAGCAAGTTAAATGCATACGGGATAAGAGGAAACGTCTTATCACTCATAAATTCTTACTTAAAAAATAGGACACAATACACAGCAATAAGTCGAATTTGTAAATTAAGTAAAACCGTTATAAAATACATATCCAAAGAACGGAAAATATTTTATGGTGTGCCCCAAGGCAGTGTGCTAGGGCCTTTGTTGTTTCTTATATATATAAATGACTTTCCTCAGAATATACCCTATCCTATGACATTGTTTGCTGACGACAGTACTATCATTGTTAAACTTGACAAAAACAAAAATAAAAATGACTTTGAAGCTAAAATAACCCATGCATTACAACAAGCCGTTAACTGGTTAGAACATAACAACTTAATAATAAATTTGAAAAAAACCAAAATTATGAACTTTCGTCAAAGATTAGCTAATCAGGAATTAAATGTAAGTTTTAATAATGAAAAAATTGAAGAAGTAGCAAATACAAATTTTTTGGGCTTAACAATCGACAATCAACTTAATTGGAAAGAACATACTTCAATATTAATTAAAAAAATTAGTAAGTTTGCTTTTGCTTTATATAAACTGAAGAAAGTTGTCAATCAAACTTCGGCAGTCACTGCGTACTATGGATATGTCGATTCCATACTACGCTACGGAGTTATGTTTTGGGGTAACTCCTGCAATAAAGATATGGTGTTCAAATCACAAAAAAGATGCATTAGGGCCATCACCGGTATAAAAATAACTGATAGCTGTAAACCTTATTTTGTATTGTTAAAAATAATGACTTTACCTTGTTTGTACATATTTGAGACTGCTATATTTGTTAAAAAGAACATGCACCTATTCAGAAAAGCATCTGAACAACGCTATAAAATGATTAGACAAGAATATAGACATGAATTATGCGGTCGACCTTCAAAGACCGCCTTGATGCACAAAAGCATACTTTGTATGGCCCCAAAAATATTTAATAAATTACCAAATGGGATTAAGGACTTAAATATTATTCAATTCAAAAATAAATTAAGACACCTATTATTGGAGAAATGTTATTATACCATTGACGAATTCCTTAATGATAAATTGTAAGCTATTTGCCATTGATATTTATTTAATTTTGACATAGTATCATTATTTTTATTATAAAAAGTTATTTGACATTGCATTATTTGACATTAAGATTTATTTAACTTTGACATTGTATTAATGCTGTGATTTGTTACAAGTGATTTCATTCTTCATCATTATAATCGATGACATAACATTTCTTGACACCTTATATACCTATTTTTTAAAACCTATTTCATTTTAAATTATGATAATTTGCATGCCCCTATGTTGGCAAAATATGGAGAACTTTTTATCTTATGACATCAATGTATAAATACCCATGTTTGCAAATGAATAAATTATTATTATTATTATTATTATTATTCCAAATTGAGTTGCTAGAGTTAAATAAAAGCTTGTAAAATTAGTAGAATTGTCAGATGTTTTTTGTCAGAAGCGATGTCTTTTCAACCGACTTCAAAAAAAGGAGGAGGTTATCAACTCGACTGAATGTTTTATTTGTATGTTTGTTCAGCGGAATCTTCGCTAATTGTCAGCGGATTCTGATGATTGTGTGTGTGTGTTTGGAAGAATATTTTGTCAGAGTGGTCCCATTTCAATTTTGTGAAAGGAACACTTGAATAAATAATAGCAAATGGCCCGGGATTGCTGAAATCATGTCTATTCATTGTTAACAACATTGCATCACGCGGGTACGCTGTGAAGGGATACGTAGATGTGTATAGGTCACCCCTAACACCCTTTTTTTTTTTTTAAGTATGGGCAATCATCAAATGACTTCTTCCGCTCTGGGTGGAGCGGAAGGGCGTGTCAGACTCTTACTGACTTAAACCCATCCGTGTTCCTTCTAAAGCCCTTTGCGTTCCAGGGCCGCGGTGACTCTTTCGAACAAATTCCGCAACCCTGGCACCCCTAACACCCTTACCTCACCAATTATGTTTAATTTCCATGTTTTTTTAGGGGTTATCTATTCGGACATAACTTTATTGTTATTTTAACCGATCTCTTCTTTTATGTTAGGTTTATTTATAGCTATATTGCATTTCCATTGTACTTTTAATTTCAGAGATACACCAGTGACCTCCTCTAATTAAAATAAATTAAATCTAGGAAATGTAAAGTGAGATATTGATGAGCCTGACGCTGACTATGAGGTGGTCTGGACTTAAACTGCGAAAGCACATAAAGTAACTCATTAACGGCAAATCGCGGCAATGTATAGAACGGCCACTAAAATGTGAATATTAAAAAACTTTTTTACAATAAATTACAACCGACTTCCAAATCAAAACACTACAAAGTATAAAATAACATTAATTTCGGAAGTCGGCTTAAAAAAAAAAGAAGAAACATAACCAAAAACACTGACTTTAGAAATTAAAGTTATTAAATCGATAATAAATTGATGTCGTAATTGGGTCACAACTTCCAGAGAATACCTCTTATTAACCTTTTGCGTGTCTTAAAAAACGGTTAATTTTACCTTTTTGCGTTACAATATTTTGAGATAAGTGTTAGTGCAAGTCACACTATTTATTTTAAGTTTTTAATGGTAAGTGGTTGCTGATAATGATAATGGTTCCTCGCGTGTTCCGTATCATTTATGATGACGTAGTATAAAAGCTAATAATAATTGGTATAAAAGCTCATGTAGATTCAGATAAGCGAAAATAGATGGATCCTTAACAGATACGTTACGGTGACAGATTGGTTTATAAGTAGGTTACCGTACCAAAATAGAGATTAAGTAGCATTTTAGGTACCTATCTCGTGTTTTTAAGATTTCAGGTTACTACAAAATAAAATATTAATTAATTGATAACAGAAACAATTAAATTTATTTAGTAACAGGCTAGGTGGCTAGTGTGAATCACAGCGTCCCACAGTGAGGCATACTTGGATCCAAAGATCACAATGCAAAATTTCTCACTTTTATGGAAAACTACGGTGATCGTATAAGAAAGTAAACAAAAACTGGATTACCAGTGGTTTTATTGAAAAAATCGCTTAGTAATATTTGCCTAGTACGTTATGTGTACATTTCATGACGTCAATGGTTGTAGGGTTTTCACGTCTTCAGGTGTAAAGCCTTCGTCATTGATTGTTAAGCATTTACGCAGTTATTGACTAGTTATTATTAGCACAATGGACACTCAATAAATTATTGGTCTTTGTTCGTATATTAGTGACTCATCCATCAGAGAAATTGTCGGAACAAGAATATAACTTTACTAAAAATATTTTGTTGCCATGTTATTCTAACTAATATTATAAATGGAAAAATGAGGATATTTTTGTTATTCTTTTACGTCTAAAACGCCGAAGCGATTTTCAATAATTTCGATACAGATATATGTCACAGGAAAATTGCAGACTCCGTAAGATTGAAATAAATCTTTATTAGATTATGATTTCTCAATAAATTAAGAAAAAATTGTTTTATTTACAATAAATCCCACCAAAATTCTGAAAATTGCAGACTCTGTAAGATTGAAATGAATCTTTATTTGATAATAATTCCTCGATAAATTATGAAAAAATTGTTTTGTTGGCAATAAATCCCATTCAAATTCAATAGTTTCCAATATTTACGTGTCTGATTAACAAAAAATAGTTAACTATTTCACGCGACATTTTACAATCTAACGGCGTTTGCAATTTTATTTATTTATTGAAACTTTATGTACAGTAGTGGTCCATGGGCGGACTTATTGCATCAAGGCATTCTCTACCAGTCAACCTTTGGGTTATAAAGACTATACTGTGGTAGGTGTACAATAAATAATAATAAGTGCAGAAAATCAGAATAAACAAATACTTATTTTGATAGGTGAACTTCTCGTGTGTAGCGAATACTTAAATTAAGTACATAAAGTAAGAAAAAAAACATAACATTCAGATCAATCCCGTTTAATCTTACCGTTGTTTACACTTAAATAATTCCTTAACACAAACTTATAGACAAAACGAAGTACTAGAACAATGAGTATGGCGGCTACCAACAATGCCGCGAGTAATGTCAGCACCAGCTCCAGTTCAAGGTACTGCCACCACGTGATGTTGGCGTCAGCGGGCTCTGCGGCGAGTCCTGTATCAGACTGCGAAAACGCTCCATATTGCGACGGTAGCTGCAAGTGAGAAGGGGCATTTATTAAATCTCTGGTGGATTTTTTGGTCTCATCATCATGTTATCTATTTTTAATTAGGACTGTCTAACTGATATAGTTAATGAGGCGATTAGCGTTATCATATTTTGTATTAGCATTACTACAAATATATTTCAATATAGTGATATTACAAGCACAAACCTATCATCTTCTATTGTCATGGTGATAGCATCTTTTAATTTTTCCTCTGTCATGGTTTCCATGTCAAGTCTGACTCCAATCTTGTGGTACTCGTATCTCTCCACATTGAACCACTGGTCTCCTAACATCGGCATGCCGATGAGTGGTACCCCTGCGGTGATAGCCTCGTCTGTTGATTGCAGTCCTCCTTGTGTTATGAACAGCTTGATTTTCGGGTGCTCTATGAACAAATGGTGTAAATTTATTATTATAGGAGCTTTTTAAGTAAAAAAAAATAAAGTTGAAAGTACAAACTAGCTGTACAATAACTTTAAAAACATATAAAAGGGCTCACTTAGTAGATCTGACTACGGCAGCCACTTCGATATTCGAATGTTGTCAGTTCGTCCAGGCAGCTCATCTTTGTTCCACTTCCACAGCACATCGTAAGGCAATTGAGAGAACACTCGAATTAGTGTCTGTATTTTCTCCGGCGGTAAAAGTGAAGGATCCACATTTGTGCCGTAGCTTATGTATATCACACCGTCTTTAGAAGAACCTAAGTATGACTTCAGATCCTAAAAAAATAAATGTTGGTTTACTTTACGAACACTTGATAATATTACTCGCTGTATTATTATGATTTGTGTTCATCTACACATACCTTCGGAAGCTCTTTTTTAGGTTTTTGGTGTAAGCCACTCATATAGATCACAGATGGAGGAACAGGTCGGATGCCTTCAAACATGGGATGGATGTTCTAGAACAACATGTCAATGTTATTCATCAATTCCGAAATTGGAGGTATATTAGATCCAAAATTTTCTCGTATCATGCTTTCGCCTAAGGTCTCGTATGTATCCCATATTAATTTCTCGGTCTTGTAGTTATAATACAATTCTGTCACTTTTTCCCACATCGTGAGATTTTTCAATTTTCGACGAATATTAGTTGGGTACAGTAACGGATGTGTAGGAACGCCCATTGACTCATAATTTGAATAAGCGGCGCCCATAGAACTTACTTGAATGACTGGCACCTTATAAATATGAGAAAATGCCAGTGCTGGTTCGAAAAACCCTTCCAGTAGAAGCAAGTCAAATGTTGTGTCCTTGTCATTAATTAAAGCCTGAACTTTTTCCTCTTTCAGTTGGTTGTCAAAAACTTTAAACAACGCTTGTATCATTGCATTAATCGGTGCTAAGATGTCGTCGTCTTTCAAACCTCTTTGTGTTTTCATAACTTCGGCTCTCCATATTCCATACGATAAATCGTGGACGTCTATTTCCGTCAAGTTAAGAGGAGCTCCCCCTTTCGGGAAGGCAGGATCTGCGGTGACCACGGTGACATCGTGACCTCGCATTGCGAGGGCCTCTGTCAGAGGACGAAACACTACTTGATGACTGATGGACGGAGTCGGGAAGTAAGCCAGTATCCTCGCTGCTTCAATATGACTCACTACTAAAATGTAAGCCACCACTACGTGCCAGAATGAAACTGACATGTTACTTGATTATAATGAGACTAATCAATGGCAGATGTTGGATTGACTTAAATACATGAATTTGAACACAGATATTAATTTAAATCAGTCACTATCACTAGGCTTATTTCAGGTACCTTTCTTAGATAAAATAGATTACTCCAAATATAATGGTAGTTATATGCAAGATAGACAGTTGAATAACAGTGTTGATATTAGATAATAAAGTAACTTTCATTTTCGACAATAAAATCATGCGAATATTTTACAGGTATGCATGGACCTGTTAAAGTGCAATCTGACAAAATGGCAACCATTGAAGAACAGTTACAGGAGAGTGCTAATATAAAATAACCGGATAATGAAATGTAATAATTTATCACTAAACCTAATACCTACTTAAACTGTCACTGATTTTTTTTTCAAAAATCCTATTTTTTTCAAAAATCCTATTTTTTTCAAAAATCCTATATTTTTTTTTTTTAAGAATGGGAAATCATCAAATGACTTCTGCTCTGAGTGGAGCGGAAGGGCGTGTCAGACTTTTACTGACTAAAACCCATCCGTGTTTCTTCTAAAGCCCTGTGCGTTCCAGGGCCGCGGTGACTCCTTCGAACAAATTCCGCAAACTTGGCAGGCTCTGGCCCTGGCGGGCCCCGTCATTTATGCTGACATCTCTTTGAGGCGCGCGTGAAACACAACGCGCCATCGACCCGGTCCTGGTGATGATCGGACAGCGAGCCACCCAACGCTCGCCGTCCACAGGCCCGCGCCTACGGTGGTCGGGGATCGTCCTACGACTCCCGACGCCTGGGGCGTGTTCTCCTGTAGCGGCGGTTGAGGTGAAGGCCTTGCCTTTCCCTCGCGCGGCCCGCTCCCTCTCCTTCGCTAGCATTACTGTTTCGCAGAAAGAGGTGTCCGCTTTCCAAGCCTCCTCGCTCCGGACCATGGATTTAACCAGGGTCGGACGCGGGAGGTCACCGCCGCCAATCGCCTCGACGAGGACACGGTGGTGCTCCGCCCACGCAGGGCAGACCTCCACCGTATGTGGCGGGCGTGTCCTCCCGCTTAATACGAAACAAGTACCTCCCGAAACAGCCGTGTCCGGTGAGTACCTGTGTCAGGCGGAAGGTGAGGACGTCGTGGCGCCTCTCCAGCCACTTCCCAAAGAGGGACCATATCGCCGCAATTGTTGCGTGACCAGCGCTGGGTCGCGATATTCGCCGTCTCCATTCCGCCATGGTATCCTGCCGGAGCTCCGTCGGCCCCGCTGCAATTTGCCGCGGCAGCGGAGTTTCGCCCTGGCGAAGCGCCTCTACTTGCCACGCGTGCTCGCCTCCAGATCCCATATCGGTAATCCCTTTTTTGTCCCATCCATGTCCCTTACTCGCTAACTAAATTTTACCTCTGCTGGTATTGCTTTATTATACCTATTAGTTAGTATACAAGTGTATGTTGTTTATTAAAGTTACGTTGGGTGCATTGTCTTCACATAATATAATCAATTGATCAATGTATATACAAAATATTGTAAAACTTATATTTGAAAAGAATAACTATGGAGTTTCTTATCCGTTCTTTGCAAGAAGAATCTTCTTTTTGCGAATGGACAACTAGAGTCACAATAATATTTTAATTTTAAACTGTAAATTTGATGTTCAAAAGTGCCTTTTAATGGTCTAGTTGAAAGAAATGAATTGACTTTGACTTTGCTGATCCAAATGTCACATATTAATTTATTCAATTTGTAGTTATAATTCATTTCTGTCACTTTCTCCTTCATCGTAAGATTGTTCAATTTTCGGCGAACATTAGATGGGTACAGCCACAGAACAGATAAAGAAGGAGGACCTCCTTTATCTGTTCTGTGGGTATAGCAACTGATGTTTTGGAGCGCTCACGGAGTCATAATTTGGCTAGACGGTGCTGAACGAACTTACTTGAATCACTGGTGCCTTATAAATATAAGAAAATGCCAGAGCTGGTTCAAAAAAAGCTTCTAACAATAATAAATTAAATGTTTTGTGCTTGTCATTAATTAAAGCCTTAACTTTTCATTCATCGGTGCTACAATATCGTCGTCCCCGTGGGCAGATTTAAAAAATTACAGACCTATAGCAAAAATTCCAATATTTTCAAAAAAAAAATTGACAAAGTTATCTGTAACTCTTTATATGGATTTTTTTGAAAATACGATTTATTTTGCAAAGAACTAAAGGGGTTCCGTAAAAAAAAACAATGAACATGACTCCATTGGACCTATTAGCTAATATAATGTATTTTGTAGACAGGAGAAATCTACTCCGTGCAATCTGACATGACCAAAATTTTGTTACAGAATTTACACAGTTATGGTATAAGAGGGAACATACCAAGTTAATAGAATCGTATTTAGGCAATAGGCTTCAATGCTCAGAAATCTAAGAATTTGTCCAAAAAGTAAATAAGAAACCGTTTAAGTATCAAAACCAAGATACGTAAAATATGGCGTCCCACAAGGTAGCGTACTGGGGCCGCCACATTTCTTAATATACATAAACGATCTTCCAAAAGTAACTTCAAACAAAATGATTATCTTTGCAGACGACAGTACAGCTGTTATAAAGTGTACAACCAAAATAGTTATGAGCATGACATTAATATTTGTTTACATGACATTATAAATATACTAATAATTTAGTTATCAAGTTATTACAAGTTATTTAGTTACCTGAGTAAGACAAAAGTGCACTTTCATCAACGCTACAAAAACCCAGACGTTAGTCTTGCTTACCGAGGTTGCTCTATTTAAGGAGCAAATACGGCTAAGTTCTTAGGTATATTGATCGACAACAAATTCACATGGTCGCCCCTTTCGGGAAGGCAGGATCTGCGGTGATCACGGTGATATCGTGACCTTGCCTTGCGAGAGCCTCCGTCAGAAGACGGGACACTACTTGATGACTGATAAACGGAGTCGGGAAGTTAGCCAGTATCCTCGTTGCTTCAATTTGACTTAGAGCAAATATATAAGCCGCAAAAACGTACCACATAACCGATATGTTACTTTAAGTGAACCGAAATAAGAAATGCTCGTATGACTTTATATATGTACTAGCTGCGTTTATAGACTATGTATTAATCCAGGGTGTCAGCTTCCTGCATACCAAATTTGAAAAGAAGAAGAAGAAAGAAGTATTAAACATACACACACACACTCACAAACAACACGCCTTTATAATATTAGTGTGATGTGATGTGATTTACACCAATTTCTTCAACACTGATACGGATTTTAACTATTTGATTAAGAAATCGCAATTCACGGTTACTAGTATTTAGAAGTCAATCTTGAAGACGATTTTGATAAAAAACTGATAGTTTCAAGTGAAGTAGCAATTCAAGCGTGATGATGCTCTTTATTAGCTGCTTATCAGTTTTATTTTGAGATAGCAATTGTCAAAGCCATCGTAATTATTAATCAATCACGACTATTGAGGATGTACTTTGGTGGATTCATGCCCGTGCCCCCAGAGGCACGGGCATGAACCCGCAAAAGTCGAGCAGCTACTTCACGAAACTAACCTTGTAATGATGAGACGTGTGCACAGAATATTGGTACAGAAGGTTGGCTTTATAGAATGAGTGAAAACAGGTACATGTAAACCTAGCTAGACTGTTACGATCGACAATATAGGTCTATCTCGGTTTCTTGGCTGAATGCCAATCGCGAGTACGCTTGCACACACCGCATGGGAAGAGTGTTTATACGTGAGTGCGCTTCCGTTAGCTGGTAAGAACCGACCTGCTGTGTCTATTATATTGTGTGATGTGTGGTTGCTATTCGTCGAAGAGCTAAAGGGACGGGGTCTTTTTCGAAGCGCACCAACTTTGAAACGCACTAAATGAAGCGCACCAAAAGTATTTCTCGAAACGCACCATTTTGGTGCTTAAACAAAATCATATTAATATATTATAATTTTGGTCCTCGAAATCCAACACATGGTCAAGGTATGGATAGAGATTGGAATTGACCAACGGAAAATATCTAATATTTGGGATAATATTTGCGTGCGTATCGAAGAATACTTATGGTGCGCTTCATTTGGTCCGGTTCAAAGTTGGTGAGCTTCGAGGAATACCCCAAAGGGACACCTCGTTTCTTTTTGATATTGTTGATATTCTTTCAACTTACAATTGCCCGTCGTTTCCATTATTTTCAGTCTTTATGAGCATTTTGTTTTATTGCTGAATTTTAAAAATAATTATGTCTAATCCCTTCTGTCTTCTGACGACTTAGCTCCCCCGGCTAGGCATTGACTCGCGTAAATTCATAAGAATCCCGAAATCCTCTGTAGCTGCAAACGGCCGCTATTCCTCAAAAGAGGCGCGCGCGGAATCACGGCGCGCCACCGCTCTGCCGCCGTCTCGGGTCTCCTGATCAGGTCCCCAAGTCCTGCAGGGCGCACATTACGGTGGTCCGAGATCGTTCTGCGCTATCCGGCGACCGGAGCGTCTGCTGTAGATAGGAAGAGGTTTTGGATCTCTTCGCTCCCTTTCCGTTGCCTCCTTTGCTACCATCATTTCCTCACAAAAGGAGATGACAGCGTCCCATACGCTCTCGATCTCAGCCATAGTCTGAACCACGACCGAAAGCGAGAGGTTACCCGCAGCACTTGACATCTATTGATAGGTAAAGACGAAGGTGAAGTGTCTTACATTCTCGCGTATAGCGTATACTTAAATAAAATACATAAAAATAAGAAAATAAACATAAAATTCAGATCCCGTTTAATTTTACCGTTGTTTACACCTTAATAATTCCTTAACACAAACTTATAAACTAAACGTAGAATGAGTGTGACGGCTGTCAACAATGCCGCGAGTAATGTCAGCACCAGCTCCACTTCAAGGTACTGCCACCACGTGATGTTGGCGCTGGGAGAGCGCAGGTGCTTGGCGCCGCCGTGATGCAGCACATACTCCGTCCACCACACGACGCGCTCCAACGGGCTCTGCGGGGCGTCCTTTATCAGACTGCGGTAACGGTCGATGTTACGACGGCAGCTGTAAGTCAGAAGAGGCGTTTATGACATTAATTTTCGGTTCTTTTGCTCTCATAGTTACGTTATCGGTTATCAACTAGGACTGTCTGCTGATAGGTTATCAAGAAATGATTTTAATTGGTACAATATGTTGTATTATGAGTACTACGAGTGCAGCAGATTTAATTAAATAAAGTGAACAACCACAAACTTTTCATCTCCTATAGTCATGGTGATAGCATCTTTTAAATTTTCCTCTGTCATGGTTTCCATGTCGAGTCTGACTCCAATCTTATGGTACTCGTATCTCTCCACATTGAACCATTGGTCTGATAACATTGGCATGCCAGTCAGTGGCACCCCTGCGGTGATAGCCTCGTCTGTTGATTGCAGCCCTCCTTGTGTTATGAACAGCTTGATTTTCGGATGTTCTGTAAATCTTTACAAGTATTGTAAATGCGTTTTTTTTTCAATTTGACAACCATACATTGAAGGAATTATTTTGAGATAAGTGTCAGTGCAAGTTACAGTTTTTATTTTAAGTCTTTAATGGCAAGTGGTTGCTGATAAATGATAATGGTTCCTCGCGTGTTGCGTATCATTTATGATTAGTAGTCAATTGGTATAAAATATATTGTAGATTCAGATAAGCGAAGACAGATGGGTCCTTGATTTAACAGATACGTTACGGTAGCACATGCGGTGTAAGTAGGGTTCCGTACCAAAATATAATTTATGTTGTGTTTTAGGTATCTCTTGTTTTTACGATTTTAGGTTCATCATCATCATCATCATCATATCAGCCGAAAGACGTCCACTGCTGGACATAGGCCTCTCCCAAAGGGATTGCCATAATCACCATTATGGGATCAGGAACTGTGGGATTAGGAATAGAGCCCTTGGTTTGCTTAGTTCATACTTGATGGGCAGACAGGTTAAAGTTCAGATAAACGGTGTAAACTCAATAGGGTCGGAAACGACAATGGGCGTTCCTCAGGGTTCAATATTGGGTCCATTCCTTGTTTTAGTTTACATAAATGATTTGCCCCAATTACTTAAAAATCAACCAAAGATGGTATTATTTGCGGATGACACATCAATAATATTTAAAATAGACCAACGTTCACTAAATCTTGACGACGTCAATAGCTCTATTCGTCAGGTCCAAAATTGGTTTACGGCAAATAACTTGGTTTTAAATAAAAAAAAAAACTTAATGTATTAGATTTTCTTTACCAAATGTTAAAAGTAGCGGATGTGTCATCATATTGAATGGAGAAAAACTGGAGTTCATTAATCAGACGATTTTTCTAGGTATCACAATGGACGAGAAATTACCGGTCAAGGTCAGGGCCTTGATTTTTACATCTAATAGGGGCTATAGACCTAAGTATCGGGTATAAATTTCAACTTGCTAGGTCTACCCGTACCGTAGAAAATCGGTGGTGACATACGGACAGACAGACAGGCGGACAAGAGAGTGATCTTATAAGGGTTCTTTTGTTTACCTTTTGAGGTACGGAACCCTAAAAATTGTTTTGTTTGCAATAAATCCCATCCAAATTTAATTCAATTCCAATATATACGACGTGTCTGATTAAGAAAAAATAGTTTACTATTTCACGCGATATTTTACAATCTAACGGCGTTTGCAATTTTCCGGTGACATATACATAGCTGGGACCCTGGAAACGGTTATCGACTACATTAACGTTTGCAAACTGCGTCCAAATAAGTGCATAAAAATAGAATAAACAAATACTTATTTTGTTTTTTACAGATTTAAATAGTAAAGATACGACTTTCCGAACGTTTGCTTTGCGAGTCCTCGTGCAGTTATGTCGTCTGTATTTTCTGGCTCCATTGTGCAGTGGCAGGCGAGCAGGAGGTGATGCAATCCGCCAATATTCCGTGATCGTGGCTGTGACTGAAACTGTGACATGTAAGTGTGGACGTATACGCGAACATCTTTTGACGAAGATTCACTTTGATTGAATCGGCTCGTGCAACATTTATTCGTGACATAACAAATGCACCGTCCACACTAACTCGTGACACGTACCATAAATATTTCACTGTGACTACCAATATTTCGGAAGTTCGGAGTAGATCGTACCGATATTGTATGCGTGACCTTTATTCGCGTGACAGATCTCGTCCAAATCAACAGTACAGACAGGCGTTGTTGACACTCTCGAAACCATGTCACAAATATGGATCCACCTTCAGTCAGTCATATCTTCTTCATCCATACTTCTCTTTTTCCGTTATCTCAATAGTCTCCTCCATTTAAGCTATTTCATATATTCCATTAATCGATTTAAAAAAAATGTGTAGGTACACAATGAACTACTTATGTCATCTGTTCATTTGCCCTCTAAGACAAGATAACCCAATAAGAATTTAGCATAAATAAATAGGAAAATATAACATTGAGATATAGTATTTAATCGCTACATACCTCCTTGATAGCAATGTGACGTAGTTACACATTTATTTTTAGCGATAGCAAGTCAAATATATAATATAATAATAATCATTAGCCTGTGATAGAAATATACCTACTTTAAGCTACACAAATAGTTTCACCGGTGTCACTGTGGGATTTTTTGGCTGTTATCAGCCACACAATTCGATCTTCTAGATAAGCAGCGCTTGCCGAGATCGTTCCGTAGACGGGTGACCAAAGCACTTGGTCCCAGCGGTCATTTGTAGATTTTGACAGTCGTTAGGGATAGTCAGAAGCTAGAAAATGTGACACCAGTCTAAACAAGGGGTACCATATAATTACAAAGTAACTGGCTTATGCATGTTAAATACAGGTACAGCTGCATCCGATTAGCGTGTAAGCAGACCTTAACATGGTTGAAGAATGGCTAGGTTGATAGATTTTATTTCTACATAATTTGTAACCTTTAAATTGCTACTCTTTATCATCAGGGTGAAGTGATCAAGAGGTGAGCTGTCAATCCATATAATCAAGATGGAATGACAGCTGCCATCGTGATCACGTGACATACTGATTATATGGATTGACAGCTCACCTCGTAATCACTTCGACATGTTGACAGAATCGACCGGCAGGATGATTTCGAATTTCAGTCACCTTCTGATTTTTTCTATGGCAAATAAAAAAATCACATAGACCATGCCAATGAAATTTATATTTTAATTCACATAGGCCTACGATGGCCACTTATGGAACGTCAGAAGCTATTGCACAGCTCGAATTGGTTGTTTCTAATAGAGACGAACTGGCAAGAAACCCAGCGGTTACTTTTAAAAAGATAAAAATATGTTTTCATGTTACAATGTTAATAGTATGATGGTGTCAATGAATGTCGATCGACTGGTGTGGTAGCTTCGGCTGATCGACGGATACCGGGCAATAAACAATTGATCGACCGGCAATCGATGCCACCGATCGTCGTTGATCGATTGTTGTGGTAGCTTTGGGTGATCGAAGAAAGAAGTAGTAACTATCGAACGACGTCCATTAACCATTTTACCATCGATCGACGATCGATCGATTGGTGTAGTAACATTCTGAGAGGAGAGTGTAGACCAGTCAACATCAACGGCTTTATTAAAACAAATCGAGATTTAATTTTTAAAATGCTCGAATGTTCTCGTATTGTGACAGATATACCTACTTGGCATCCCGTATGCTGCTAATTCTTTCAAAGAAAATCATGAATATTCATGCTGAAAGATATTTCATTTTCTAAAATTGTTTCTACCTACTGTTTATAATGTGAATCGATACGTATCGTTAAATCACAAAATAACACAAAAATAATGGAATCAACATCATGACCTAACGTTTTATTGGTCTTCCCATGTTGATTTGCTATTTAAAAGCATCGGAAAATTTCATTTGGTTTTTAAAAACCCAATCGTAATTATTTTTAGATTATATTTTTAAGTATTTGGAATAGATATTAATACCTCCAAATACATTGACGGTCACATGCACGGACGTATTAAAAAAAAACCGTTTTCGTAAATCAAATACCGTAAAACGGGGTGGATAGAAATGCAAGGGTGAATAAAAACGTAACTTTCATTTTTCGAGTTCTTCGACCCGAATAAGCTCAGATAATTTGGTTGGGTACGTCGAAACATGAAAGTTTTCTTGTTATACCTACCGCGCATGGTGTTCTCAGAACGTTTTATACATGGTGATTGGTAATTGAGTGCATTCCTTCTATTGGAATATTCTAGAGCTAATTCTAATGGAATATGCAACGATTTTGACCCCCGGTAACTTGTGGGCAAAATTTAATTGTTTTCAAGTAATCGGTCGTGCTATTTTAGCTATTGTGTTGAACGCAGTAGATTCATTAAATTAATAAATATTGCAACAGGAATGAATGAAAAAAATTAATTTTGAATTAATTGTTGGCAACAATTGTTAGTTTAAAGGAAAAAGGATAGAACGTTTGATCTATCCTTTTTCCTTAAAAACTTTACGATTTTTTTTGAAAACAGAATCGTATTTTCAATTAAATAGAAAAGTTAAATAATGAAACGTCAAGTTAAATGGTGTCATGTCATTGAGATGACAGTGAGATGGGTAAACTATTGAATCGATAACTTGTTTGTTGCTAAGGAAGTTTAAATGATTAAGCAAAATACGACGTATTTACCTGTGTGAGCGTTCACATTTGCATCGCAGTCGAGAACTGTCCAAAAAAACTTTAATTATTGTCCTAAAATTTTGAAAAATATTTGACACTGTCGCTAAGATGATAATGCGACTTGAATTTGTACGTTTTTTTTAATGTATTTTTATCATTTTTTTACTGAGACGGCGAATGACCGTCGAATTAAAATACGCTTAAGACACATTAATTATACCGATAGTATGAAGTACTAACAATTTGACATTGTAGGTTTTTGTTGTGCAAGCAACGCCTTTCCGTCACCGGGTATCATCGCCATTTTGGTCGAGGTACAATTGTACTAATTTTTTAATAACATTTGCATTCGCATCTCAGTCGCAATCTGTCAAAAAAGCCTCAATTTCCTTACATTTTTAACCGACTTCAAAAAAAGGAGTTCTCAATTCGGTTGTATTTTTTTACATATTTTTTTTTGTTTGTTACCTCAAAACTCCATCATTTATGAACCGATTGAAAAAATCTTTTTTCATGTGAAAGGATATATATACGTTCCGATTAGTCCCATAGACATTTAATCAGAATTGGTTCAGTACTTTGGTTTTTAAATAAAAAAAGCTGGAGGAAATAGAAAATATATCATCCAAGTAAACGAAATTGCGTGTTTTGCTTTCCTGTGACTTTCCAGTGTTGTTAGGTGGGGTGCAACTAAAAAGTGAAATTGAATATTTTATGCTTTGTAGTGTTTTTTATTTGGAAGTCGAAGTTGTAAAAAAGTGTTTTGTTGACAGATTGCGACTGACATGCAATGTGAACGTTGCTTAAAAATAGTAGAATTGGCACTGGTTTTTTTTTCCCCGTTATACAACATTAAGTACGGATATGGCAAAATGTTAATAGAACATTAATATGCCGATTTAATTATCTAGATTTCGATTCAAGGATCCAGTGGTTTTAACCGGTAAAACATGTTTTTAAGACCAGACTTATTGTTTTATGTATAATACTCACCTGAATGAGGATCTAGAAATCCAATAAACAGCGTGAATCATGTTTTTGAGCTTTATCAGCGTAAGGTGCAGGGCGGCCTTTTTCGCTGACAGGATAGATGGCGTTGCGGTTTTTGTAAGTTTTTGTCCGACTTCAAAAAAAGGAGGAGGTTCTCAGTTTGGTTGTATTTTTTTTATTGTGGCGGCATTGATGCCGCTACAGACCTAGTCTCCTACGCGCCTCGGAAAGCACGTTAAGTCGTTGGTACCAGCTGTTATTTAAAGAACTTTGACAGTCATTCGTTAAGGAAAATCAGAAGCCAGAAAATCTAAAACCAGTCTTGGTTAGGTGTGTCGTGTTATCCAGTTACTGGGTTGTGGAGGTCAGGCAGTCGCTCCACGTAAAATACTGGTATACAGCTGCATCTGGTTTGGTTGGAAGCTGATCCCTTCTCCATATTGATCAGGTGTGAATGTTGTCTATAGCTTTTTACTATTCATAGTTTCTGCAAAGGCTTACTTTTGAATTGATGTTTTAGAGTTTTTTTTTTCACGGGAAGTGATGGGATGGTGCAATTATTTTACGTCCGACACCATACAGAACATCCACCATGACACAAGACACCATACAATAATAATATTTAACGCATGGGAGAACTCGCAAAATGCAATTGGAGTTTTCTGTGACCTCTTCAAAGCCTTTGGTTACGTACACTAACTACGTCATTACGGTCTCCAAAGCAAAACTTTTAACGTAAGAGATTCATTTTTATAGAATGGGTTCCAATGTGTTGATGTTAATGGTGTGAAGTCTTCCGGGGTACCAGTTCATGTAGGTGTGCCTCAAGGCTCAATACTGGGTCCATTCTTATTTCTGGTGTACATAAACGATTTGCCATTTTTCTTAAAGAGTATCTGTGTCGTAGTATTGTTTGCGAATGATACCTCTCTTATCTTTAAAGTAGATAGGAATAAGATTTCGATAACGTAAATAACGCTCTCTCAGTGGTTACGGATTGGTTTACGATAAAAAATCTAGTTCTAAATGCCAAGAAAACAAAATGTATAATGTTTGCTTTGCCAAAGGTTAGAAATTTAGTACCTAAATCATCTTAAGTGACAAGGTGCTTGAAACTGTGGATACGGCAGTATTTTTGGGCATAACTGTTGATTCTAAACTACAATGGGGCCCTCATATATCCAGCCGGGAAGGCTCAGGCTCTGCCGCATACGCTGTCAGAAAAGTAAGACAATATACTGACGTTGACATAGCCGGGTTAGTCTATTTTAGTTATTTCTATATCGGTTATGTCCCACGGTATTCTATAGTGGGGAAAAGCTGCTGATATACAAAATATATTTGTCTTATAAAAATGTGCTGAGCGAGCAATATATCAGCTTGGGTCAAGACTATAATTAAGGGAACTATTTAAAGAGATTGGAATTGTCACGGTAGCATCTCAATTCATTTTTGCAAAGATTTTATATATTAGGCAAAAAATACACTTATACAATAAAATGAACGACATCCACAACTTTAACAAAAGAAACAAGCACAAGCTACATGCTCCTTCCCACCGACTTCGTAAGGTCCACGACTCATTTTGAACGCAAGATAATGTCATATTTATCATGTTCTTTCTCTGTAAGTTAGCTTATGACAAGTTATATGAGTTCATATAATATATATATATATATTATTTTTATTTTGTCTGCCGTATTGGTCAGTGATCTTTTATTTATATATTTTTTGTTTTTTGACACAATCTACTCGTTACAATTGTTTTTATAATGAGTTGTATTGCAACATATGATGAAGTAGTATTGTCCTATAGCTGTTTTATATTATTCTTGCCTGAACAACCGGCAGCAAGTTCGTAATGTTCCTCTGGATATCACTGCTTGCGGTAGCGTCGGAGGTCGGGTTACCTCCGTCCCTCAAACATGGCGAGGGGGGTAATGGCTGATCTTTGCGTTATGCTTGTGAACGGGTGCAGCTTGTGGTGGCTGGTCGTCTTGCTGGTCATGGTTTTTCTATTATTTTTATAACGATAAACTTGTAGTTTATTATAATAACTATGTTGGCTCTAGTTCATCACTTGTGGTTCCAGTCAGTTGCAGGTTGTTGCTTCCAGGCAGTTTGTTTTTTATGGCATAATGGAATGTGCTAGCTAACAAGTGTCAATTAATTTCATTTAAAATTTGATTTACATATTAGAAATATATTTTTTTTGTGTCATGTTTTGTAAACTTACTTTGGATACTACTGTTAAATTCAAGTTTTTAAAACTTAACAGACAGATGTGTTGCTGGGGAGTTTGTTGCCACACTTCTTCTTCCCAGCTAAAACACTAGGAAGTGGTGGCGGGCGGGCGTTTTGGAGGACTGTCTTTATGTAGAACTTAGACGTTCAAAAAGTGCTAGCAGTCAGCCTAATTTGAATAAATGACTTTTGATTTGATTTGATTTGAGTACTTGCTGGTATAATTGCTGGTTGAGCATAATTTTGCCTAAACCATTAAACTGAACAGCCGTTATCGCAAGGGTAGCAACTAAAAACAAATAAGCATCACAATAAATGCTTACGTGACTACAGGCATGCTGTAAGACATATTATTAATATTAAATAATAAACAAATTATTGTTGTCATTACAATACAACAATTGTTTGTTTGTGTTTCATTGGGTATTAGGTATTTACAACTGTAATGTGTGTGTTTAAAATTGGTAAGTATTACTCATTTGTGTTTTACTAGACGATTATAAATTGCTGATTCATTCGAATGTGTATTGTGTTCAATCATGACAGGAAATTTGCCTTAATTTGACGGGGCTCTGTGTTAGTAAAAGGAGACGTTCAAGATTAGTATGGGCGCTTGGTACTTAATTAAAAAAAAACCGGACAAGTGCGAGTCAGACTCGCGCACCGAGGGTTCCGATCAAGTCTTGATTTTTGCGAGTTAACATTACCTACGGAAGTTTATAAACTATGAAAGCAAAATACATATATAGCAGGTAAGATTGAAGGACAAACTTATCCTTGTTGTTGAACAAAATGTCCTCCCATACATCAATGTAACGTCACGGCCAATTCTTCAACTGAAAATATAAGTTTGTATTTGCAAAAAAAAAAAACATTTTTGATATGATTACATTACAAATTCCTAATTTTCAGACTTTTACCTGTTTTGTACGTAATATCTATCTTGCCAAATTTCATGACTCTAGGTCAACGGGAAACCTATAGGATTTGATTCCCTTGCGGGCGTCAAAAGCCATAAACGGAGCATAAAGAGTCTTATCTTAAGATTGCGTTTTGACTTAGAAGTTTGTTTTTTTTCACTGCTCCGGGGGGTAGCAGGCTTGAGTATTTGAGTTAGTAGATAGCTTTGCATCAAGCAAAGACTTTTATCAATTTTGCAATTGCGAATTTTTAAGATCAGGTACTTCTAAGATTAGTGATTAAAAAAAAAGAATAGAAGGTCAGTGTTCTCGCGTCCGATCATCCACAAGATGGGCTGACCTCATTAAATCGCCTACGAAGTGTTCCCTTGATTAATGTGTACGCAGCGCCACGAATAGGAAAAGAAGAAGAAGTCTTACAAAAGCCGCAAGTAACCTATCAGACGGTGCATGAGCACGACCAATCCGCTAAGAGTGTATGACTAAGAAAAAATGATCTGAGTAACGCTAGGCTGATAGATTCAAAAAGATTCAATTAAATTTTTTTGAGCTAAATATTTTCGAAATATCGCATTGCTTTGTTTCCTGCTATTCATTCTATAATGCTCTTAAGCTGGGTACTGACCGGTGTTACGAGCCGTAATGTAATATTCGCAGCGAGCATGTTATGTTACGCCGTGTCCTAAAATCCGTGTAAAACAAAACGCATACGCATATGTTCGCGCTCATTTCTACGTACTGACTGGACGAATGCTCGCTTTGTAGCATGTTGCACCGTAACACCGGTTAGTAGTGTTTTTTATTTTCCAGCGCAATTTCTACTTAGCATTTCTAATCGGAGCCAGCTTAGAGTATCTTGAAACAAGACTCGCCATAGAATTCCACTTATAGCTGAAATAATTTTGTTCTAAAATTATGTTGTTTTTCATTGTTGTGTACCAAAAAAGCATCATTAAGGGCTTCCATAAAGTCCGCTCCACGAATCGCTCCAGCGGCTACAAGGTCAATTAGCTTTGACAAATGATTGTATTCAGTAATCAGCTGAACCATACTCAATTGTGGCTCAATTGACGTTTACCGTTTTGCATTCCATATCGTTACAGCTGTTTTAGGGTTAGGCTGTGCAAAATGTATATTTAGATTAACCTTTAAAGTAATTTGCTGTGTTTGGCGTTTAATTTTGTGGTTATGATACGAGAACGTACATATACTCGCACAGAGAGGCGGTATAGTGTCGGTCTGCATCATAATCATTATGATTAAAAAAAAAAAAATTGGCGGCGGAACACGGTTTCTTCTTCCATTCTTTCTTTTCAAACATCTCGCTATCTTTCTCTCGTTTCCTGACACATGCCATCCGATCCCTTTTTAGTCAGTTTTTCTTGTTGCTGAAAAAGTTACAAATAACATAAGTTGTGTGTGACAGCAACATCTATATATCACACACAGCCTTGACAAAAAAATGGCACTATAAAGAATAATGCAACCTAACTTTTCCTTGGTACCTAATCTTCAATCTTAGTCATTCCTAATTGTGCAGATTTCTCAAGTAATATTATTATAAACAGCCCTGAAATATTCTTGTTAACAAATTGATTATCAAGGCTATCGATGTCACATTAAAATAAAACATATTCATCAATCCAGTCTGTCTGGGTCTCGTTTGATGATAACCTGTTACGTCCAGCCAAGGAATGATCGTTGGCCAGTCTGATAAATTATAAACAGTAAGTATCAATTGAAAGCCAATACACTGTATTGAAAGATTTATTGAACTTAATTCCCACCCACATTCAGTGTGTCTGCAGACAATGGAACGTGACTGATAAATACGTATGTCTAGCACATTCAGAACAATCAATGATGCATCGTTTAAAATATGGCTGCAATTGATCTTCCAAATCTTAAAGGGCTGACGATGATGGTCGGAATGTGATGAAATTAAATAGGACTTTAGTACGAAAGTGTGGTAACTAAGGTAATTGAAATGGACTGAAGAATTGCCAATCTTAAGTGGCGTCATGAAGGGCACATATTGCTTGCAAAACGATTGATTGATAGGGCCAGAGGTATAGCAGACAAGCTGGACCAATGACGTAGGGACTTGATATACAAAGTATTCCTAAGCGCGATGCTAAGTATATTTCGTTACTTTGACGCCATATATTTTATCTTGTCAGCGCCCTGTCTGCTTTGTATATCATGTCCCTTAGTGATGGCTGCGATAACCCATTGGATGTAGGAAGCATCAGACCGGTAGACGTAGTGGCACTTGAGGGTGACTTATATTCATTAGTGAACGCATTTCGCCTGAAATAAAGATGTCGATTGCAGGGTTATTATTTTATGCTATGGCTGTACTTGTGCATAGGTACAGGTGGGCGCGAGACACTTCTGTGCGACAGTGCTACGTTTCCTATAAAAAGTTTTGGCGCACCTTCGTTGTTTTAAGCAAAATTATAATGAAGCAGATCACAATAGCCATACAAGCGTCTGGTGCGACACTAAAGGTAATTTTTATGGCACCAGCACAACGGCTACTTTTCAGCGCACGTTACATACGTTATTATCACTATCCGACTACTAAATGTTTTCGATTAATGTTTTGAGTACTAATAGGACAATGGACGATATCGATAAATAGCGGAAGGAAGCAGGTAGTTGTATCGGAAAAAGAATTCGTACCCAATGGCAAGGAACCACTTTATTTATTTAATCCTATCGAACGGAAACAATTTTTGTGTCACCGGAAAATTGCAAACGCCGTAAGATTGTAAAATATCGCGTGAAATTGTCAACTTATTTTTTCTTAGTAAATAAGACACGGATATATTGGAAACTTTTGAGTTTGGATGTTATTTATTGTATACAAAACGATTTTCTCATAATCTATCGTGAAATTATAATCTAATTAAGATTTATTACAATCTTACGGAGTCTGCAATTTTTCGGTAACATATAACTTGTTTCCGTTCGATACGGTTAAATAAACCGTCAAAACCATATCAAAATTCTTCTTCTTTTCGAGTCTATAGTTAACTACTACGATTGCATTCATTCATTAAATCCCCCAAAGTAGTGGTGCATGGGCTCTTGGGACACTTCTTAGAATACACAATCAGGTCGATCGAGGTCAATGGTGGGAGTCATTGACCTTGATCACGCCTGGAAGGTAACTATCGATGAGGTCTATGATGGAACAAGCAAACCCAAAAGATGCCCGTTCACTCTTGCTTTGAAGACATTCTAATCAGCAGTACAGCAAAGAAGCTGGCCGAGAATACATACAGCAAACTTAGAGATATACAGCGTGAAATTTTAATGGTTGTTTTCCCGCAGCGAAATGAGTTTGTCTTGGTAAATTTATAATTTCTTGATTTTAAATTTAAAATTATAAATTTAAAATCAAGAAATGGCAGAATAACAATTGTGATAAACAGAACTCGAAAGCGACTTCGAACTAATAGTTATACATCGTGATACTTTCGCTGCAAAGCGGCCGCGGTCGTTGCCCTTCACGTATCAACCAGCTGATAGTAACTCCTGATTTAATGGCGCCGCCGCCGCTCTGCCGACAAAGTGAAAAGAGCGAGCGGTGCGCGGCGCGTGCGTGTGTTGAGTAGTACCTACTTCACATCTATTGAGTTACTATTGCTTCTCACGCTTTCGAGTTTATGAATATTTTTTTTAATTACTTCTTTGAAAAAAAAAAAAAAAAAAGTTTTTCTTTATGTTTCGATAGTACTACTGATGGCTAATCGTTCTGGCACGGGAAAACAACCATTAAAATTTCAGCGTGTATACTAGGTAAGTACATACATACCTTTTTTTTGGGTAAGAAATCATGAAATGACTTCTCCCGCTCTGGACGGAGCGGAAGACAGTGTCAGACTCTTACTGACTAAAATCCACCCGTGTCCCTCCAAATGCCCTTTGCGTTCCAGGCTCGCTGTAACTCTTTCGAATAGTTCCGCAACCCTGGTGGTACACGAGTCATTATGTACTCACTTACTATTTATCTGAGACCGGTATTTTACGAAAAGACTTTCAAGAATTGACTGCCACAACCCAATACTTACCTGGCCTGCGACTAGTTGTGGGACTTTCGGGCTTGTGACTAACCGTATCGACTGTCAAAGAGAAAGATCTTCATTTAACAGCTGGATCTGGCTGTCTGCTGTACGATCCATAGCCTAGGAAATCCTAATATATAAAATTCTTCCGTTACCGATTGACTGACAGACAACGCACAGCCGAAACTACTGGTCGTATAAAGCTGAAATTTGGCATGTATGTTCCTTAGGGAGTGTAGGGTATTTCCCGAAATTCCAACGGGAACGGGAAAAACCGGGTATGCCCGTACGAATTCATGGGCAAAAGCTAGTTTGTCTATAAAACCCTTTCATTTATAGCTTGCTTTTTTTTTAAGTATGGGAAGTCATCAAAAGACTTCTTCCGCTCTGGGTGGAGCGGAAGGGCGTGTTCTTACTGACTAAAACCCATCCGTGTTACGGAACAAGTCACCACGGCCCTGAAACGCAAAGGGCTTTAGAAGGCTAAAGCCCTTTGCGTTCCAGGGCCGTGGTGACTCTTTCGAACAAATTCCACAACCCTGGCTGTTTACCATTGGCTGGCTGCGTGTGTCTATTTTAAGCAGAGGCTAATTGAATAATCGGAATCGGATATAAGTATTTGGTGAGCGGATTCCATGATAAGGCTAGAGTCGCCAGATCAAATGTTAAAAATAAATGCCCTTAATATTAATTAGTACTGTTCGACCACATACTTATCACAACAACCTCTGAACCCGAATATTATTTATAAACTCCAATTGACTCCCTTGATCTAGTTTTCTAATCAGTTTCGTAATAAATAGACGAACGGAATATAGTTTAATTGTAATCAGAAACACTCGCAATATGTGTGGACATCACGGGGCCTATAATAATAGATATTATAAATAGTTTAAGTATGTTATTAGCGTCCATTATTAAACATATTTGATAAAATAGGTGTTAGAAATAATTACAGCAGATATCTTTACTGTGGTTATGGAATGACTTGCCCGTGTCGGTAAGGCGTGCTCAAGAATTGTCTACTTTTAAAACTACTTTGTAATGGTGAAAAGTCACTATCTCTCTCCTTAATCGTCTTTACTTGGGTTCTCTGCTTTTGTTTCATAATTATTATTGATATATGTATTTATCTATTATGTATTTATTGTATTTATAAAGATTACACCTAAGACTACCTACAGTATTGTCTAATTTTAGAATAAGGTATATTGGTCCCATTTCATTACAAGTTGCTACAATCCTATCTTTTTTTTTTCAAGTTTCCTACGAATACAGTATGATAATTCTGTACCTATGATTGGATGCTAGTTACTCTGATGCTATTCTTACGGGAATTATTTACATGTAGTGATACGCAAAACAAACAGTTATTTAGTGAAAATAAGACGTACCTAATCAACAAGACCAATCTAATTCAACAAATAAGAGAAACGCGACATTTCGTCTCGTTTGATCTCCATCACATTAGTTAAATCTAATTTGCTCACCGTAGCTAGGGTTGGCAGGCGAGCCTGTGAAGCTAGACATTGTTGAGATTTTATTTTTTGCATGTTCAGCCAAATTAGTGGCTAGGCTTTTAGGCTTTTTGCATGTCATATTTTGATGGAATTTTACTAAAACTTGTGGTAAAGGATAAAAAAAGCTCATATTTGCTAATTTTGTCTGTGCAACAAAATCTGTGCAACAAAATCTGTGCAGATAAATGTCAGTGTGATAGATTTTTTTATCCGGCTGCGCCAGAAGGAGGGTTATGTTTAAGTATATTTAAGTATGTATGTATGTTTGTAAGTATGTATGTATGGATCTTCTTTGGCACGCTCTGTTGCCAAAATGGCTTGATGGTGGAGACGTCGATAGATCGTTTTGATTATGAGAGTGACACTGGGTACTTAAAAATAAAATAGGCTATTTTTGGTGCCATATTATGTCTGTATTTTTTCTTCTCTCTAAACCTATCGAGTGGGGTACCAAAATAAAGGGCTCAAGGAGATGATTTCAAAAATGTAACTTACAAAAATATAAGAAATAAAAAATTTACTTGGTCAAAAAACCCGACCGCTAAGAACAACTAAAGTAAAAAGTTCCAAACAAGTCGCTTTTAAAGCAGTCTGATGCAGTTTGTAATATTAAATTTAGTTCAATCACAGATCTGATGCCACCAACGTTTTCTGACAACGTCAATTTTTTATTCAGAATTAAAGTCTGTGCAGGCAAAAGTTTGTATCGTGTGGACCCACTGTAAGGAAGTCCTAAAGGGTATCCGTATTGCCCAGTCAGATAGTCAACTGCCCCACGTAAAATGTTCAGCTGTATCTGGTTAAGCTGTTCCGCCCCAATTTTGTTGGCAAATTCATTACGGTGTAAAGGTACAATTCCGTGCATCGCGGTCGATCGCAGCCGCTCGCGATCTATCGCGTGCGACAATAGTCAGAGTATGAGAATGTATGGCGCCGTTTCCGAGGTCTCAGACCTCGGAAACGGCGCGAATTTTTTTACGTATAGTAACGTTACAGTATCGTTAACGTTAGTGAATTTTGAATATAAAAACTACAACCCCACAGTATTTTAGTTTAATTTTATGCGACACACACTATTTGTATTACACAAAAATATGAATATGAAGTAGTATCTAATTCAAATAAATTTTATGTGCGACAAAAAATTTCACTATTACTATAAAATAGTGAAATTTTACGTTACGTTACTATTCGTCTAAAACATTCGTGCTTGGCCCTCTGCGACAGACGCGCGCGGCCGACTTAGGAAGCGGTGCCATATATTTTCAAACTCTGACTATTGTCACATTAGCCGCGCGCAACAGCCGCGCGCAACAGCCGCACGCGATAGATTGCGCGATGCTCGGAATTGTACCTTTAAGGGGTCACCCGTTTCTAGAAGTCCATTTAAATCCTATGTTATCTGTTAGTGTCATTACATTTGACTATTATTGTTTTTCAATTACATCAGCAACATGAAATTAGACAAACGATTCAAATTGAGCAGGGTTTATGAAACCAGTTGATGTTTTCCGTAAAAAATCCCCTTCAAAACTAACTGTAGCCAGTCTATACAGTTCAAATGACACCGTAAAAGCTTAGGTGAAGTGAGTGCAAAGCGAAGTATCATTCCACTTAAAGCTATGGTTTGTCAGCTCACTTCACCTAAATTTTCGGTTTATAGCCGGTCTATTCTGTTAACATTTCACAGTGTAAACTTAGATGGAGAGAGCATGAAGTGAACCGTCATTCCATCTTGTTTGTACGGATTGACAGCTCACTTCGTGTTCACTTCACCTAAGCTTGCACGGTGAGCTGTTTACAGAAATGCACTGCAGAATAGCATTCCTGCAATCAAAATATTGACAGCTCACTTCACCTATGGTAAGCATTTACGGATGAATGGTAGTTCATTATCCATACCCCGACTTCGCCACGGTGATTCCCACACCACCTTCTGCCACCGTCATCCAGGTACTACCAGCGGTGGCAATGATGTCATCTGCTCACTCCACCCAAATTTTCCTGGTGAGAGGTATGATGTATATGTACAGAATAGATTGGCTGATGCGAGGGATTAACAACTTACTTTACGTAAGCCCACATTATAATTTGTCATACAATTTTGCTTACAGTATCTGGCGACGGAAGCCACGCCCCATTGTTGAAAATACTACCCACTGCGTTGTTTGTAACTAATGCACAACCCTCAATAGCCCGTATCAAAACAATGGCAAATGATTAATTAATCTTATTCATTCCAAACACGTGATGTTACGCGCCCGACCTGCATTTAATTCCTAGGTCACCGAGACAAATAGGTCTTTAATGGTATGAAGAATTTTATCACGAGGCGGACTGGTTTCGAACTAGATTGATGTGTCCTTTCCCAGCCCATGAGAACATAATATCGTAGGTTGAGTTAATATGTACACTACGGCTCAAAAGTATATTGCCATCCAGAAAAATGTATCTTATTAAAAGTTTGAATAAATGAAGCATTCATAATTAAAAACCAAAAAAAAGTTTAGGTATTGATTTACAACTTATTAAATATAATAGCAGTCCTGGTTTTAAAATTTAGATTAGTCTGTTTGTCCATATTTATTTTGAGTGACGGCATCACAAAGTTTTGGCCTCACAAAATGAAGGTGGCCAATACCTCACTTTATAGATATTTTAATTTTGCCCGATCTTTCCTAGACTTTGGCGATAATTAGTTGACATAAACAAACGGGCTCTATACAACGTGACATATCAAAGATAATGGTTGTCAAAAGTACAAAATGTTTGGACTTGGTCACGTGACATTTCGGTAGAGCATGTCAATTTCATACAATTTGTACTTTTTGTCAACCGTTACCACTGATTTAATGCCAATTTATTTTATCTGTGCCCTTGTTTAGTACCTAAACAACCACAAACAAAGCAGAAAATGAGTGTGCATTCTTGCAGTTATGAAGTTTAAAGGCATAACATACGATCATGTCGCGATCACTCTCAACTTGAGATAAATACCTGACCCTGACATCAAAGAAAATGCGAGCCTGTTATGTAAAAATGAGTGCATTATTTAGGTAGTAGGTCCAAATATAAAAAGGCCCTTTTAATTGAAGAGGTAAAAAATAAAAAATAAGGAGGTTTGACATAATTTGTATACAAAATCTATCGAGCCTTAATTTAAATTTCTCAGTCGAATGTGTTATAAATATCCAAGGGGATCAAACAGTGTCCAAGGGGATCAACCTCTACAAGTAAGTGGACAGCTCTAGGGTATCGTCGGATCAGATTACCAAGTGCGGTCAAGGTGGGATTGCTTATAGAATTAAATGGCCGACCTGGTTATTTAATACCTTTATGTATAAGGTGTTTACTGAGAATTTATTACCTGGTGTGTTAATTGTTTCTAAGGTAAGTGGACACCATTATGATAAACAACGCACACCCAGCCGATTTGCAAACCACAGGTATTAAAATAAACGTTTAAAATAAAATACTACCTTTGGACCGGAAGCATCTTCCATTGATCCACGCAAAATGCAGTAGGTAATTGCACTATTCTTCTAAAATTTATGACACAGGTCAAGAAAATATCTAATTTTTAGGCAGCAATACGGTTTGGGAGATGTTATCACACTAAATTGCGAAACCTGTTAGTAGAATGTAAAAATGTCTGAGAATTTCTGTTTATTAAAGCAAAACTTAATTTAAAGTTGTAAGTACATATTGTAACACCAGCGACTCCCGCTAGTGTTATTTATTGTTATTATTATAATTAAAACTATATTGGTGATTTGAACTTTAAAATATATTAGGCGTCTGCCTTCAAACAACGTTGGTACCGGAGTCCCAGATAAAAACAAAATATATTTTAACATTCCTATTTCAAATTCTTTTAGTTTTCGCCTGACGCTTCCAAATGCTACCTTGTCTGCCAGAGACCTGCAGACAAGGATATCCTCTTTACAATATACAACCGATTTGACCACCCTCTAGAAAGGTTTTTGCCAATAATGTCAAAAATTTCATAAAAAATGACGTCATACCTCTCATGGTCATATCATAGACACAAATCAACTACAGTAATTGCTGCAACGTCTAACGGTCCTGTGATGCCCACATCCAGCGGATTCCCCTACTCTATATACTCGTTTACTGTGATCATGTAACAATATCTGTCAATTTCTCTTTGATAAATAACAAATATATTTATTTAAAGTTGTAAGACTAGCCAAGTTGTACAAGTAATAACTTCAAGAGATTTTTGCCAAAAACGTCAACAATATAATCATAACAAATGACGTCACCTTATCATGGACCCAAATCAACCACAATATTTGCTACAACGACCGGGCCTGTGTTGCCCACATCCACCGGATTCCCCTTCACTACGTCATTGTCGGTCCACCTTATGGGGGGCCAAATCTCTGGCGTTATTATTGTTATTTGTGCAAAAAATACCATGTTTTACAACATAGGTATGTTGTAAAACAGGTTATTTTTTGCACTTAGTTCGATCTACATTTTTCGTGGCGAATTATAAATGACAACGGTCATTCAAACGTCCCGCTTACCCAGTGTTGCCTACGTCAAAAATACGTAGAAATCGAATAAATCGGCTGATTTATAGGACCGGTTATTTTATGATTTATTAACCACTGGAATTCGATAATTATGTTTTTAATGAGATCATGAAATCCATAAGGTATCATCCGTCAAATAGTCATAGCATTAAAATATGTGAGATTTGAACTTTATGAACACGCTGCCCCAGACTTCAAATGCTGAACAGTTTTTTGTTTCGTGTTTTTGCTAGACTCATATGACAGTAGGTTGTCACTGGCGGATTATGTAATATTTTTGTTTTGGACGGAAACTGGTTTGGCAGAATTCTACTACAAAATCTGATCAAAAAGTATAAATTTGATTGGGAAGTTTATACTCGGAGAATGAGCTGTCTTCAAATTGTTTCTTAGATCTATGATTTTTCTTTTGCGCCATCGTTGGTTCAAAGAGGTAAATTAAATGTGCACTTCTATTAGTGATGATAACATGACGATAGCTATTGTCAAATAAACAAAAGTGCATGGGATTGCCAAGTGCTACCGATATGTCACGAGGCTAATTGCTGTCAACTATTACACTTTTTCTTGCATGGGCGCTTCCAAACCCCGCTTCGAATAGGATAACTTTTTTTTTGCCCATTCACACAAAAAATAGAACTAAAGAAGACGGGTGCAAGGTCGAAGTACCTACTTCGCCTCGGATTTGCTACGTTCTCTTTTGCTATATATTTCGCTTTTCAATATTAAAAAAAAAAACATTATTTTAGCTGCCCATGTTATCTAGTACCCTTGGGGTTCCCTTCGATCTTGCCAGATGGTGGATATCCATGAATATTTCCCTACACAAGAGGTTCCTGACAAAGTGCCGTTCTATGAGCGAATTCGCTTGTTGAAATGCCAAATAATATATGGCCTATTGACATGACATTTCAGGGCTGGTCAATCACTATACTCAACACACTCACACTTTGAAGTTATGACAATCGCCTTCACCACGCTACCGTTGGCAGAATGTCACGTGTCGAGAGCCTGAGAAAGCTGTTCTTGAGCGTTCAAATTATTATTTTTCTACGATTAATTTTCAGCCCGCAAAATATTTTCCGCCTCAATTAACAAAGCGGCACGTTAATTTAATTTCAGAGAACAATGTATGATTGGATCTATCACGTTGCATGATTGTGGAAATGAACCGACACAATGCAGCTCTTACTAAGCATATAATTATGAAATTATACCATGATAAGGATTAAAGGTACTTCGCATAGTGTGATTACTCTTTCTTATAATGCTAGAGCGGATCATTCAGTCAATTTGTGGTCTAATGATAATTTTCTTTCACATATATGTATTTTATGTGATAACATAGTTCTGAGTTTGTATCCATGTTTCTTCTCAAGGTCACCAAGGTCATCAGCTAGGAAACACCGGGCTCATCTAGTTCAAATTGACGAAAATTGACATGTAAAAGTGTTCTATAATAACCAATTTAACCATAAATTCTGGTTTTCAGTCATAGCTCTCCTGAATGAATTTTAGTCATGGCAGTCAATTTCAGCGGAGACTAACCCGATGGTTAGGTAATCTTGAGATTGGACGCGTCATCGAAATATGCGAGTGCACATGTAATTGGGTGAACATAACAGGTGGGCTCTTTCTTTTGTAAGTCTTACAATATAAATTTCAGAACGAAACCCAGCATCACTCGAGTGTCTGTCTGTCCGTCTGTCTGTCTGTCACAGTCAATTGGCTCCGAATCTAATAGAACGATTCAATTGAAAATTGATAAATATCTCATCACTTCTGAGAATATGGGGTCTCTTTTGGGGGGCAAATTATAAAAAAAAAGATTTCGCACTGTACCGTGTGACATTTTTTGAAAGTGAAGGCTTCTAATACCTTTTTTGACATAGTTTTTTTTTAAAACGCAGCTTCAAGTTATTTCAGAAAATAGATGAAAATTCAAACAAAAAAGTAGTTATTTTCCAACAGATTAAAAGAAAACCTTTAAGAAGTCTATGGTTATTAAAATAACATGCTAAAAATAAAATACAGAACCCTTTGCTCCGATCTGACTCGTACTTGGCTGGTGTCCATTTTAAAATTTGATGACATTGCTTTGTTCTAGGTAAATCCTTTCAAAGCTTGGCAAATGATAAAGAAAATGAAAGCAAAATTCAGTGGCATTTCTGCATCTAATGGCTTGGTATCCGACATCGTATCGTTTCATACAGAAGAAGGTTAAATGCAACGTCTTCCATTCGCTTCATTATTATTTTGATGTCTGTGTTTTCTTGATTACGTTACTTTATTGTTAGTTTTTTTCGTTTTAATTTTGTGGAAATTCTAACAAATTTTGTAAAAATAATTATCCGGTTGGATACGTACTAAACATGTTTTGCATTGTTCTGTTAAAGTAAGTTTTAATCTGAGCCAAAAACCTTCGATTTATCAATCACTAATATTCGCATCCGATTCTGCGTACGCCTTTCCAGAACCGTTGCAAGGTATTCCACAATTTTAATCAATGACCTGGTGAGGAAATCTAATGGATGCGATAAGAACAGGACCAGTGATGTGGCAACGCTTGGGGAAGATCCATGACCAGCTGTCAACGTTTGGAAAGACCATAATGATGATGTAATTTGAGCTCCTACAAATGAAGCATGTGCATCCACGCGACAAAATAAAACACGTGTCATCTCTACACCTATCATTACTGCAAGAGCATGCCTCAACCAACGTGCTTCTTAATTAGCGTCGTTAAATATGCTACTGATTTTATCTATTGCGTCGTTGCGCTAATCGATATCTTACTTAGTGGCTCAACTGTGGACGAAAGTGGTGAGAGGTCGTGAGTTTGAATCTTTCTTTCTTATTTTCTTTTTTTTTGTGTTTGATACAGCCTCCTCCGCAGGATATCCATGTCCGACACGGTGGAGCATAGGGTGAAGGTCTGCCCTGCTTGAGCGGAGCACCGCCGTGTCTTCATTGAGGCGACTGGCGGCGGCGACCCCTCGGTTAAATCCATGGTCTGGCCCTGGTTGAATCCATGGTCCGGATGCGAGGAGGCTTGGGAAGCGGTCACCTCCTTTGGCGAAGCAGTAATGCTAGCGAAGGAGGAGGCGGGCCGCGCGAGGGAAAGACAAGGCTTTCGCCGCAACCGCCGCTACAGAAGAAGCCGCCCCGGGCGATTCCCGACTACCGTAGGCGCGGGCCTGCGGACGCCGAGCGATGGGTGGCTCGCTGACCGATCACCACCAGGCCCGATTTGATTAGTCTCAGTAGATCAGTAAGAGTCTGACACGCCCTTCTACTCCACCAAGAGTGGAAGAAGTCATTTGATGATTTCAAGTCATTAAAAAAAAGGACATCCATGTGCGGTATCCACATGGAAGAGTCTGCAACGACCGGTTTCAATAACATATCCACATTTAACCAACTGTCAAATTAGCTACCAACAGTAGATTAAATGTCATGTTTTAAAGGGAAACATAACGTTTCAGCTACCGTTGGTAGCTTACTGACTAAAACCACGCGGTATTCTGTAACGCTCCTGCCGGACAAGTAGTACCCCCATTATTTCATGGGGACCACCTCAGCCGCTGCGGCTCCAGGGGTAGTAGAAATTAATTATAGTGCGTGATTTTGAAACATTTTAATTTTTCTTAGGAATATATTTCTTTTTAAATATTTAATACTGGCTTTCTTCCACGATTTCACTCGTGAGGGTTATCATTCTTGTATCGTGTATTTTTCGACAGCAAAAGTAGCATATGATGATGTTTAAATTTAAAAAATCATATTTAAAGTTCTAATAACTGTTCATCTTTTACATCAATAAGTAATTAATGACATCAGGCTCTTGTCACCGCCGCCAGCTGGCTGCCAGCTGTATTAGAACCGAATGGCTTGGCGCGAAACAATGGGAAGAGGCCAGATGGGATGACCATAATGCCTTGGAAGGTGGGTAGGCCTTTGATATGGGATGCAACATGTGTCGACACCCTTGCGCCATCCCATCTTCTTAGCACGGCGGGTTGTGGTGGGGCGGCATCTCAAACGGCGCAATTACAACAACCTTATTGGGAATTATGTATTTGAGCCGTTTGGGGTTGAAACACTAGGACCATGGGGTCCGAGTGCTCATCGAGTTTTTCGTGAAATCAGCAAGCAGGTAGTCTACTCTTCACGTGACCAGAGGGCTGGCCTTTTCTTTGGCCAAATAATCAGCATTGCCATTCAACGTGGCAATGCGGCGAGTGTTCTCGGCACTTATACAAATTTTTCGATGCCCTGTGAGTTCTTCCCCTCCCGTTTTTACTCCGCTTGTTTATTTTCTACTTGCTTGTATAAAGTAAAAAATAAGTTAGTTAGTTCTAATTGTTGGTTTAGATTTTTAACACTTTAATTTATTTATTTTAGGTTTGTGGAGTGCGCTAATTCATCGAAACTTTAACAAACAGAATTACATTAAATGATTTTTTCACGTTCATCAATTAAATTACTTAATTTAATTCTATATTTAATTTTCACGAATGATTTACTCAATTTTATGAATGAAACTCAACCTGACGCAGGACTTGTAATGTTTGCAGATGATACGAACGCCATAATCGGGTCGCCAAACTTAAACGAATTGACAGAAAAAGTAAATATATGTTTGAAGAATCTTTCTGTTTGGTTTACTGCAAACAATTTAATAATAAATCCAAATAAAACCCAAGTGATGTTGTTCAAAACAACGTCACGTAACAAAGATGGCATAGATGTCAAGCTCAAAACGGAAAATATTGGACTGGTAAACGAAGTTAAGTTTTTAGGAGTTTATATAGATTGTCTATTAAATTGGAAAAAAGAGCTCACCGCTATTGATTCCTCAATATCTTCAGCTTGTTACGCGCTAAGAAGCCTCAGGGACGATATTGATCAAAATCAGCTAAAAGCAGTATATTATGCATTGGTAGAATCCAGGTTGCGATACAGCATTATGTTTTGGGGAAGTAGTTATGGGTATAATTGCCAAAGAGCATTCATACTCCAGAAACGTGCGTTAAGAACTATTGTGAGGATCCCACAATGGGAGTCATGCAAAGAATATTTTAAAAAATTAGGCATTTTAACGGTGCCAAGTTTATATATTTTAGTACTACTCAGCCATTTTGCAAAATATATTACCGAGCACGAATCACAAGAAGAACGTGAACTAAGAGAGAACACTAGAAGAAACGTTGTAAAAAATAAAATTGCCCCTAAACTTAACATTGCTAAGCATTGCTCTAAATATCAAGCAGTGGAATTATTTAATAGGTTGCCTACTGACTTAAGAACGTTGATTTACAAAGCTACACTGTTCAAAACTAAACTTAAAGCATTCCTATTAGATAAATGTTTATACTCTATATCTGAATTGGTGACAGGTGATGGTAAATAGTTTTTAGTTTTTATATCTTTTACTTATTACCATTAATAATAATTTAATATACTCAAGACATTATTCAATTTTTGCATTTAAGAGAATTACTTACTTGACTTAATATTAAATAATAATAATTTGACATGAGACTATTTACAATAATTAAATTGACTAACTATTTACTTTCTACTGACATAATAATTATCATATGTTACTGATTTTATTTTTATTGTAATTTGCTTTTTATTTATTTATTTTTTTTGTTTTATGTGTTGAATGCAATAATTTATCATTTTTAACTGTAGTAAATTTCTAAATATGTACCTACTAGGAAATTCAAACACAATGCGAATTGTTACATGAATAAATGAATTGAATTACTACTAAAGTCTAACTAAATATTAGTTTATAATCAAGCGTATCAATCATTTGCAAACAATTTGTTTGCAAATGATTGATTGGGTTCAATGATGTAGAAGCAATTTAATTTTCTTGTATTTTTTTTTCAGGGACCCGTAATTAATCTAAACATTTGATGATAAATGTTTGTAAAAGAAAGGTAATCTCTGAAAGTACGGAGCTCGGATTTCGAGATAATTCTTCACTGGGTACTGGTGGTTTGGTCCAATGTATTTGTGACAGCCTCGAGCTATTATATATACTATCGCCTTTTTATCTTGAAGAAATGCACAGTTTCTGTGGGATAAACCGTAGTAGCAAAGTCGTGGAAAGATAGGATAAAAAAAGCCTGTCTGTGTCCGTCTTTGCAAACAGTATTTCTTAATTTTATACAAGCACTAGCTTTTGCCCGAGACTTTCTTAGCGCTCCCAGACACTCTCCAAGGAATCTACATGGCAAATTTCAGTTATCTACGACCAGTAGTTTCGGCTGTGCGTTGTCAGTCATTCAGTCACTTAAGCACTCAGTAACGGAAGAATTTTATATATGTATATTGATTAAAACACAGAAACACCTATTTTGTTACACCTACCTTGTTCCTGGGCACATAAATAAATGCATTTGATTGACTGATTTACTGACTTAATTCTAAGTAAAGATTGATAAAAAGTACGTTAAATTGTCAAAAGGCAAATATAATATATTTAACTTTTTTTTTTTTTTTTCAAACATACCAGCTCGACTTGCCTCTAGAAAAAGTTACGAAAAATGAAGTAAGAACTGCCATCAATAAACTAAAAGAACACAAAGCACCAGGATATGATTTAATTACAGCAAAAACATTGAAGGAACTTCCTGAAGCAGGCATTACTTTCCTCACCGCATTATACAACGCAATTCTGTTAAAGGGGTACGTACCCTCTCAATGGAAAGTAGCTCAAATTATTATGATAGCTAAGCCTGGAAAGTGCCCTGGCGACGTGAAGTCCTACCGGCCCATTAGCTTGTTGTCTATTCCTTCAAAACTACTTGAGACATTGTTCATGAAAAGACTAAGACCACTGATAGACCCATTGTTACCCGACCACCAATTCGGGTTTAGACAAAGTCATGGAACCATAGAACAAATACATCGGTTGGTCGAAAAAATTCATGTAACATACGAAGAAAAAAAATACTGCTCGGCTGCTTTTCTAGACATATCACAAGCTTTCGATCGAGTTTGGCACGAAGGCCTTTTATATAAAATTAAAAAAACACTTCCAATAAATTACTACATTTTTATTAAATCTTACTTAGAAAAGAGGTACTACCTTGTAAAACAAGGCAATGAAATAATTGGTTTGCACGAAATTCGGGCAGGAGTCCCTCAAGGCAGTGTGATGGGTCCCACTCTTTATCTTCTTTATACAGCTGATCTTCCCGCGTCAGAAGGAGTAGTCTTAGGCACATTTGCCGATGACACTGCCACATTAGCTGTGCATGAAGATGCCGCCCAGGCATCTAAGATACTACAAACAAGCTTAGATGAAATTTCGAAGTGGCTAAAAGAATGGAGAANTTTTCTTTCATGTTAGAGAATAAACAAATACTTTGGGTTATGCCGGGTTCGGGGTGACTCCTGGTTTAGGAATCCCAGTTAGTTACTACGCAAGAATAGGGATGTTGCCTGGGTAAAAAAACAAAGATTCTCATAGTCCGTCAGTTAGATTATCGAAAAATATTGGATACTTACGTATTTTTTATTTTATCAAATCAAAAGAAAATTACGAAGATAAAACGCATCACAGATAAGAAGTGGGGGCTTGTAATGTCACTTTCCAGTAAAAAGTGTACTGGTAAGTGACGTCACACGAGTTTTCAACGCACGGTATCGTCTTCATTTTTGTTTCCGTGACAAAAAAAAAAACGTGTTTCCTAAAAATTTTTTTGTAAATCTATCTGACGGAATAATTCGATTTTTTTAAAGTCAAATACTCTGTTGATAAGCCACCTCATGAGAGAAGCAAAACTGTGGGAAGAGAAGTAGGTATCTACCAACTAAGGGCTTCATGAAACCCAAAGGTCAATAACTGCAGTGGCCTATTTGTAAAAGTCTGAATCGAATGCGAACCCAAGGCCGCTGCAAGCATAATTTACGGTCGGTCTACTGTCAAATTAGCTACCAACAGTAGCTGAAACGTCATGTTTGCCTTTCCAACATGACGTATCAGATAATGTTGATAGCTAATTTGACAGTTGGTTAAAGGTAGGTACGTTATTGAAATCGGCCGTTGGTTGGTGATTATCAGTCCATCCAACATACAATGCCAGTGCGGTGCTTCTGATTAAACTAAGTCCCCTCTGTTCTGCAAAACGCCTCGCCGCTATCAGCGTGGCCACTTACTGGAACCAAATAGTTATGTAAATGTCACCGGAAAATTGCAGACTCCGTAACATTGTAATAAAAAATTATTAGATTACAAATCTCCATATACCTATTAAGAGAAAATCGTTTTATACACGCTGAAATTGTAATGGTTGTTTTCCCGCGGCAGAATGATTAGCCATCAGTAGTACTATCGAAACATATAGTGAAACTTAAAAAATAAAAATGTTATTGTTTTCAAATAATTAAAAAAATATTCATAAACTTGAAAGCGTGAGAAGCAATAGTAACTTATTAGACGTGACGTAGGTACTACTCAACGCACGCACGCGCCGCCGCCGCGCCGTTCGCACTTTTCACTTTGTCGGCGGAGCGGCGGCACCATTAAATCAGGAGTACCTATCAGCTGGTTGATACACGAATCACAATTGTTATTCTGCCATTTCTTGATTTTAAATTTATTGTTTCATAAATCGATTGTATTACCAAGACAAACTCATTTCGCTGCGGGAAAACAACTGTTAAAATTTCACGCTGCATATGCCACCGGAAAATTGTAAACGCCGTAAGATTGTAAAATATCGCGTGAAATTGTTAACTATTTTTTCTTAATAAGACACGGATATATTGGAAACTATTCAATTTGGATGAGATTTATTGTATCCAAAACGATTTTTTCATAATATATTGACAAATTATAATCTAATAAAGATTATTACAATCTTACGGAGTCTACAATTTTCCGGTAAGGAATTCAATAAATCCCATCCAAATTTCATAGTTTCCAATACATATTACAATTTCACGAAATATTTTACAATCTTACGGCGTTTGCAATTTTCCGATGACACACATATACCATCGACAAGAATGATATAATAACTGACCTGCCGAAAAGCGACTTATTTGTTCTTTGTTTACACAACAATTCATAATAAAATAATCATTGCGTAAATAGCACAAGTTCAAGCAGTGACTAGAGAATGATTTTACTAATTAATGTTATTAATGGCTCTTATCAATCGGCGGATGTTTTCATATGATAACACTATTGTAGTATATTTAGGGCTGTATCAACATGAGTTTGATATAGTAATAAGTAGAATGTGGCGACTAGGCAACGTTCTCATCATCCCTGTAGTAATCTCGACTACGGGTGTCGTTCCTAAACAACTGCACCAATCTTTAAAAATGCTAGACATAGCTTCCTCCATCTACTAAACGCTACAGAAAGCAGCTATCCTAAACACCTGCAGAATTGTCCGGAAATTCTTACACAACGAAAACAACCTAAACACATCTTCTATAACTTAGGTTTACTCTCAGGGGTAGCACTTGGCTTCGGCCCGTGTTATTCTTAAAAACCGGCATACTACTGCAGCTGAGATACAAAAATGTATAGCAACAAATCATCATCATTATCTGCCTAGCCTTTTCCCAACTATAGATATTGGGGTCGGCTTCCAGTCAAACCAGAATCAGCTGAATACAAAACAACAACCCATTAACTGGGTAACACGGTACTTCTTGGTAAGACTGGTGTCAGATTATCTGGCTTCTGACCTAGCCGTAACGACTGCCAAAAATCTACAAATGACAGCCGGGACCAACGGCTTAACGTGCTTTCCGAGGCACGGACGAGTCTCGGTATGTTAAGATGGTGGTGGTGGATGGAACAAATAATAATAATAATCATTTATTTAAAGACAACAAAGATCCATTGGGTTAGTAACAATATAGTCTTAACCTATGTAAGTACTTAACTAATAACACCGACAATGTACAGGTGAAAAGTGACCTCACCAACGGGCTGTCATGTCTCCCGGCTATAGCGTGTAGAGTGCTGTTGGGCTGCCACGGCGTCTGTTTAGCAGCAAGGCCGCTTTCTTACGCCGTACAGCATTGAAGCAATCAGTACGTGCCTTTTTTTTATTTTTGATGTTGGATGGAAATCCTAATGGAAATCCTCCACCCTGGGGCGGGTGGAGGGGTCTGTCAGACTCTTACTGACTAAAACCACCCCGGTGTTCCATCTTCTACCTACGCCAGGGATCGCGGCAACGTATGCGACTTCCGCAATCCCCGGCAGGTGCCGGCCCGCCTCTGTGGGCCACCTCGCGTCGGCGAGGGGAGTGAGGTGTTTGACTCGCCTCGCTACGTCAAAGAGGGGCGCACGGGAACACCACGCGCCGCCACCTCGGGTCCGGATGGATGGGGGGCGACGGACATCCCCAAGTCCGTCGCCCCTGGACCCAGCTAGGGGGGCCGGAAGAGGGCAGCGTATACCCTCCTCCGACGCCCGATGCGCCTGCTGCGGGCCGGGAGAGCGGTCGTGATTTCCCTCTCCCTTTCCACAGCCTCCTTCTGCGCGATAACTGTCTCGCAGAAGGAGACCACCGCGTCCCAGGACTCCTCACCGCCGACCATAGCATGGACTACGGCCGGCAGCGAGAGGTCACCGCCTACAACAGAGATGAGGGCACGGCGCGGCTCCTCCCAAGCTGCACACTCTGCAAGCGTATGCCGTGCCGTGTCCTCCCGACAGTCGACGCAGTGGTGGCATCGAGCGTCCGGCTCCCTGCCTATGCGACACAAGAACCTCCCGAAGCAGCCATGCCCCGAGAGGACCTGCGTCGCACGAAACGACAGGGAGCCGTGCCTTCTCCCGAGCCAGAGGTCGAGCACTGGCCGGATGGCCTCGATGGTGATGAGGCCGGCGGTAGGGCTCGAAAGCCTGTCCCGCCATTCCGCCACCAGGACCTCGCGCAGCTGCGACCGACGCAGCTCCAAGTGTTGCTGCGTCAGTCTTTCGCCGCGCGCCCGCGCGCCCTCGCGCCACCTATGCAGTGACGCGAGCACTTTCGCCTCCAGGTCCCACAGCGGAGATCCAGTCAGTGCGCAAGCCGCCTCGTAGGAGATCGTGCGATATCCCCTGACGACTCTAATGGCCATCACCCTTTGCGGCTCAGCCGCCCAGATCGGGGCCCCATAAAGGGCCATCGATCGCACGATCCCCACGTACAACCACCTGCAGGCGGTGCTCGGGTCTCCCAGATTGGGCACCAGCGTTGACAGCGCCCCCGCTGCGCCCAACAACTCGGCGCCAGCCGCCGGAAGTGGGGGCCGAAATCCCACCGGCTGTCGAGCACCAATCCCAGGTACTTCATGGTGGACTCGACAGCGATACGGGCCCCCCGAATCAGTACGTGCCTCAGCGAACATAGATGACGCGCTACAGAACCGAGGCAGACGCAACAACACTCTAAATGCGTTGTTATACTGGATCTGCAGAGCATTGTAGGCCTTTTGGGTGTAGGTGAACCACAGGCTCCCCGAGTACAGCGCCATGCAATATGCTTTAAACAGCGTTATTTTGACCGCCGCCGTACATCGGGCCACCATATTAGCCCGGACCGACAATGTATGACTATATGTTTACAAGCTTTTAATTAAGGGCCATAAACCACGTGATGTTTTTTAATAAAATATTAATATTTATCTACCTATTACCTATATTGACAACAAATAAACATATGAAAAAGGATGCAAATCATTATGAAGATTTTTCCACTGATTCAATATTTTTTTCATGGAACGAGCAAATTCATTTCCAGTTTAATTTCCCCGGAGAAGTTTTTGTAAAGGATGCTCTCATTATTTTAAAATTCCTGCCGTCCCATCGCGTCCATGATAATTTGCAAATTCTTAAACAATATGAAAATAAATAAAATGAGTGTTGATTGTTAGGGTTCCGTAGTCAACCGGAACCGTTATAGTTTCACCATGTCCGTCTGTCTGTCCGTCCGCGGTTTAGCTAAGCGTAAGTTAAAGATAAAGTGGTACAATAAAATCGTGAAATAAATTTTTTTTAGGGGGGTCCTACATGTAAAGTGCCCCCCCCCCCACTCTGCCAGCTAAACGGTTGTTTTTGAAGACGTGAAAAAAAACATGATAGTAGCATATATAATGAATTTAAAAGGAAAACTATAACAGCTAAGTAAGCTTTACAAGTTACCGAGTAACAGTCGACCAACTTAGAAAATGGAACTAGGTAAGTCAAAAATTCCTAATAATTCCATAGAAAATGTCTTAAAACCAAGTGCATTTGTAATCTAATAATAGTGAAGTACATTTTACTATTTTTTGGCATGGTTTAGTTAACGGGTAACTACGGAACCCTACACTGTGCGTGGTCCGACACGCACTTGGCCGTTTTTTCTGTATTGTTTTCTCTCTTTGTCATATTGACTGTGAATTTTATAGGTATTTCACATTATTTACTGGTTTTTAGCTACACGAGTCTGCAAATTCCTTTTTTTAAGGATGGGAAATAATTTCAAATGACGTCTTCCGCTCTGGGTGGAGCGGAAGGGCGTGACAGACTCTCACGGAATAAAACCCATCCGTGTTCCTTCTGGAGCCCTTTGCGTTCCAGGGCCGCGGTGACTCTTTCGAACAAATTTCGCAACCCTGGCAGGCTCTGGTCCTAGCGGACCCCGTCTCCTATGCTGACATCTCCTATGTGGAGCACAACGCGCCATCGGAGTGTGCAAATTCCTACCAATATTTTATTGATATCGTGTAGATGCATAGTTTCTAGTTAGACTGTGGACAAGTTAAGGCAAAAAAATGATGATCCCGAACGACGACGAATGTTTTTCTAGATATTACCGCATACTTAAGTGAAAGCCTACCTATTAATTGAACATAATGAATAGGATATCCTTCCACTTTGATTCAAACAAAGATTATGAAAATTACTAGCTTCTGCCCGCGACTCCGCGTGTAATAGTAACTTTGGGCAGCCATTTTTATTTTTTAAATACTAGTAATTTTTCAGAAACGCTTGAACATATGTTTATTTATTTTTTATTAAGTGTCTTTAATACAAAGGTTCATTGGTTTAATCTACAATAATGACGGACTCCCATACAAACTTTTATCCCCTATTTCAAGCCGTTTTCTCGCGACTTAATGTAGCTTATGTCATTTTCTAAGATCTGTACGAAATTTTATTTAAATTGGTTCAGTGGTTTATGAGTGAAGAGGTAACAGACAGACAGACACACTTTCGCATTTCTCATCAGATATGTCCAGGAAGTTAACTGATGTGGGTGTTTCGATCGTCTTCAACTCGTATTGCCTCGTACTGCCAGCTTAGCAGCGAGTTAGCAGAATGAATAAGGCCTCAGTGGCAAAAAATACGTTTAATTAATAGAGCTATAGTATTGCCCTAAGTCAGAATATACATACCTAGAGTAAACTTTGGAACGCAATTAACATTTGTGTGTATTTTAGATACCCGGCTAAAGGGTCGTGGGCCTACATGTGCAAAGGACAAGTAGGTACGTACCAGATAAAAATATATTATTGTTTGCATAAAATCGAGCAAAATTACGTTCAATTAATTGTTGTTATGACAAGCTATATATATATTTTCCTGGTACCTACTGTTTTGTAATTTCAATACGGAGCTCTGTTACTTTAAAATAAAATGTTTTTGGTTCTACGAAAAGCTTTTATTAAAAATAAATAAATATAATCTGAGGAAATTAATACAACGATTATGTATAATTTAATTTCTTCTCAAACAGTGACGTTCATTTTTCAGTTGAGAATTGAAAATAATTGATTGTGCTCAAGATACATCATTTCTTCAAAATATTCCGTTGATCAATTACACGTGTATTCCACAAATTTATTTCAACTAGATACAACCTTGGCTTTAAGATATTCTGATGAGGGCAAAGTTATTAACCAAGTTGCCTTGCGTTGTCTCAAGTGGGCCAAAAGACGTCTCAATCAAAAGATTATAGTCAAAATTGTATTATTTAATATGTCAAAGAGACAATCTCCTTTCATTGCTAACCATGTCTAATATTAAAGAAAAAAAACCTTACATAAAAGTTTCTAAATTAAAAGGGTAATTGTTCGTCCCCTCTTCCATAATCGTTATTTTCCTTGTGGTGAGCAACTCATACATTACATCATTCTTATCGGTAAACTGTTCTGTTGGTCTCGCGGTAAGAAGCGTGATTGATGAGCGTGGGGTTCTGGCTTCAATTCCCAGGGTTGGGCAAAAAAGTGTTAATGGGTTTTTGCAGTAGGAATTTCTCAGTGACAACACGGAGTTTGGAAGTTGGTGGTGTGACACTTCCGTGCCTCGGAAAGCACGTTAAGCCGTTGGTTCTGCGCCAGATCACTCTCCGGTCGTGTCGGGTTGCCGTCTCATCGGATTATGAGAGTGATGGAAGAGGGAATGCGCCTGTGTTTGCGCACACACTTGTGCACTATAATATGTTCCGCGCAGATGGCTAGTCTCCGTTGAGATTGGCCAAAATGGCCGAAATCTGTCTGAAGAACCTATAACTTTAAATTGGAGGTGCATTATATAACGTGTTTTATGTAGCTATCCCAACTTTTTCCATAAAATAATTTATAATCAACACTTAACAAGAAAAAGAAAAACCTGTACATTTTTCGTCGCAGATACTTTTTACTTTTATGGGAGTTGGTTTTGTATAAATCGTATCTTTGATTATTAGCTAATCCCTAGAAAATATTAGTTGTTAATAAAAAATAAACCAGTTTCTTTATATATCAAGCACATTATTTTGTTGCGGTTTACCTAAATATAGAAAATGTTAAAGATATATTTTGGAAGTTCACAAAAAATAAAAGACCGTACATGATGGGCAATAAAATAACTACTATACCTAAACTTTACTATAGTCGATACCAGATAAACGTGCAATAACGGTCATTGACCCTCATATTTTATTGACATAGTAAATTCCGAAAACAGAAATAATAATAAGTTAACAAAAACGATTCATAATTTATTGTCCGGGTACATATGCAGGAAAATTAAGGAAAGGGCAATGAACTTTATTGCAAATGTATCTGGCGCCCACCATATCTTTAAGTACAGTCTTAACGTATGTACTCTTGGCAATCAGCCTCACAACCATACTGATTGGCTTATTTATCTATTTACCCAATACGACTCATTATTGCTCGTGTCGACACAAGATAAAGTACATGTTTTTATTAGTTTCTATGCACATTTTACACAGACTCTTATCAATGCAACAAGGCGGAAACACTGCTATAGGGAATAACTGAATTTATCCTCAGAAAAGTCTGTGTTTTCCCACAGATAAAGGTTCTTACCCTACAACAGCTTTATGCAAATATAAAGAGCTGTAGATCTAATTACTGGGCATTCACATTCCTGATTTAATCGTGGAAAGTTAATAGATTTCTTACCTTCGTGTTTTGGTAATAAAAGTGTTTTTGTTTTAGCAAAATGAGGGTAATTCTGTTTCTAACGTTAGTTGTCAAGTTAACAGTAGAGGCAAAAGGTAAGTTTGTGAGTGGCTTATTAATTTAGAAGAGACTTCTAGAGCTTTTTCGTGAGAAAATAATTGTTTGGCTATGGACAAACCTTGAGGGCAGTACTTGATAACTGCCGCTACTGTCTGAATTTTTTGTAAAAAACGTGGTTGCCGTTAGAGGTCACACATTTTAAGTTTAAAAGTCTCGTCTAGAGAAGTAGGTTTTTTATGGATGTATATTTTAGGAATAATTTCTTAGCTGTAATTGGTTGGTTGTAACTTTGTAAGCTCACCAAATTGTTTTAAAGCACACCTGTTAAATACCTATTTACAATCACCGAATAAAATATTTACTTTTTTTTTCAATATAAATGTAATCTGTTACTTTAGGCATTTTAATTGTAAGTACTGGCTGGACACCTCTGTAATTAAAATTAAACAGGGCATTGACGTCTTGAAACCACAATGATGTAAGAGAGAGAAGGACCTATAAAGGTCGAATAGCACTATCTCTTCCCACGACGGAATCATGATGCAGTGGCACTTTATAGTATGTCTCCTGACGTCTTTACTTTCTTTCAGATGGAAATTGCGGAGTAATTCCTATTACCGAATGGGGCAGTTCTCCCCTTCTGAGGAAGGAAACTCTAGCGAATCCCGTGAACATAGCCGTGATACAGCATACTGTGGTACCGGAGTGCAACAGTGACGAGGAGTGCCTGAAAGCGGCCAACAGCATCAGGAAATACCATAGACAAGATCGGGGATTCACTGATATTGGACAATCGTAAGTTTTCGTAGTTGATGAAGTAGGTATGATTTTTAGTTTTTGTATAGGTTTAAAAATCCGGTGCTGAGGTCGTAACGTAAGTCTATATGTGCTCCCGCAGGCGTGATGCGACAGTGCGACAAGGGCCTTTTAGCACAAAAATTGTTGTACGGATAAAATATTCGAAAAAAATATATATAAGTGACTTCTTATATATATTTTTTTCGAATATTTTATCCGTGTGTCAGCAACTGTCTTTGGGAGCTAAACTGCCACAAACTATGTGATTGTAACCGTTTTATTGCTGACGTTAATACATGAAATAATAGCTACGTGCGTGACGGATTGAAAGTTGCCTGTGTATTACATAATTTTTCCTTCAATATTTGAACATGCCAAATTGACGGGCGGAAAAACGACCCAAGCTCATATAAATCAAAATCTTCCAATAATGTTTGCTATTCTTAGAAACTTCAATTACTGTGAAAATTCTGATAACTTCTCGAATATTCGTCGCGATAACGGTATTAATCTCAACAATCGGCTTTCAGAAATAGAAAAGGTAACATTAATATTCTAAGTCTTTTAGTAAAGAAACCTCCTCTGTTAAAGAAACATTTCTGGTCGAGAACTTGAACAAATAACAAGTTATAACTGACAATTTGATTGAGGAAGGTTAGGTCGTTGTTGACTTGAGTAGAGGAAAAGAAGTAGAACATGGGTCTAAGGCGTCAGAAAACATATCATAACGACACAGATCTTATACAACACAGATCTTAGACAGTCGTGACGACGGATAGTCAGAAGCCGGACCTCTCGCGTCCGGCCCTGGTCCAATTCTGTCTGGAGCGAGAGGGCATGGGAAGTAGTCACTTCCTTCTGCGAAGCAGTAAAGCAAGCGAAGGGGGAGGAGAGACGCGTGAGGGAGAGACAAACCTCATGCCCTAGCCACCGCAGCAGAAGACGCCCCGGGTGTCGGGAGTCCCGGTCACCGTAGGCGAGGGCCTGCAGACGGCGAGCGATGAATAGCTCAACTGCGCGTTGACTTCTACGCGTGCCTCAAAGAGATGTCAGCATAATTGACGGGTCCCGCTAGAGCCAGTATTTGCGAGGGTCGGGGAATTGTTCAAAAGTGTTACCGCGGCTCTGAAACGCAAAGGGCATTTGGAGGAACACGGATGAATTTTAGTCAGTGAGAGTCTGACACTCCTTTCCGCTCCGTCTAGAGTGGAAGAAGTCATTTGTTGATTCACATCTAAAAAAGAGGAGTACCTTATTATCCGGTTACTGTGTTGTGGATGTCGAAAGGCAGTCGTTCGATGTAAAATACTGGTACTCAGCATCCAGTTCAACTGGAAGCCGACTCCAACATAGTTAGGAAATGGTTAGGTAGATTGACTGACTCCAGAAAACATTACAGGGGCCAAAAACCTTTGGAAGTAGTTTCGCAAACTGATTTGTAGTCTGCAAAGATAACAAATTGGTTAAATTAGTTCCCCGTCTTGTGTCGATCCCGAGATTTCCCGAAGGTTTTCTCCTCGAGTTCAACGAATGTTTTGATGACTCCCTCAGGTTCCTAATCGGCGGTAATGGCAGGGTGTATGAGGGAGCTGGATGGCATACCGTTGGGGCACACACTTTAGGCTATAACCGGAGGGCCGTTGGGATTTCCTTCATTGGCGATTTTAGAAGTAAGTTCTTTGGTTTGTTATTCTTTCGATAACTTTCATTATTAGGAAAACTTTGTGGTAAGTTAAAGTTAGATTAATGTACAAAAATAGGCGCTTTTTCAAAACTATTTAATAACTAAGTATTTAAAAGATGTTACTAAAATAATACAATTTTCTTCTAAGTAATACGCATTTAAAGTAATTATTTCAGTCTGCCACGTAAATCGTCATTTGTTTGGATGGCGCAAATTCATTATGGTGTGTTTTGCGAGTGACGTCACACGCCATGAATGATAACTCTATTAATTATTTATTTTGATATACAAACACCTCAGTCATTTCTTTAACGCGGCTTATTTAGTTTTCTGTAGATTCTGAGTTATATGTTTTAAACATCCAGTCGAATGATATTGCAGACACAACCCGATATGCAGTAGGTACAAACAATCTACATTGATGCTCAGTTATATAATCTCGATTTTAAACAAACAGATGTCATTTCAATCTCGACTCAAACGTTGTTTTAAATCGAGTCCCATCACTGAACAAAATTGAAAAACTGAACTGAAAAATGGTTTAGTCCTTGCAGACGTATCCTTATATTTTAAACGTCTCTGGAGGATCTAAAGTTTTATTAAAAGTCCCCTCATTCACTAAATAAATAAACCTGGCTGCAGGCTTCTATTTTTATTATAACAACCGCGTAGGTGACCTGCGAGAGGCCACTCATAGAATAAACAGAATAAGTAATGTTCTGCAATCATATCTTGCTCACTTGCACAAACCAGAATTATTTTAACTCCAAGTAAGTTGCTATCAAGAGGTCAAATAACAAATATTTCGTATGAAACGTGTAACAGAATAAACGCAATACCTCTTAAGGGGTCATTGTGCTCATCACTATTTTATTTTTATTTATTTATTTTAATTTTATTTGTTTGGGACAAAAAACAGTTACACGTTACATTTTAAGACAGGTGTTTAAAAACATAGAAATAACAAACATGTAACCCACACTATTGTCCGCGAATTTGCAAAAGAGACAGAGATAGACAAACGTGCACATATTGCTCATATCGGATTAATTTAACAAATACATATATTAATGATTTTATTATATGTATAGATTATATAGAACAATAAATTAATATTTTACGCTTACGGGGATCCGGATAGAAAGGCGGTGTTTTTTGTAGTAGTAGTAGTAGTAGTAGTGGGAGTTATATGTAGCTACTATGAACATACTACAGGACCAAAACTGAAATCGCGAAAACACAATGGCTTGTGTTTAAACGCCTACCAGAAAAGTACCTATTTACTACAAAAAAAATCGAAATAGTTGCCAGAATGGATAAATGCTCACCAAAATCAAATTCGGTTGTTGTGGTTAAAAAAAAACAACCACGAAGGGGATAGCGGGGTCTGACTCGCTCGCTTCGCTCGCTCACTAGACCCCGCCATCCCCGTCTAACCTAACCTGTCCGAGTCGGGGTGCCCCAAGTCCCGAGCTCGCTTAGCTCGCTCTTGCATCCATGTTCTCCTAGTAACAGAAGTAACATTGTATTTTAGGGAAACAAGATTTGGTGAGCATTTATGCATTTTGGTAGGCAAAAAGAATATAAATACAACACGTACAATTATTCTGATGAGTGTATAATTATTTTGGAACTTAAATCGTCGTTCTTTAGGCACCTCGGTATAAAGTGGGTTTAGTTTATTTGAAGTTAACATATTTTACTTGGTACGCATTTAAATTGTAGCCAAACACAATCAGCTTTTCAGTACATTTTGTCGAGTTATGAGCACATAAATGTATGGGGAAGTCGATTTCAATTTTGGTCCCATAGTAAAGAGTCCCTTTTAAGAGGTATTGCATTTATTCTGTTATACGTTGTATTGTGGCCAGAAGTGAACAAATAACTCAGTGTTAAAGGATATCTCTAGTTTGAGTAAGCGAGCCTTAGTCTGATAGGCAGTCACTCTAAGCAGATTCCTGGTATTCAGCTGGATCCAGGTAGACTGGAAGCCGGCCCCAAAATAGTTGCGAAAAGGCTATGCCGATTGATTGTTCTCTAATCACTTCTATCTTTTTTCAGCAAAGATACCATCACCGCTAGCCCTGCAAGCCCTCAGAAGTCTTCTTGCCTGTGGAGTTACGAACAAGTATCTGGCTGAAGACTATTACTTGGTCGGTCACAGTCAGTTGTCGGAAACTGACAGTCCTGGGGAGATGCTACAGAAGCATGTGGAACTGTGGCCTCATTGGCTGGAACATGCCAAGGACGTCTTGAACTAAAACAGATCGATGAATGAATGATCGTCTTTTGTTAAGTCGTTTTGTTATTAAGTGATGTTGCTTATATTGTTTTTAAGACCTCTAGAATAAGTAGAATGATATCAAAACTTTTTTTAAGTGATGGAGAAGATGCAATACAAACAATATGGGGAGACGCGGTTGAGACCGTTAAAAATTTATAGGGTTTAATTTTCAATCACCAGCAAAATTTTGAAAATTCATACATTTTAAAACCTGTTTTTATTCATTTTGGTAATAAATTGAATATTAACCCTGAATGATTTAAAATTTTCGAATCAACGCTTATAAAGCTTCAATATTTATGACGTAAATGCATGTTGATCGTGCATGCAAGTTATGAAACCAAAGAAAAGTATTACGTTTGTTCCTATGTTTGTTTAAATTAAATAATTTTAAAGTGGTGAGTAGCTTTGGTAAACTGTAAGTAGATGAAATATAAGGATAATAAATAAATAAATATTAAATTGACTTTTTATTATTGGATGAAACTCAACGACATAGGGACTGGGGGGTTTAGAGTTTAAATTATTTGTATTGGTACAGTAAATATATTTTTAATTGTTGGTTAACTGTCTCATAGAAGGTAATTACATCGTTAGGGAATATCATCTTTAATGACAAGTTAAATTAATTATGTTGGGGTTATTTTATCGACGGTTTTCTGAAGTCAAAACTTCTTTAGGCGCGTTGACCACTATATGGGTGAACAAAAATCATGGACCTCGTGTCATCGTCACCGAACGCTTTTCATGAGCTATATGTATACTGTTTATATATGTGTACTTTTTGGGTGAACAAAAATCATGGAACTCGCGTCATCGTCACCGAACACTTTTTAGAACAAAAATCAAAGAACTCGCGTCATCGTCACCGAACGCTTTAGCTTTCGCTTAGTTTTCACTTCTATCGGCAGTCCCCAAAGACTGCCCCGCATGTTTTTTTTTTATCAAATCTATTCTAATTTGGATTGCAAATTAGATATGGTAACTAGGCAGTAAACAATTTCTAGAGAAAAGCTAGGTATTTTCTAAGATCTTTCCTATGTTTATTTTGATAGTAAAGCCGTGCGGGTACTTTCCACTCTACCCAGTACATTCATCCTTATGTTGTTTCAAAATAACTGGGTGTCTGAAATTAACATTTACTTACAGGAAACAATGAATGTATTACGTATGTTTATTATTTTATTTATTTATTATATACTTTATTGTACACCTCATAATAAGTACAGGACAATCAAACATAAAATAAGTGTACAATGGGCGGTCTTATCGCACAAGGCAATCTCTTCCAGACAACCTTTGGATGGATTGAACGAAGGGAGATAGATTTAGGGCTGTCAGTGAACAAACGTTTTAAACAATACTAATTAGATATAATAATATAAAATACACAAATTCAAATATAATACCAATTATTATATAGCTATTATTATGTGGCTACCTAAGGTTGGAAATAGAGTAAGAGGCTAGTGCGGTGGCGACAGTGGGCGCGAAATATAAAATAATGGAAAATGCCGCCCCCTTTTGGCCATAGTGGCTGCCGCGACGAACAGTGGCAGCACGTGATCACAATGCAATCGACTTTCTTAGGGTCTATCGGCGTTTAGTTTCCGCACTTAGTCCTGATGTTGGACCATTGTACGTGAGCCATGGCAGCACTCAATCTGTCTTTGCTGGGGTCACTCAGTGGGCAGAATCCAAGATTGCAGGTGCTCAGAGTGGGCGCTTGCGATCTCGAAGTCTGGAGCTTGCAAAAGTGATGTAGGTGGATTTTTGGGTCTGTTAGGCGTCAAAGCGGCTACCACAACGACGCATTTTTCTCCGAGCGGGATCAGCCCAGACCATCACGGCTTCACAGAAGGAGGACATTTCCTTCCAATTTCTGTCTCCACAAGCATAGCTCTCACTACTGTTGGGAGAGAGAGATGTCGCCCGATTCTGGCAACTAGGTCCCACCGCTCAGAGGCTCTTGCAGGATTCTCCTCAAACATGAGCTGTGCAGACCTCTACAACCTAGTAACTGAGTCACACGATAGTCCTTGCCAAGACTGGTGTCATTATTTGCAACTACTCGAAAAAACTGTTAACATATACAAATAACACCCGGAAACAACAGCTTAACATGCTTTCCGAAGCATGGTGGGGTTTGTTATGTAATGGATGTTCTGGCCACCCATCCACGGACAGATTTCGGCAACGATTTCGGACAGATGCGGCTGGTATTATTTCGCCACGAGCTCCTGTTTATTTGTATGAGTATTATCAGTGAATGAAATGTCGATTAATTTGTATACAAAACGTTTTTTTCATAATATTTCGAGAAGTTATAATCTAATAAAGATTTATTACAATCTTACGGAGTCTGCAATTTTCCGGTGACAAACACAACGTAATAATAATGCCTATATTATAAATGGGAAAGTTTGGATGTTCGGATGGATGGATTGATATTTGTTACTCAATCACGTCAGAACGGCTGAACGGATATTGATGAAATTTGGCACAGATATAGATAATAGTCTGAAATAACACAGAGGATACTTTTATTCCGGGAGTACATACACCCGGGATAAAAGTATACTACAAATTATGCCAAGGGAACATTCCCTTGGCATCATTTTTAATTTTTTCTTGTTTACTTGTTAATGTTCTAAGTTATTAATTTGATTTTCACATTTTATTCACATATATTTTAATGAATCTGTTGTAATATCATAATTAATGGTTTTACCACTGTTTTTTGTGCTAGCGGTGTTAAACTATAATTAATTGTTGCACCCGCAATCGTATCCTATTATAAACAACATCCTGCTAATGTACTGTTATAAACAATTTTTGGTTAACCTGAATAAAATAAATAAATAAATACATTTTCGAAATTCACGCGGGCGGAGTCGCGGGCGGTAGCTGGTGTAATACCTAAAGAAAAACAACATTGTTTGCTAACATTTGCACTTTAATGACAATCAAAATGCATACGTCACACAAACGTAATGCAAAACAAAATTATGAAATATGGTAACAGGTCAAGCTTTATTACGTCTGAACAGTGATTGTTCAACAAATACATCCATGTGTCATATCCATACTAACATTATTATATAAATGTGAATGTACCTCGTGTCTGTTTGTTTGTTATTTCTTCGCCTCTTAACAATTGAACGATTGATTGGCACAAGGGTGGACAATGTCCTGGAATAGCATATTTATATCCCGGGAAACGTTCCCTTGGAATGATTTACAACTTTCAGACGGAGAAAGCTACTGGAAAAGCTCGTTATAAATTCGAATTTAACTCTATAACTTTTTTAAGTTTTCACCAATTTTGATAAAGGACACGTTTACGTTACGTTTACGTTTACGTTTACGTTTACGTTTTATGATACGTTTACCTAACCCCGTACATATAATTTATAGACATAATAAAACTCTTTTCGTGCGTGTGAAGCCGGTGGCAGAAGCTAAGAAGACCTAACTATGATTATAATAATTAGATATAATTGCGAAAGTGAGTTTGTTTGTTACGCTTTCACGCCTTAATCACTGAACAGATTTTGATGAATTTTCGTAGACAGATAGGGAACACTTTTTTTTTAAGGATGGCGAATCATCAAATGACTCCTTCCGCTCTGGGCGGAGCGAAAAGGAGAGTCAGACTCATACTGACTAAAACCCAGCCCTGTTCCCCCTTAAGCCCTTTGCGTTCCAGGTCCGTGGTGACTCTTTCGAACAAATTTCGCAACCCTGACAGACACTGGCCCTAGCGCGCCCCGTCTTCTATGCTCACATTTTTTTGAGGCGCGCGTGGTACACAGATATCCCCAGGAAACTCTGGGGTGGTTAAAAGCCATTCTATTATTTGGCCCAAAATCTATATCAAGTTGAGCAAAGCCACGTCATGGAAAAATCTAGTATTTTAGAAGAAAGTAACTCTGTCCGTCTGCCTGATACGTAACGTTCCGTAACGTTTTCATACTTACACCACTGAACCAATGTTAATGAACTGTGGTTCAGAAATAGATTGGATCATGGAGAAGATAGATAGATAGATAAAACATTTATTTGGTACAAGAACAGAAAACACAACACACAAAAGCACACTTACATAAATCATAATTCATAATACTAGAAAATACAAAAATAATAAACAAACACATTAAAAAAAAGGAAAAGACAGAGTTTTGTGGCAATCTGAAAAATAGAGAAGAACATAGAATACTTTTATCAACGAAAGTGTGTATGTTTCCTTGAGAATAAAACTTACTCGGGTGGAAGAAGCTAGTTTCTAATAACACACACCCACAATAATACACAACACAAACGTTAAAATTAAAGTACCTACTTGTACTATGTACGTCACTATTACTCGTTTCACAGTGTTGCATCGTACTATGTTATTAGGCGTAATTTAAAATAATGCGTAGCGACTATGTTGCGAACAATAATATTATGTTACGTAGATAAATAGTAATCCCTGTTGTTTGATTTTCAAGGCTCGGCTTAGAGACAAAGAATTGAAAATCATTTAGAGCAATTTACAGCAATTAGGTATAACTTTTTTTAATTCTGTGCGTAGTTACCTTGATTGGTTTTCATTTTGGTTTTTATGAATGTATATTGCCTAGTTAGTAAGTTCGTACGTCAATATGTAATATTTGGAGAATTTAGGTTGTTTATTACGGAAAATTGAGCAGCTAACAATAAATGGGAAGTATAATTTTGGTTCTAGTAAATAATTAAATCGGCCAAGAGCGTGTCGGACTCGAGCGCAAATGGTTCCTACTACCGCCGTGTCCTCGTTGAGGCGATCGGCAGCGGCGACCTCTCGCGTCCGGCTCTGGTTAAATCCATGGTCCGGAGCGAGAAAGCTTGGGAAGCGGTCACTTCCTTCTGCAGAAAGCAGTTGTGCTAACAAAGGAGGAGGCGGGCCGCGTGAGGGAAAGGCAAGGCCTTCGCCCCAACCGCCGCTACAGGAGAACACGCCCCGGGCGTCGGGAGTCGCAGGGCGATCCCCAGCCACCGTAGGCGCGGGCCTGCAGACGGCGAGCGTTGGGTGGCTCGCTATCCGATCACCATCAGGCTCAGGTCGATGGCCCGTTATGTTCCACGTGGGCCTCAAAGAGATGTCAGCATAGAAGACGGGGCTCGCTAGGGCCAGAGCCTGCCAGGGTTGCGGAATTTGTTCGATTGAGTCACCGCGGCCCTGGAACGCAAAGGGCTTCAGAAGGGACACGGATGGGTTTTAAGCAGTAAGAGTCTGACACCCCCTTCGCTCCACCCAGAGCGGAAGAAGTCATTTGATGATTTCACATCATTAAAAAAAATGGTTCCTCCATTCAATATTTATTTATTTATTTACGTTACGCATCTGTGTTTGGGTCACAGAACTTCATAATTATGTAAAATAAATTACAGGGGAATGGATCCAGTGGATTCGGCTAATTCCGAACTGGCTGTGACAGAACGACAGACAGATAGACACACGAGTGATTCTAAAAGGGTTCCGTTTTGAAGTGATAACTTCTTATGGGACGGTAAACCGCTTCGTAACGTAACGCGTTACGGCGCCAGTCTGTCTGGCTTCCCTTTTTCTCACGCTCTAACCCACAGCGCTTGTCGTATTTCGGACAGACGCTTCCCATATTAAATAGTTCAACTTAGTTTAGTTTAAGTTATCACTTCTGTCGGGCGTCCCGAGACGCACACGTTTTTTTTTCATACATACGAATATGTTTGCGCGACCACGCAGAAGATGTCGAGATGACCTGTTGTCCACACAAACCTGCAGTGTGATTCTGTAAACGTCTCACCGTGTTAACTTGAAGGTGAAGTGAACATGAAGTGAGCAATCAATCAGACAAACAAGACGGAATAATAGTTCACTTCATGCTCACCCCACTACCTAAGTTTACACGTGGAGATATTGTTATTTTAACATAGCTTACTTCACCAGTTGTTAATCCATCCAATCAAGATGGAATTATGACGACTTAAATGTACATGGTGAGATAATAATAATAATAATAATCTGTGGCCCGGCTGTCAAGAAGACAGTCAAGAAATTTTTTCTCGCCGATTTTTATTGTGATTTATTTAAACCAAACTATAAAAAACCATCAAAATGAACTTGAATCCGAAAACCACTAAAAAAAACCAATAACGCAACAATAGAACTGAAAAACATTTAACATATGGCGCAGAAACTGTGTAATTGATGACATGCTGACGAGAAGCCGGGCACGTCACCTAGCCACACACCCATCACCTTCGGCCTCGTCGCTCAGCTCCGCCTCGCCGCCGCCGGAACCCAGCCCCACTGTGAGTGCTGTGACACCGGCCGTGGCAGTTGCGTCGAGCTCGAGCGACGAGTACTTCTCACCGCCCACGACGCCACCACCTGCACGTCGGCGAAGAGGACGCCGGCCGCCGGACGGCTTAGGACCTCGAGGCCCACCGGCCTCTGATAGGGTCCCAGCTCCCGGCGGAAGTGTGCAGCGCATGCGATGGACACAATCCATCAATGAAAATGTCATGCGCTCATACTTTGGGGCTACAGAGGGGGGAACTAACCTGACTGCGTACCG
>NDFZ01004896.1:83156-201373 GCA_002192655.3 Mamestra configurata
ATAAATAATAATAATAAAGTTTATTTACCAAAATAGTTACAGAAGTGTACACAGTGGGTAGACTTATTGAAGGCTTTACAGTGTGTTGCAAAAAATTCTGTACATAATTAAAGTAACCCTGCCTCTTAAACTAGGGTATCCTGTATTTTAAGAGACAGTGTCTAGCTGATAAATTCACAATTTTTATACAACAGTGGACAGTGTCGATCTACCGTCTAAACTTGACAACAGTAATAGTTGTGCTTGTACGAGTAAAATGTGGAGGGGACGTGTAGTGGTGTGATGTGGTATGTGCTTGTTGTGGGTTTGTGTGTGTGANCAATTCTCAATTTTTATACAACAGTGGACAGTGTCGATCTACCGTCTAAACTTGACAACAGTAATAGTTGTGCTTGTACGAGTAAAATGTGGAGGGGACGTGTAGTGGTGTGATGTGGTATGTGCTTGTTGTGGGTTTGTGTGTGTGAATATAGTGGTGAATGTGTGTGGATGTATGTGTGAATATGTTTGTAAGTGTGTGTTTTTTCATTTAGGCGATGTAAGTAAGTAAAGACTCCGTGTATGTGTAGTCTTTCTGTAGTAGCCACTCTGTTACTGTTTGTTTTAATGTGTGTGAATTTATATATATGTATAATGTTTAATTGTTTGTGAACTTTTTTGTAAATGTGCCCACTTAGGGTATAAAACTGGCGTTTAGCGAAAGTAAGTTTTTGCTGAGTCTACAAAATAAACCGGTTGAACAGCAACAGCTGAAAATCCAGCATAGTGACGTCACAGTACAGTAATCCGCATTTTTGTGATTAAACTTGTTTACTTTATTAACTAAATAAATAAAAAAACTTCATCAAAGTATTTTTTTATTTATTTAGTTACTAAAGTAAACAAGTTTAAATTTCGCTTCTAATTCAGAAACTTTAATCTGACATTTATAATTACCATTTATCGCATTTGAACCTTTTTGCTAATAGGTATGACTGGCTGTTGTACTCGTATTTAATTTAATTTGGTGTTCCATGTCGTAATTGGTTCCCCTCTAATTTTAAGCTAACGAAGTTTAATTTTGAGTTTCTGAGGAATTATCTAAATAAAATAAGGCTAATAGAAAAAGTTTGAGCAACACAAACAAGGAGTTGAGAATATAGCGCAATATAATACCTGAAAATGGTAGTTGTACTCGTCATTATGAACAATTTTTACATAGGAACAAAACCTAAAATCAAGAATAAAAATCAGCTGTTCGGTACATTTGCTAATATTCTCTTAGTCAGAAGAATACGGAACCCTGCAAAAGTAAGTACTTACAACCGACACTTGGTCAGTCTTAATTAATTAACAAGATAGGAACATCAGGCGAGTGTCGTCTCGTGCAATAAATAGGATAAACAGTTTCATTAAAAACCCCTTGATAAGATAAGTTTCTATTTGTAGTGAAACAGTTCATTCACATGTTGAGGTTTGTCAGTTCTGCGTAGTTTTATATTTTTTTGTTAGTTTAGGTTATTGTATTATGTGTTAAATTATCCGTGGCGACTATCCAAAGAGCTCCTTACGGCATTTCCAAGAGTGCAGCTGCTGGAATCACGGCCAACATGATTTCTGCACCTCGTCATGGACGAGGACTTTTGGCCGCAGGACTTGGTGTTCCGTCGCTTCCGCAGGGAAGTACCACTGGAATTCTACATAAAATAGTGCTGAGTGAAGTTTTCACAAACGTAGGCATAAGTTTCTATATACTAACACAATTTGTATAATAATATAATATATATGGTAGTCCATAAGGTCTATTGGCCAAAGTAGCCTGAAATAAAGAGGTTATTACTATTATTATTATGGATTTCATTTAAAGAGGTAAAAGCCCTTATTCATGGAAACGACTAAACTGGTTTTAAAGAAACTTAATATGCACATGCAGGTCATCGAGGTCTAATGGGGCGATCGGCGGCGGCCTCTTGCGTCCGGCCATGGTTGAATCCATGATCCGGAGCGAGGAGGCTTGGGAAGCGGTCACAACCTTCTGCGAATCAGTAATGCTAGCGAAGGAGGAGGCGGGCCACGCGAGGGAACGACAATGCCTTCGAGGCCTTAAGGCAGGGCGATCCCTGGCCACCGTAGGCGCGGGCCTGCGGACGGTGAGCGTTGGGTGGCTCGCTGTAAGATCACCACCAGGCTCAGGTCGATGGCGCGTTGTGTTCCACGGGCGCCTCAAAGAGATGTCGGCATAGAAAACGGGGCCCGCTTGGGCCAGAGCCTGCCAGGGTTGCGGAATTTGTTCGAAAGAGTCACCGCGGCCCTGGAACGCAAAGGGCTTTAGAAGGGACACGGATGGGTTTTAATCAGCAAGAGTATGACACGCCCTTCCGCTCCGCCCAGAGCATAAGAGATCATTTGATGATTTCCCATCCAAAAAAAAAAAACGAACGGTTAATATGTTGAGACTTCCTGCCCTGGACACTAGGAAAATAAACAAGTTTGCGTTCAGGCCTACTATAAGTACTACTCATATATTAGTCTGTCTATATATCATGGACATAAGAAAGGCCTATGCAGCAGATAATTATGATCGTAGGCAAGCCAGTCTAGTGGCTTCTTGTCACCTTCTAGAATCCTGTTTGAATATGACGTGTTTCTGACTTAATGTTTTCTTCAGTAAATCAAACTAGACTCATTTATGTTTTTACAAGTGCTGCAATAGCTTTATTATATTTATATATAGATAAAATAACCTACTTATAATGGTCTCCCTCAAAATAATATCTTGTGTTCATAAGCGTTGAGACGAAGTAAAACTAAAATATTTTAGTTTTACTTATATAAGTATATTACGGTATTATGTTATGCACTGTTCAAATTCCCGTATTTTGTCCTAACGTGGTGACCACCTTTGCACGAGTTATTCGGATTATCAATTTTATTGAATGAATCTTACTTAAAATTATTATATAGAGGTAAAATTGTTCACACAGAATCTTTGTCAGAATACGCCAATTGCGTTGGTTTGGCGTGCGAGGAATTCAAAACAATTGAACGTATTTACAAACAATCAGAAATTGACAAATCAAATTACGAGAGGTTCCACCACATACCTAAGCATGAATCATTTATTAAGTGCCATTGTGTTTATTCAAGTTGTATAACAATTCCGCAAATCAATACCATCCTCATTTTATCGAATCGACTAGACCGCCATTTTACTTTCAGTCGGGAACCCGAGTACTGTGTTACGTCAAGTTGACTTCTGTCACATTCGTTCTGAATTAAACAAGGTAAATTATTCCATACCAAACCAGATTCTTTAGAGGCGATAACATACTTATACTTCTTGTTGTGAAGTACTGATCCGATGAAGAAAATTATATATCAGATAGTAATGTGAGTGTCGTGTAATTTTTTCCGGCAAAATGCGCAGTTATTGAGGAATAAGCCGAGAAAACAGCTAGTTATTTATTATTACTGTTGCTAATAAACTTGATAAAATGTCACGATTAGGCATGGCAAGAATCGTCGTTCGACTCGAGAATGATAAAGTAATCAAGCGTCTTTGCACACGAGGTTGTCGACATGTGGGATGTCGACTCAGCGGTCATTGTACCCATAGTTACATAGTTGTTGCAGACAAGTAGTTAAGTGCAAAAACCAGTCAAGGGCGAGTAGGACTCGCACACGAGGGGTTCCGTAATTTAATTTAGTGTTTTATATTTGTTGTTCATCATGTCAGCCGAAAGACGTCTACTGCTGGACATAGGCCTCCCCTGAAGGGGAGGGGGGGAATTGCCATAATCACCACGCTTGGCAGGCGGGTTGGCGAGCGCAGAGTAGCTGTTGCAATGCACTGAGAATGCTGCTGTCCATACTCTGGTGAGTCCCTTAGTCACCTCTTACAACACACTCGGGAAGTGATGGGATAGTGCTATTCTTTTACATCCGACACCATACAGAACAACACACATATTTGTTGTTTTATAAAAAAAAAAACAATTTCAAACTAACGCTAAACTGCGTTACAAAGCAGGAATTAAAGATGTCGGCTAAATAGTAGATTTACTGTTTTCACCATGACATCCCAGTTTTCTGTTTGTTCTGTTGTGTGTGAAGTAGTAGTAGTTGTAGTGAAGCTAGATATTATCTAGGTTCAATAAAAACATAATTATATATACATTACTGGAGATTTCGTCTAATACCATAAAATCTCCAGTTAAAATACATATCTAGCTTCATAATAACTATGCATGTACAATATGTACATAAGTATCCGAATTAATTTTATGCGGCTTAGTTAAAAACTCTTATGCTTACTCCATAGTAGCGCTGACGTAGACAGGCTTAACTCATCATTCAACATTTTGAAAACTAAACTAAGAAATAAAATGTCCACGACGACAGTCAAATATATATAAATATATCAAAGGCATATTACATAGTAAAACAGAAACAAAGGAGATTTAAACATTTGATACAACTGAAAGCCTATGAAGAAATTCAATAAAAAAATTAGGCAGAAAATATTGAAGACAAAGAAGTTAAAAATGATAAATAATTATTTGCAAGAATATTTCTAAGAAATCGCAATTTATTCATATTTCATAATAAATAAACAGTAATGATATATTTGCATTTTCAATTGTATTAAAGGTTTTCAAAGCAGTAGAATTTATGTTTTATAGTTATCATTTTTGTTTTCTGCTATTTTTTTAGTAAGGTCTCCTGCTATTTGCTTGGGTAAGGTTGGAAACACTGGCTGCCAGGTTCAGTGTTGGTTAACGTCGGCTACATTCATGATGGCTCTTTCATCCTCTGGAACCAATGTGTTCCAGAGGATGAATGGCGTCGCCGAGGCTGGTTTAAAAAGCGGAGGTTAGATCACCTGGACGTGCACCGCGAAAGCTGATTCGTCACGGCGTAAGAAAAGATTGTCTGGGAAGATATGGTGACATAACAAAGGCTGATATATATTTTAAATTAATTAAAACAAAATTACAAGTCAACTGTCTTATTTTCCATGAACAAAAGCAAATTGCAGTATCACAAAGGTGTACTCTAACACCAAACTTATGAATCGTTGAGGTAGTCTCCCATCAATGGTGAAGATCCGACAAGCTGTCATCTTGTGGAAGGCTGCGCAGTTATGTCGCTGCACGTTCTTGCAGAGTTTCTTAACTTCGACTGTAACATAGACAACAACCTATTTTAGGTCAAATAGAGTAGAGTGCCTCAGATCCACTATGTGTAGCAATAACAAATAAATTCTGGGGAACGAATAATTCACTACTGAACAAAAACTACACCAGTACATACACACACAACTACACTAGTGTACAAAAGCAATTTTACTGTACCATAATTTCATCATCACCAAAATTTCATCCAAAACACATCCACAGCTAGACACAAGCGTCACCTTAACGTCATCACATCGACCAATCCTGTGCTTTTCGCATCTGCTTGATGCAGAAAATACAGGATTGGTCGATGTTTTTGTCCTGGGTGGAAAAAAGAGACTTCATAATTTAAATACTCTTCAAGAAATGTCCAATGGATCCGATCTTACCACGGCTTCGTAGACTCTTCAACAGCCTGCAGCAAATAGCATCCGCGTCAGATACGGACATATAGAATCGCTCGCAGTAAAGACTAAACATAGTCACGGAATTTATATTTTTAACCGTCCAAAAGATTGTAATTACTTCAATCAATCGTATATCGTGCTGAAAACAATAGAATGGATGGAAGCCTATTATATATAAAAAAATATAATATATTTAGCTATATTTATTAAATTTTTTTTTCTATGCTCACCGTGCCAAAACTCGTCATCCCTGATTTTAAAACTTCAAAAGTAGCTTGAAGGTACAGTAAAGTATGGAAAAATGTGTCCAATGTTTGAAATACTGACTGGAAATATAAAAAATAATCATTTAATTTAATATTACTAACGCGAGCGCTACAATATTATTTAATAAAAAATATAATTCCCTATTAGCAACCTTACCACAAAGTTAAATATTTTTTTGAAAATAAGAAACGCTTCCATTAAATGAATGTATGCTTCGAAAAGTTTTTTTAATTTATCATCATATTTTTCTCCTTCTAGTTCCAAGCAGATTTGACTATAGTATTCGACTTCAGAGGTCCAAGTAATTATTCCATCTCGGATCAGGGCGATTATAGAAGCACCAAACATTAAGATCCCATCAAAATAAAGCGTAGTATAAAAATTCATGGCTACTACAAAGTTGCGAGTTAATGTAACATAAACAATATAACCAAAAATTTGCCACAACATTCCGAACCAGTTCCTCAAGGCAGGCTTATTATATTGCTTAAAATTTATTATTCTGAAAGCTTTTTGTATCTTCAAAATTAATCGAACGTGATCTTTTCTTTGGATAATGTTAAGTATGTAAAAGAAAGCGAGAGGAACCGCTACCAGGGTGACATTTATCCTCATGAAAATAAAAAGGAATGAATTGACTTCGTCAAAATCATTTGAAATGAGGTTAGATATATAAATAATACAAATAAACACAAGAACACCAATGAACGACACGATGTAGTAAGATGCACGATGAGGTCTAATACAATTGTACTCTATGGAGAAACTCGACTGGAATATCATGTGTTGAAAGCACCGAAAAGGAAAAAGTACTTTTTGAAATCCTCTATCCAAGAAGTTAATATCTATAGGGTTTATTTTAATCTGTGTCTTCATGTCTAATTCACTAAATCAACAGTGTGAGTGCGTAAGTAAGACCATAAATACCGAAGGAAGTACTGAAAATACCGTTCAAATGAATAATTTTGATAATTTCTAAAACTAATTATTTTTTATGTTTTCATTCTAATCAACTAAAAGGAAATCGTTGGCTTTGACACGAGTCGAAATTATATTGATGAAACTAAAAACTGTATTGAACTTTGTTAAGTTACTTGTAACAAATGAGGGAAACATTTACTGTGCTAATAAAAGCATTTCAAATAAACCATTGTTGAATTTGGTATAATTAAATACTACTATAGTTTCTTTTAGTATTGAAATGGAGATAAGGACGATAAAATGCAATTATTAGCCTGGGTTCGATTCCCAAGTCGGCAAAAAGTGTTATTGGGTGTGTCCATAAGTTGTTAAGTTTCTCAGCAACTGCCCGGGGTTCGTAAGTTCGTGGTCTAACACTCCGTACCTCAGAAAGTATGTAAAGCCGTTGCCACGTTGGTTCTGCACCTGTTTTCTCCCCGGTCGTGTCGGATTGCTGTCTCATTGAAGTACGATAGTAAAGGAACAGACAGTGTACTTACAGCGGGCCCCGTCCTCTATGCTGACATCTCTTTGAGGCGCGCGTCAAACACAACGCGCCATCGACCTGGGCCTGGTGGTGATCGGACAGCGAGCCACCCAACGCTCGCCGTCGGCAGGCCCGCGCCCACGATGGCCGGGGATCGCCCTGCGACTCCCGACGCCCGGGGCGTCTTCTCCTGTAGCGGCGGTTGGGACGAAGGCCTTGCCTTTCCCTCGCGCGGCCCGCCTCCTCCTTCGCTAGCATTACTGCTTCGCAGAAGGAGGTGACCGCTTCCCAAACCTCCTCGCTCCGGACCATGGATTCAACCAGGGCCGGACGCGATAGGTTGCCGCCGACTTACTTGGTCTTGGCCTGCAATCATCTTGAAATCTCCCCAAACTGTCCTTTTTCTTTAAGTGCCCACAAAATCGATCACTACCGCCATTTCAACCGAACGTGTCGTCACATCGAGCGGTCCTATGCGTCTCGCATCCAGCGAATTCCCATAGCCTTCACCAGTTCATTGATCCACCTTGTGGGAGGCCTTCAAACACTGAGCCTTCTGGTATGCGGTAGTCCCAAAATTAGCAAGTCAATATTGGGTTCCGAAGTTATTTATTTTTTATATCAATGCGGTTGTAACAAATACAAAAAGCAATGGGGCGGAACATTCTTGGTGTAAAAGGAAAACAGAATACGGAATACTATAATGTGTTCCAAGCAGGAAATATATTCTTACGTGGATTAAAAAGTTGGCCGGATCAAATCAAATGGTTCGCGTTAAGGCGGACCTATGGGATGGATAACAACATGACCTGTGGGAAAAATTCTCCGCGTAAAATTTGCCGGAGGAGGTTCGATACAGCGTAAGAAAAGAGTATCTAGGAAGGTATGGTGATGTTACTATGAGGCTGTTATATTTATTTTATGCTAGCACTTCGCCCGCGACTTTGCCCGCGTTGATTTAGAATTTACTTCACGGATTTCAACGCTCCCTCTTGCCCAATTTATAGGGCATTATAGGAAAATTAATCACAACAATTTTAATTAACTGCCCGGGTTTTTTTGCTATCCCGCTGCGGGTTGAATATGAAAACATGTTAGGTCCGTTTCAACCCTTAACACCTATTAAATGGTTAATTTTTTTAATAAGATTGTTAGTGCCGAGATGCAACTTTATCGGACCAAGCGTTAAGATTCTTCCATACAAACTTGAACACCCTCAAAAACCTATTGGTGGGTAGTTTTTAAAAATGAATTATGACATTATTTATAGTTAATTTTGGTCAGTACTCGTGCCAAGTTTAAAGTTCATAAACTCAAGGAATTCCATACAAACTCCCCCTTAATCGTCTATTGGGGGAATTCTAAAAACCGAATGATGTTAAACTTTATTATTCTTAGGTCAGTATTCGTACCAAGTTTCAAGTAACTTGGCTTAAGGAATAAAGTTTCCCATACATAATTCCAACCTAAATGCTTAATTTCAGCTTTCTCGTAAGTAGTTTCGGCTGTAAGTTGTCTGTCAGTCAGTCAGTAACGAAAGAGTTTTATATATTTTGATTAAAATTAGTTTTGATCACAAGTCAGCTGACTTATTTTTCCATGAAACGAAAGCAAATTGCAGTATCACAAAGGTGTAATCCAACACCAAACTGTTGAATCGTAGAGGTAGTCTCCCATCAATGGTGAAGATCCGACAAGCTGTCATCTTGTGGAAGGCTGCGCAGTTATGTCGCTGCACGTTCTTGCAGAGTTTCTTAACTTCGACTGTAAAATAGACCTATTTTAGGTACATGTAAAATAGTGTAAAGAGCCTCAGATCCACTATACGTAGCAATAACAAATAAATTGTGGGGAACTAATCGAGCAGTAAATTTTACGCAGCTGACAATACGAGTAGTTCGAATATTAAAATAAGATCTTTAATTTACCTGGGAATATTTCTAAGACAAAAAGTGACTTTAAAAAATATATATTTTATAAGTATTTGAATAATTTACTACTGTACAAAAACTACCAGTATACACACACACAACTACACTAGTGTACAAAAGTTATTTTACTGTATCATAATTGCATCATCACCATCACATCATCCAAAACACATCCACAGCTAGACACAAGCCTCACCTTAACATCATCACATCGACCAATCCTGTGCTTTTCGCATCTGCTTGATACAGAAAGCACAGGATTGGTCGATATTTGTGTGTATACTCTTAAAGAAATGTCCAATGGATCCGATCTTACCACTGCTTCGTAGACTCTTCAACAGCCTGCTGCAAACAGCGTCCACTTCAGATACGGACATATAGAACCGCTCGCAGTAAAGACTAAATATAGTCACGAAACTTATATTTTTACCCACCCAAAGGATTGTAACTACTTCAATTGATCGGACTTCGTACTGTAAATAATAGAATGAATGGATGCCGATATAACATAAAAATGTATATTATATATTTTGCTATATTTATTAAGATTTTTTTATGCTCACCGTGCCAAAATTCGTCACACCTGATTTTAAAAGCTCAAAAGTAGCTTGAAGGTATAGTAAAGTAAGGAAAAATGTGTTCAATGTTTGAAATACTGACTGGAAATATAAAAAATCTATTATTTTATTTTTATATTCTATACCCAGAGTGTTTTATAATAAATTATTTATTATATTTTAGAAAAAACTTTGGTTTTGGAATAACACAAAACTAACACAAGCGCGATATTATTATTTAATTAAAATATAATTCCCTATTCAATTCAATTCAATTTTATTGTATCAAGTAACCATGACTCATTTGTTAGTAAAAAACTTATCCTATGTTAGTAATTAACATAATTATGTCTAAACCCTAAAAAAATTGAACCTTACCACATACTTAAATATTTTTTTGAAAATAAGAAACGCTTCCATTAAATTAATGAATGCTTCGAAAAGTTTTTTGCATTTATCATCATATTTTTCTCCTTCTAATTCCAAGCAGATTTGACTATAGTATTCGACTTCGGAGGTCCAAGTAATTATTCCATCTCCGATCAGGGCGATTATTGAAGCACCGTACATTAAGATCACATCGAAATAAAGCGTAGTATAAAAATATATGGCTAGTACGAAGTTGCGAGATAATGCAACACAAAAAATATAACCAACAATATGATACAAAATTCCGAACCAGTTCCTTAAGACCGGCTTATAATATTGCTTAAAATTGATTATTCTGAAAGCTTTTTGTATCTTCAAAATTAATCGAACGTGATCTTTTCTTTGGATAATGTTAAGTATGTAAAAGAAAGCGAGAGGAACCACTACCAGGGTGACATTTATCCTCATGAAAATAAAAAAGAATGAATTGACTCCGTCAAAATCATTTGAAATGAGGTCAGACATGTGAATGCAAATAAACACAAGAACACCAATGAACGACACGATGTAGTAAGACGCACGATGAGGTCTAATACAATTGTACTCTATGGAGAAACTTGAAAGGAATAGCATGTGTTGAAAGCACCGAAAAGGAAAAAGTACTTTATGAAATCCTCTATCCAAGAAGTTAACAGCTATAGGGTTTATTGTAATCTGTGTCTTCATTTCTAATTCACGAAATCAACCGTGTGAGTACGTAACACCATAAATACTGAGGAAAGTACTGACATTACCGTTCATATGAATAATTTTGATAATTTCTACAAATAATTAAATTGTTTGTTTTCATTTTAATCAACTAAAAGGAAATCGTCAATTTTGTAAGGAGTCGAAATTCGGTGTGTTATGTATGGTATAATAACAGATAGTTTAATATCACTTGAAATAACGTTCAGATGATATAATTTGCATTAATAACATTTAGTATAACGTTTATTTCGTATAATTTTCAATTTGTATAATGTTCTTCTTATATAACGTTAATTTGACCTAATTTTCTTCTTTTTCTTGAGAAAAACAAATTATTGTAACCTAACCTCAAAACACTAAAGTTGCTTCTGCATCGTCTCCGGCGCTGCGGGAAGTGCAACCCCTTCGGGTGTGTAACGTTTGATATAATAACAAAATGTGATTGTAGCTTACCCATCAGGTAAGCTACATTCACACCATGACCTGTGAGTAAAATTTTCCACGTAATACGTCAAAGTATTGAAGCAACATCGCCTGGAAGTGCAGTCTGAAAGCTGGTTTGACACAGCGACAGCATAAGAAAAGAGTGTCTGGAAATTTATAGTGATATTAAAAGGCTATCAATAATTTAAATTTATTGAAATTATATCACAAGTCAATCACTTTATTTTTCCATGAAACGAAAGCAAATTGCAGTATCACAAAGGTGTACTCTAACACTAAATTTATGAATCGTAAAGGTAGTCTCCCATCAATGGTGAAGATCCGACAAGCTGTCATCTTGTGGAAGGCTGCGCGGTTCAGGCGCTGCACGTTCTTGCAAAGTTTCTTAGCTTCGACTGTAACATAGACAAAATAATGAAGTAGAGCTATATAATAAAATCGAGCAGCAAATATTACTCAGAGGACAACATTTCAAAAGATAAAACAAAATTTACCTGGTATTATTTTAAAGAATACAGGTAACTTCACAATAAAAGTGTCTAATAACTGTCTTATCTACTACATTGTACAAAAACAATTTTGACTGCAATACAGTGTCTCTCCTTATCATTCCAGCCTTAAGACATCCACAGCTAGATACATGCCTCACCTAACCAATCCTGATATTTTCGCATATTGCGTACGCACGTTTTTGTACTGGGTGCCAAAAAAGAGACTACACAATTTAAATAGGTCTAAGTCGAAGTTAATTCATTTATTTCAACTAGACCATTTAAAGACACTTTTGAACGTCAAACTTATAGTTTTAATATAAAATATTAAAGTGGCTCTAGTTGTCCATTCGCATAAAGTAGATTTTTATGAAGAAGACGGACAAGAAACTCCATAGTTACTCTTTTCAATTACAAGTTTTAAAATATTTTGTAAACATTAATCAATTGCATGCAAAAAATATATAATACTAAAGACATTAAATCTATACAATGCAATTGTGAAGCTGCAAGAGAACCAAGTAGGTTAATGTCTGAGAACCACACAGATTTGAGTGGATCTGTTCAGTCAGTGCAAACATTTGTTAGTAAAGTGCGTTACACGAAAGAATTCCCTTCGCCGTAATATTGGTACTACTGACTGTCAAGGACATCAAACGCTTAAACACATCACTGAGTTGTCGAAGTTTTCAGTGATTTTTAATTTTTTTACGGTGCTAATCATGCCGAAGACCCTTAAAAGTGGTGAAAGAGAGTTGGTGTTAAAAGTTAAAACATTTTGTGAAAGAGAAAAACGTAACAAAGAACCAATAATTCCATTAGAACGTGTGAGACTCCGCGTCGCCGCCATGACAGGTTTGTAAAATATGGTTGCCAGGACTTTATGCTCTCTATTTCCCTGATTCCCCATTGCTAACCCGTTGGTATGTCGTGATATTGTATGTGCACATTATTATATTATGAAGTATATATTCTTGAAATAGTTGCATACAACCAGAAACGCCACTTTTAAGAAATAAGTACTATGATGATTGTATTTGTTAAGTGATTTAATTAATTTGGTGGTGTTTGTTTTAGGTATATCGGAAAAAACTGTTACAAAAATTACCAAAGAAGGTGAGGTTGCTGCCAGTACATCAACCAAAATTTCAACTCCAGGAAAACATCGTCCTAGAGAAAAAGGGGTTAAGCTGGACGATTTTGAGCTTTGTGCGTTACGTCATAAAATTCATGAATTTTATGTTGTAAAGAAGGAGCTGCCAACTCTTACTAAATTGTTGCATGAAATGAAAAATGAAATCGATTTCAAGGGTAGTCGTACCACTTTGTGGAGAACTATGAAGGAGTTAGGTTTCTTTTTCAAAAAATGTAGATCTAAAAGAAAGATACTAATGGAGAGACACGACATTGTGGCATGGCGTTTTCGATATTTAGAAACAATCCGAAGTAATCGCCTAAATGAGCAACGACCAGTCGTATACTTGGATGAAACATATATTCATTCCACATACTGTGCTGGTAAATGTTGGCAAAGTGAATCTGAAGAAGGGGTTTTGTCATCAGATTCAAAAGGGCCAAGATGGATAATTGTACATGCAGGCGGTAAAATGGGGTTTATACCCAATGCGCAGTTGATTTTTAAATCTCAGTCTAAGTCAGGAGATTATCACGATGACATGAATAGAGAAAATTTTATGAAATGGATTCAGGAGAAGCTTTTACCTAATCTGCCTCCTCAGTCAGTAGTGGTAATGGACAATGCGTCATACCATACAGTAGCGGTGAATAAAGCGCCCACCATGTCGAGTACAAAAGCAGGAATGCAAGAGTGGATTACCAACAAAGGCCTTGCATATTTACCGACTATGGTAAAAGGCCAATTATTGGAAATTATTAAAGACCATAGAGAACCACCTCTTTACGAAGTAGATTTATTGTTGCAAGACCACGGTCATAAAGTTGTAAGACTTCCTCCGTACCATTGTGACCTGAACCCAATCGAGCTCATTTGGAGTCTTTTGAAAAGGAGGATTGCTGAAAAGAACGTGGGTCAGGAAGCAAAAAATATTGTTAACATTACAGAAGAGGCATTTTGCAGTATAACGCAAGAAGAGTGGATAAAAGAATGTTGCCACGTGGAAAATATAGAAAACAAGTACTTTAACAATGGAGTTACTGTTGATAATGAAATTGATCGCTTTATAATAGAAGTACGAGATGAAAGCGACACTTCTGACGATAGTGACCCTGAAAATAGTGATACCAGTATTATATCCGGTGTTGGGCCTTTGCACGAGCACAGTTATTTCAAAAAGTTATAAGTGAAAAAAAAAAAAATAGTAAAAGTAATAAAGTAGTAAGTGTCTGTAAAAGATCGCTTTTAGCGATAAGACCGCCCATTGTTACACCTCTTTTTAGCTATTAAGCTTCTAATTGTAATTTGCTATGGTGTACAATAAAGAATATTCTATTCTATTCTATTCTATTGTCGTTAAAACATTAATATAAATCTAAACCGCAAATAAACAATTATTAAGGTTAAATAACAGGAGTTTTATTTGTATAAATATGTTATACACCCCATTTGTAATATTAGATAATCATTATTAATATAAAAAAATATAAATTAATTTTATTTTTTATTACATAAATATAATCCCCCGATTATTAGGTAATATAATCATCACTACCTGGCCACACTCAATTAAGCGCTACCAACATAACAGCGAAGGGAATTCTTTAGTGAAACGCATTTTAGTCGTGTAGCTCAACTCAGAACTACTTAGGAGCTCAAAAACTCGACGAATACCAAAGAAAGGACATATGGGTAAAACGCAAAATGTACTCTCGAGTACTCGCTCAATGCATTCAAACTTACCCTTGCTTTGTAGACTTCTCAATAGTTTGCTGCAAACAGCGTCCACTTTAGATACAGATATGTAGAATCGTTCGCAATAAAGGTTGAACATAGTCACGAAAGATATATTTTTGAACGTCCAAAGGATCGTGATTATTTCAAATGATTGGATATTACGCTGAAAGTGAAAGAAAAAAAGTTTTGAACGTTAAGACACAAAAAAAAATATTGCCATTGCGCGGTTCGAGCAAATCATAGCTAATTATTTGGATCAGAGTTCTTTATGTCATCGTCATGAAAATGTCAGGCCAAAGCAAGTGCTGTATTTATTACTATGCTCACCGTGCCATAATTCTTCTCTCCCAGTTTGGAAAACTCTAAAATAGCTTGAAGGTACAGTAAACTATGAAACAATGTATCCAATGTTTGAAATAATGTCTGAAAATATTAAAATAAAATTTGATATTTTAGAAAGAACTTTGGCAATTGAATAACTCATTACTAACAAGTGAGGAAATATTATTTAACTAAAAACACTTTGTTTTAAAAACGACCTTACCACAAACTTAAATATTTTCTTGAAAATAGCAAATGCTTCCGTTAAATTAATGTATGCTTGGAAAAGTTGTTTGAACTTGTCATCATATTTTTCTTCTTCCAGCTCCAAGCACATGTGACCATAGTGTTCGACCTCAGATGTCCAAGTAATTATTCCATCTCTGATCAAAGCGATTATTGAAACACCATACGTTAACATCTGGTCGAAATAAAGTAGAGTATAAAAATATATGGCTATTGATAAGTTGCGAGTTAATGCTACTGTAAGAATATACCCAACACTATGCCGTAAAACTCCGAACCAGTTTCTTGTGGCAGGCTTTGTGTATTGCTTAAAACGAATAATTCGAAAAGCTTTTTGTATCTCCAAAATTAATCGGACGTGATCCTTTCCTTGGATAATGTTAAGTATGTAAAAGAAAGCGAGAGGAACCACTACCAGGATGACATTGACCCTAATCAAAATAATGAAGAATGAACTGGCTTCATCAAAATCATTTGAAATGAAGTTTGAAAAGTGAAAACAAATAAATGCAAGAACACCAATGAACGACACGATATAATAAGACGCACGATGAGGTCTAATACAATTGTACTCAATGGAGAAACTTGATAAAAACACCATAACTTGGAAACACCGGAATGGAAGAAGCACTTTTTGTAATCCGCTGTCCAAGAAGTTTACAGTAATAGGGTTTATTGTGATCTGAGTTTTCATGTCTAATTCACATGGAACCTAGTGAGTGCGTACCACCATAACTACTGAGGAAAATACTACCTCTGCCGTTTATATGAATAATTTTTATAATTCCTTCAATCATTGTTTGTTTTCAGTTTTAATCAACTAAAAGGATGTCGTGTGCTTTGTTGATGACTCGAAATTATTTTAATGAAACAAGAAATTGTATCGACTTTGTTTTTTTAAGGTAGTTGTAACAAATTCAGGAAAATATTTTTCACCTCACAACCTCGGAAAGATTATGTTTGTCATTCGAAATCTGAGTGCAAAAGTTATTTTATACGCTAGCGTCGAAAGAGTTTTTAAAATTAGAACCTCTATTCAATATTTTTTTTAAACCGGCTAGTCCACTGAAAATGCGTTATTACTTATTTCATGTCAGTGCGCCAACCTCATTATTAGAATGATCGCATTGGCCAGAACAATGACTGCATGAAAAAAAAACTTCTTAAAAATTTCTTCTCTTTATTCAATTCCATTTCCATCGTTTTGTTTTGTTTTTTGATAAAGTTGTCAGAAATCATAAAGTATGAGCGAGACCAGCAGCGATGAAGATTTGCAGAGTTAGTGAAAGCGGTACATAATGCCGAATTGAGTTTTCTTCCGGAAAAATCGCACAATGAGTATATAAAAGCGTACAATTTGTTCAATGCATGGAGACGCAAAAACTTTTGCGGATACTATAGTGCTATCATACTTCATTGAACTATTTAGGACAAGGAAATCAAACACACTTTGGAGCATTTATTCGATGATAAAAGCCACGATCAAAACAAAAAACCGGCCAAGTGCGTGTCGGGCCACACACAGTTCCGTAGTTGTACGTCACAATTGCCGACTTAGAAAGATGCTTTTTGTTTTATTCTATATTAATTGAGTTCACGGTTTAACCGTCGTACATGGGACGATGGTAACTGATGAGGAATTTGTACGAAATTGTCCTTTTCCAAGTACGTTTTATAGGTTGCTCGACTATTACTCATTAATTTGTAAAGCCTATAATTAGCTGTGATAGTTTTCCTTTTAAATTCTACCATGAATTTTTTCACGTCTCCACAGACAACCATTTGGCTGGCAGAGGGAGGGGACTTGACTCAAACAAATATACAGAAGGATACAATAGAAGACTCTTTAGAAAACAAGTCAAAAATATGCAAGGGCATCGTTGGTGTTATTACTTTAAAACAGTCTTGCCCAGATACTTGGACTCATCCTTCAACATCCAAAGACAGAACGATAGAAAATCTTTTTCAATCGCCTGCCAATCCGTCTGTATCTCCAAAATTCACAATGGAATCCAATGAAATCCAGCTATTTTCCGCAAATTTGCCAAATAATTTGCCTAGTAATTACAAGTCACAAACAGTTGCAGAATCATTACAGTTGTAGCAATTTTACTTTTAATTTTTAAAATAAATGAACACTAATTTGTATGCTGTTTTTTTTGCACCTAGCGTTTGCTTCGCTGTAGTGAGGTGAAAAGTTGTGTGGTGCGCTCGGCTGCAAAGTTATTCTGCGTCTCGTACCTTTGAAACCTTTGCTACGCTCAGGAATCCTAGAATTTTTCGCTTGCTCATGTTTCAATACAAGTACTCGAGCCAAGAAACAACTTTGCAGCCTTGCCTAATAACTAAATATTTTTGCTATTAGAAACTCTTAAAAAGTAGTGCTTAATAAGGTAAAATTAACATTTCATTTTATTACTGAAATGGAGACCAGGATGATCAAAATACTGAACTGCCTTGTTGATCTCGTGGTTGCAGGTGATACTGTAATAGTAGTCCGGAGCTTGGAAGTTGGTGGGGTACCTCAGTAACGACGTACAGCCGTTGCTCCTGCTCCTGATCTATTCCCGGTCGTGTCGGGTTGCCGTCTCATCGAACTATCAGAGTTAAGGAACAGAAGATATTAGTAGTGTGAGCAAACACAAGTACACTCTACATAACTGTGTTTGCGCGCACACTACTTATATCTCTCGCGTAATTGGGCTATCTTCGTTGAGATATCGAAATTTGGTCGGAGGAGCACAGTTTGCGGTCTGTCGTTGGTCTAATTTAGTTAAAGTTTCGGTCAACCGGCTTCTAAAGGCAGTCAACATAAGTTGTAGATGATAGATAACTTTATGACTAAAAAGATCAGCAAGTCAAAATTATTATCGTTAAGATAGGTTTCTGAAGCAAACACGTAATACACGGTACCTTTGACAGAGATTTCATTAATTCATATATTTATCTATCTAAATACTAATGCATCATTGTGGAGGTCAAAATATCAAAACTGTTATGTTGCATACCTAATAATGTAATTGAATTTGTTAAGAAAAGGACTTTGTGCAATAACTACGTAAGACGATGACTTGCAAAGTCATTTTATGGACTATTATTTTCTTGGTTAAGCCCGCGTCTTCGCCTGCTTCAAAAATTATCGCATGGAAAGGACTATCTACTTTTTTTTTTTCTCTAAAAACGTTGCCCCACATTAGGAATTTCTCCTGTATCGTGGGTGCGTTTACAAATATACAAAGTCACAAACATCCAGGCTCGGAACAACTATCTGTAAGCCATACAAATATTTGATCTGTGCGGGAATCGAACCCGCGACATGCAGCGCAGCAGTCAATCGCTCAACCACTGCGCCATCTGTGCCGTTACTGGGATAAAAGTATCCAGCTTGGGTCTTAGCAACATTGAACCTGACTAGATTGGCATCGGCCCATTCAGAGACAGCCTGTCAGGAAAAGTTCAAGCGCTCAACCATAGCCTCTCGGAGAGATCGGATCTGCGACCCACCAGCTCCTGCGTTGGACACGTATCTCACAGCAACAGTGCTGTCGTCTACATACCCAAAGGTACCGGGTGTCAGCAGATCATTAATATGCAGCAAGAAATGTTGCCGAGAGCACCGACCCCTGAGGAACCCCGGCATTAATATCCAGCAGTCCGGACGAGCAGCCATCTATGACCACTCGGATAGACCGATCCCTCAGGAAATCTGCAATCTAATCACACAATCCGGCGGGCAGGCCGAAAGAAGGAAGCTTACCAATAAGGCTATCGTGCCGGATCCTGTCGAAAGCCTTCGAGATGTCAAGGGAGACCGCAAGTGCTTCCCCGTTTTTCTCAATGGCGTCACTCCAGATGTGAATGGCATGCGCTAGAAGATCCCTAGTTGACCGATTTCGGCGGAAGCCGTATTGACGGTCACTAAGGATATCGTTAGCTTCTAGGTATGCCTGGAGCTTGCCATTCCAAGAGTATGTAACGCGTGCTGAATGGCAAGCTACTAGATAGGTCTTTAATTGACAGGGTCAGCTAGACTACCCTTCTTGGGCACGGGCTGCAAGTTAGCTTGCTTCCAAGCCATCAGCACTTTTCCAGTCTCAAACGAAAGGCGAAATAGGCGTGTCAAGGACGGAGACAACTCAGGCGCACAAGTCTTCAGTACAATTGGCGGTATCCCGTTGAGCCTTGTTCACGTCTAGGTTACGCAGCACCCTACGGACGTCCTTCTGATGAATAAAATGTAATGTTCAAAATACTCGACTTGCATTCATCAGGAGAATCAGGGGTCCTCGCTCCGTTGGTTTTAGAAGCCCACCAGGCTTGAAACGTGGCAATGGAAGAGGTCAGATGGGATAATCATAATGCTTTGGAAGTTGGGTAGGTCTCTGGTGTGGGTTGCAACATGCATGGATACTCTAACCCCATCCCATCCTTTTAGCACGGCGGATTGAATTGGGGCTGCTGCTGCAGGTGCAGAAAAACTCAAACACATGATGTGGCCCCCGACCAGCATTGGAAACACGACAAGAGAAGGAAGCGGGAAGAGGCCATTTAAAATCAAACGTTTAATACCAATGTCTCGGTAGTGACCTTGCGATTAAGAGGGGTTATAAGGGCACAGTATTGTATGTTAATTGTACAGACAACTTGATATTCAATTTACCAACACGTTCCGAAGAGTCTACCTACTTAACTAAAGCGCTCGTCCACACTGGAAAGACGCTTGAAGACTGGAGAAATCTCATTTTTCATACTCTTGTGCAGACCGCAACCTATATCAACGAGCTATGTAAACACAGCACATTTATTTACTAATTGACAGGAGGCCAGCACTAACTAATTAATCCCAAGGCACTTCACAAAGACCGCACTAACCCTTTAATCTAGCCGCAAATCACCACACAGAAACAATGAGCTTGCTACTTGAAGCAGAAGTTCAAAACACAGAAGTTCTACAAAGGCCTCAGCACCAGCTTATCTTAAAAACTCCGAGTAAGTTGCGAACACGGCCCCAATATTATGAACTATTTGTTATTTACCTTCGTGTTCGAGAGATGGGCGAAGATCGTAACTCATTGGATGCCACAGGGAAGACGTCGCCGTCGAGGTCGAGGCGGCAAAGGTGGTGTGACGATCTGATGACGTTTGTGGGTTAAAGTTGGCCAGAGATCGCTCAGTATAGAGAGGTATGGAAAGAGAAAGGGGCGGTCTTTGCCGAGCAGTAGGACACAATTGAGGCTAATAAAAAACTTCGGTGCAATTGGACGTAAGTTTTTTGCGGACCTACAAAGTTTGACATTTGTTCTGGAAAATAAAGTACTATAGCTACCAACAACAAGAATAGGTAGGATACTCTATTTTCATTTCAACTCTATGGTACCATAATAGTAGTGAATAAGGAAGTCCTGCACCGTTCACACGTATGGAAGCTTTACTGATGAAGAGTCGAATCAGGTGATGTGGGCACGTCATTTAAATGGGGGACCACCGTTTAACCAAAGTTGTCCTCTGCTCTGAGAAGGCCGACGGCAAACAGAGTCGCGGTGGTCAATATCACCACTACAATGACGTGTTTAAGACACACCCAAGTGCTTGAGCTATTGACCCAACAAGTTAAGAAAGGCTCGCTTCACATAGATTGTCGCTCTAAGGTTTATAAAAGTGTTAAACTGTTAATAAAGCGACTCGATGTGTGTGATACCTATAGATCTCACATGTCTTTTTGTCCAATAATAAGTTACACCTGCAAATTTATATGATTTCAATCTAAGTCTGAACAGTATCGCACCACTTCTGTCTACTTGGTACACTACACTACATGAGTTCCAAAAATTGTACGAATTGTACCCTCTGTATTTCAACTACGCTGTGCCTCTAATCTGCAGGACTTCAATTAGCCTCTGTGAAAGCCTGTGTGATCAGTCCAAGCCGGTCGTTGGACTGACAGCTTTACGTCCTTATATGTTCCAATTTTGAAAAAAGATCGCAATACGAATACTGGCTGAAAGGTTTTCGAAGACATTTTTTTCTTTTTAATTAATTATTTTTCATGGTCAGAATTGTGTTTTGTTTCTGACGATCAACAACGGCTGGAATATCTGGTGTAAATTATAGTGATTGAAAAGTTGATTCGTCATGCAATTATTCAATCGTAAATTAAAACATTTTTTTTTTCTTTGATTTCTATTAGGCTGGTAAATTTTTGTTGTGTATTAAGAAGCATTGGTTCGTCACGTATTTGTTGATAAAATGCAGACTTTATTTATTAAATGCGTTGGGAATATAACAGTTAGCAGCAGATTAATTCCGAAACGCTGAAAGATTAAGTACTTATCTATCCAGACAGTTGCAAAATTATGAAAATCTCGAATTTTTTATAGATTATTTTTGTATTTCCAAAAAACTTTTTCACAAATTCCACAGCGTACAAAATTGTAATAAGCAAACGATAATTGACGAATGTTCTGATTACAGTATAATCACTAGGTTATTAGGTGAGGTAAACTTATCGCAGCAGCACGTGTCGTATCGCATGTTGTTAGTAAACACATGCTGGACATGTGCTTGAACACTGATCAAAAAATGTTTTGCGTCACTTTGACGGTGATGGAATATCAAATATCGGAACGCGAGGATGCTAAACATTTTAACCGTTTATTCAGTTACAAGCCCGTGTAAGGGTAGAAAATGTGAAGGATTTTCCACTAATTTCTCGTCCCCGGATAGGGCTTAAGTTTTACCATGATCGTGTAGTTTTGATTTCTCTTTGCGACAACGGCGAATCCATGAAATTATTCAAAGAAAAAAAAGAAAAATGTTTATTTGGGATGTTTTTTTTTGGTATGTTGATGTTTATGTTTAGCTTGTATTTAGGCCTCCCCTCAAAGGGGGGGTTTTCCATAATCATCACGCTTGGCAGGCGGGTTGGCGATCGCAGTATAGCTGTTGCAATGCACAGAGAATGCTGCTGCCCATTCTCTGGTGAGTTCCTTAGTCGCTTCTTACGACGCCCTCGGAAAGTGATGGGATGCTGCTATTCTTTTACGTCCGAAACAGAACAGCTAGCTACAGTCCTAGCTTGTGCTCAGACCGAAATTCGTTTTAAATACCCGGTCACAATTAATGCAATAAAGTTGGCCGGCGGAGGACGAAGTGTAAGTATTGGAGGGCTTGGGTTTCTCCATTACGTATGGAGATTTACATTTTGATGTATTGTACCGAGTCGCTTTTTCTTATACGCTTTTAAAAAAATGAGCGCTAAGTTGCCCTATGTGAAGTGAGAATTTCCTAACCTGCTGCAGCAATTGCGGAAGTTTTTTGATATCTTTTGACCACGACCTGGTAGCGATGGTGTTGACCACCGCCAGACGTATGTCAGAGTAGAGAGCAACTTTGGGTGATAGGTGGTGCTTCATGCGAAGGACGTGCCCACACCACTTTAGTTGACGCTGCATCATTGAGGCTTTCATGCCATACATGTCAGAACATAGCGACAAAAACTAGATGCCGATTGGTCTGCAAGTAGAGAACATTTTGGTTATCAGGTTTTTCTTTTGATGTAAATAATAACAAAAATACCAACCAACCTTTGTGCTCTTTTCTCTGTATAACATTTTATTTTTTTAAGAATATTAAATAGTCAACAGCCTCGGACACCACGGCCTGTCATGCAGCCGTAGCGCGGGCCGCATAGCGCGGCACTCGAATCTTAATGACATCATCCGACGAACTCTTGTCACCGTCGGCGTTCCGGCTGAGTAAGAACCCAATGGCCTGGCACGCGACGATGGCAAGAGACCGGACGGCATGTCGTCATTTCCATGGAAGATGGGTAGGCCATTAGTGTGGGACGCTACTTGTGTCGATATCTTGCGCCAACCCATCTTCCTAGCTCTTCGTGCTGTGGAAATATAATAAACTTGTTGAAAGTTATATTTTCGAGCCGTTTGGGGTTGAAGCTCTCGGGTCGTGGGGTCCGAGTGCGCATAACTTGTTTAAAGATCTCTCAAGACGCTTAGTTGACACTTCGCGTGACCCATTGGCTGGCTTTTGCCTTGGTCATTGCCTCGTTGTATGGCAATGCTTATTATTTATAAGCATTGCCATACAACGAGGCAATGCCGCCAGTCTTTTGGGTACACTTCCAGTCGACAGCGATGCGGATGAATTTTTATTTTTATTTCTAGTGTATATAGTTAGTTAAGTATTTATAGAATATTGTGTGTACCTAAATAAATAAATAAAACTAATTTAATCAAATTAATGGGCACTTTTTGAATGTCATAACTTACACAAAATGGCTGCCCTTCACCATTTCGTAAAACAATTTGGATAGGTAGGTACCTAATATATTACTCAGCTGCATCCGCTAAGACTCAAAGGCCAACCCCAACATGGTTGCAATAAGGCTAGGCAGGAAGGTAAATCCTAATATATAAAATTCTTCCGTTACTGACAGACTAAAGGAGGATGAACTCGTGGCTAAAGAGGAGCTCGTTGCTGAATAATAACAGGTTAAGCAACGGTTGCCAAGATTGGTCTGTGAATGGGTGACCATCTTAGCATACCGAGACTCCTCTGTGCCTCGGAAAGCATGTTAAACCGTTGGTCCCGGCTGTCATTTGTAGATCTTCGGCAGTCGTTACGGATTGTCAGAAACCAGAAAATCTGACACCAGTCTTGCAAAGTACCTTTTCATTTAGTTAATGGGTTGTGGAGGCGTAATATACTGGTTTGACTGGAAGCCGACCCCAATATAGTTAGGAAAAGGTTAGGCAGATGATAACTTACTGACTGAGTGACTGACAGACAACGTACAGCCGAAATTATTGGTCGTAAAAAGCTGAAATTTGGCATGTAGGTTTCTTGGGCACTGTAGTGCACTGAGAGGGGATTTCCCGAAATTCCGACCGGAACGAGAAAATACGGGATATGCGCGTACGAAGTCGCGGGCTAAAGCTAGTGGTAGATAAACTTTTTATACTCATAGTACTCAGCTCGGCTGCCTACGCCGTCAGGAAAGTAAGACAATACACTGACGTTTACACAGCTCGGTTAGTCTATTTTAGTTATTTCCATAGCGTTATGTCTTACGGTATCCTATTATGGGGAAGAGCTGCAGACATACAAAATATATTTGTGTTACAAAAACGGGCTGTTCGAGCAATATATCAGCTGGGGTCAAGAGTTTCCTTAAGAGAACTTTTCAAAGATATTGGAATTCTCACGGTAGCATCTCAATTTATTTTTGCAAACATATTATATATTAGGCAAAATATACATTTATACACTAAAACCAGTGATATACATAACTTTAACACTAGAAACAAGCACAAATTACATGCACCATCCCATCGTCTTCGAAGGGTCCAAGGCTCATTTGTGGGGCTCGGTATCCGTTTTTACAATAAGCTACCTCTTTCTTATCTTGAGCTGCCTTTTAACTCGTTTAAAGCTAAAGTTAAATCTAACCTTTGTTCGAAGGCATACTATTCAATCAATGATTATTTAGACGATGATAATAGTTGGTCGCAGTGTTGAACGCAAGACATACTTCGTTTTTAATGTTCTTTCATAGTTAGCTTATGACATATGAGTTCATATATTTGTTAATTTATATGTCCGTAGAGGTCAATTACTTGTTTTTTTTTTTTTTTTTGTATTGACTTGATACTCTCATAACAATGTTTTATAATGAGTGTATTGCAACATGTGATTAACTAGTGACTTCGACAGTTGTATGATTTTATTCTATCCTGAGCAACCGGCAGCAAGTTCGTCATGCTCCCTTAGATTTTACTGCTTGCGGTAGCGTCGGGGGTCGGGTTACCTCTTTCCCTCAAATATGGCGAGGGGGGTAATGGCTGATCTTTGCGTTATGCTCGTGAACGGGTGCTGCTTGTGGTGAAAGGTCGTCTTGTTAGCCATGGATTTTACTATTGTTATAACGATTATATGCTTAATGTTTAATTTTGATGGCCCTGGTTTATCACTTGTGGCGTCGAGTCACAGATCTTTTTATTAAATTCTACCCTCTGTACGTGTAAGCGGGCACACCCTTCATGTCTGGAGGCTTATTTAGTTTGATTTGATATTGTTTTTATGCTTGAGTTTGTCTGTTTATGCTGGCATAATGGAGTGTGCTAGCTTACAAGTAGCGAATTATTAAGTTTTATGTTTTTACGTGTTACCTTTGTTGTATTGTTTTCTTTGTAAGAATACTGACTACTTACATATCTTTGTATAAGTGATAGTTCTTATAACTCAACAGACAGATGTGTTGCTGGGGAGTTTGTTGCGCCACTTCTTCTTCCCAGCTAAAACACTAGGAAGTGGTGACGGGCGGGCGTTTTGGGGGACTGTCTTTATGTAGAACTTTGACGTTCAAAAAGTGCTGGCACTCAGCCTAATTTGAATAAATGACTTTTGAATTTTGAATTTTGTACATATTATACGTTTGTTTTTAATAGCCAAGTTAACGTTGTATTATTGACGTAAAATATTGTTATCACATATTAGGTATCTCTGATCATTATTATCGACAGTTGTGACGCACGTAAAAGTCGAGCCTCTATTTGACCTACATACTTATTTATCAAATTCTGCAGAGTACATTGAAAACATATTGACGGTTTATGGACCGGCCCCACGATCCAGACTTCTATACAGACTTACATAAACTTCTATAGATGTTTCACACGTATTTGTTTTAATTCAGTTTTCAAAGTTTGCAGACAAAAGTCTGTATCGTGTGGACCAATTAGAGAGGATGAGAGGTCAGATTATTCTGGTATTGTTATGGACTAAGATCCCAGAGCTACCAGACCTGCCTTATTTTCTCACTAGCAAAATGTGTGGGATAGAGTGGTGTTAGTATGTATTTTTAACATACGCATACCTGCTAGCTTAGACCGACGGCCGATTTCCAAGTAATCAGGTGCCTAAGCCATTAAATAACTTTTTAAAGTCTGGGTGCTGAGTTTTAGGTAGGTTTTTTTTTTTTTTTTTTTTTTTTTTTATTTAATATGGGTTTGCTCTTGACTCTAGTCTAGGTCATAGATGACAGAGACAAAGTCGACGATGGAGCGAGCTTACCCAGAAGAAGCCTGTTTAAGCCTGTTTTACTGAATATTGTTAAATAATTAGTAATTAAATAATATTTTAACAACAATTCATTATAATAGGTCGCCACCTCGAGTGATATCCCATCCACAAGGCTGAAATTTGGGCAGTGTTCATTTAGTAAGTGCAAATAACGAAAGGTAAAGTCTGCCAGGATTTGGGAGGATGCAAAACTACCTCCTTGATTACTGAAATGCCTTTGATACATCACAAAAAAAAGTACTATCGGCCTAAGCTAGCAGGTACCTATGCATAATTATGTAAAAATTACATACGAACACTATTCTATCCCACATATTTTGTTAGTGAGAAAATAAGGGAGGTCTGGCATCCCTGGGATCTCAGTCTATTACATTTGTTACCGCTGACGTGCGTCCTTCGAAACAATGTCTGACCTCCACAATCTCCACAACTCGGTACCACTTGACAAGACTAGTGTCAGATGTTCTGACTTCTGCCTTCCCTAACAACGGACAAAAACTCACATGCGGAATCCATGATTGGAAGCGACAACTTCAAATCTTGGTTTGTGGCAATACTAAATCCGAATAGAATCCGATCTCAAGGCGTATGAAAAGTATTTAAAGTTCCAGGAACACTAATGTTGCTCCCATTTATTCACTAGTGCTCTCTCTAAGTGCATTCGTAGAAGGTTCCAGAAATTTCAATGCAGTGTCTTGACGGGTCTGCGTGGTATCAAGTCGTTTCCTGCTTCAACATTACGATTAATCGGCCAGTCAAGATTATCTGTAGGGGTTTAAACTATCCTTGAAACTATATTTATCTAGCATTGTGCGTCGCATTTAATTTTATTGATAATAAGATCAAAACTTTAACTCGATGTTTTACTTTCCAATTTTTTATTACCATTTTTTATTTTAATAATAACAATTATTCATTTATTATTTTTAAATCAAACAAGATTTTACTATTTTTCTTTACAAACATAAAATCTAAATTACCTCTTAAAGTTTACAAATCAAGCGATATGTAAAATTTTAGTATATATATTTTTTACAAATTCTAGTGTTGGCCTCGATTATCTGCGATGTTGCATTTAGAGAATGCAGACCAGACTATGGGTCACTCGGATTGCCATTTAAATAATTTTTACTATTACTATTAATACAATTTTGCTTGCTCTTTAACCAGTGCGTTAAATGTCGCGATTTTTGTTTTACAATTTCAATCTAAAGATTAAATACAATAGCTGATATCTTTTTTTTGTAGTTATTTAGTCTGAGGGTGTGAAAACAAAGATCACTCCATCCACGCGTGTGTGGATTAAGTAATCTAAATAAATCGTTATAACTTTCTGATGCTGTGTTCAAGTTAATTGAAAATTTGTTAATATCTTTTAAAAATTCTTTACTAAAATTTGAATTCAAATGAAGACCAGGAAGACTGAGAATTCGGAAATATGTGTAATTGAGTTTTCTTGTCCATAAATTTTTAACCTGAAGTTTTACAATTTTTTTATTTCACCATCATGTTTTAACAATTATTTACTTTGTTTTTTGTAGAGATTAAGCGAAACTAAAAAAAAAATCGCTCAATACATTATTTATTGCATTATGCAACTGACTGCCTTGTCAACTTCTTGATCCATTTCAATACTAACATAAATCTTTGCAGAATGTAATTACACTTTAATTAGGTGGAATTAAAGAATGTATTCAATTTTTTTATCTATCTATCTATTTACCAGTTTTATAAAAATGCTCAATTTGTTACAATTAACTTAAAGTAAGTCGATAGAATTCGTTCCATCAATATAATTGACAAAACAAACAACCTCCTTTTAGTTGATTAACATAAAAACATGCGATAATGTCAATTTGTAGGAATTATCAAAATGATTCATATTATCGAATATCTACTTCAGTATTCTATCCACTACACAATTACACGGTTGTTTTTGTAAAGTAGAAATGAAGACACAGATAGAAATTAGCCCTATGACTGTTAATTTCTTGGACAGAAGATTTCAAAACGTGTTTCTTCCGTTTCGGTGCTTGCAACACATATTGTTCCTATCAAGTTTCTCCATCGAGTACAATTGTATTAGACCTCATCGTGCATCTTACTATATCGTGTCGTTCATTGGTGTTCTTGTGTTTATTTGCTTTCAGTTGTTAAACTTCATTTCAAGTGATTTAGACGGAGCCAGTTTATACATCTTGTTTTTTATGAAGATCCATGTCACCTTAATAGTGGTTCCTATTGCTTTCTTTTACATTATTAACATTATCCAAAGAAATGATCACGTCCAATTAATTTTGAAGATACAAAAAGCTTTCAGATTATTTCATTTTGAGCAATACTCAAAGCCTGTCTTAAGGAACTGGATCATAATTTTGCGGCTTAGTGTTGGTTATATTGTGAGTGTTGCATTAACTCGTAACTTCGCAATAGCCATATATTTTTATACTATGCTTATCTTCGATGTAATCTTAATGTATGGTGTTTCTATAATCGCCTTGATCAGAGATGGTATAATTACTTGGACCTCTGAAGTCGAATACTATAGTCGAATCTACTTGGAGCTAGAAGAAGAAAAATTTAATGATAAATTCAACAAACTTTTCCAGGCATATGTAAATTTAATGGAAGCGTTTGACATTTTCAAGAAAATATTTAAGTTTAATGTAAGCATGGCCTTTGGGAAGCGTGTTTTAATGAAATGATATAATGTTTTTTATTTGATTTCATTGTTATATTTCCAGGCATTATTCCAAATATTGGACACATTTTTCCATAGCTTACTGTACCTCCAAGCTTTATTAGAGGCTATAAGATTAGGTGTGAGGAATTATGGCACGGTGAGCATAGTTAAAACTACTAAACGTTTGTGCTAAATATTGTCAAAAGTAGTATTAGTATAGTATACATAGTAGTATTTCCTAAATAGATAATTGTCGATTGGTGTTCTACTGAAACTTAGTGCACGAATGGACAATATCCATATTATTAACCAGTCCCGTTCCGTCGTTAAGGCGTAAAAAGGTATCAAGCAGCCAAAAACACACACACACATTTTGAATTTACTTGAATTGAGTGGTATGAATTCTCATTAGCTTGGTTGGTGTGAATCAAATTTTCTTCTTTCATTTTCAGCGTGATGTCCTATCATTTGTAATAGTCTCAATCCTTTTGACGGTTAAAAATTTAACTTATGGGGCTCTATTCAGCATTTATTGCGAGCGATTCTACATGTCTGTATCTGAAGTGAACGCTGTTTGCAGCAGGCTGTTGAAGAGTCTGCAAAGCAGTGGTAAGATCGGATCCATTGAACATTTCTTTCAGAGTATTTAAATTATGTCTGTGCTCTCAGTTGAGTAAAAAACGGAACCTTTTTAAAATCACTCGGGTGTCTGTCTGTCTGTCTGTCTGTCCGTCTGTCACAGCCAATTTTCTCCGAATCTACTGGATCGATTCTATTGAAATTTGGTACACCAATGAACGTCTGTGACCCAAACATAGACGCATTACGAAACGTCACATTTGGGGGACAAACCAATCTACTATTTTTTCTACATAATTTTAAATGAAATAGTTAGATGAAAAATAACGATCTCCGAAACTACTGAGCCTGATTTTTTTTTTAAAGATTTTATAAAAACCTATAAGAAGTCTCTAGTTTTAAAGTAACATGTTACAAAAATTATATTTGTTCGGAACCTTTTGCGCGCTAGTCTGACTCCTTTTTGACCAGTTTTTTATATATTGTCTTTGATAGCTTGTGTCTAGCTGTGGTTTTCTTTCGGCTGCAATGATGACGACGATGAAAGAACCTATGTTGCAGTAAAATTGTTTTAATGCACTGTAGTGCAGTGGTCGACATACTTTTCTGATGAAGGGCCACCTACTCGTAGGACAATGTGAGCTATCACTGCGAGCTGCACATTCATGGCATAATGTAAAGTTACCTATCCATTAAGCCATGACAACGCGACTGACCCATAGCGTTATTGTAATAGCAACCTGTGAAGTCGTGTCTACTAAAATCATTGACTTATTTTTTTTTTTGTTTTCTAATGTCATAAGCCGCACAAATATCATCAGCGAGCGGGTCGCATGCGGCCCGTGGAAAGCAGTTTGACGACCACTGCTGTAGTGGATCGGTATAAGTAATATTTTTATTGTTAAGTCCCTTTTTGTCTTAGAAATAATCCCAGGTAGATTTACGATCTTGTTTTAACTTTACGACTACGAGTAGTGGATCTGAGACTCTCTAGAGTATTGTCGGTGTATCTACAATAGTTATTTTACAACACATTTGCTCAAAAAACGCATTTACCAAGCCTGTATACAGTAACGACGAGGAGTGCGGTAAAATAGGTACTTTGATGAGAGTACCTATTTTACCGCACTGCTCGTTGTATAGCACCGTGCGTATCATTTTTTTTTTTTTTAAATTTCTGTAAAAAAATATGAGAATTCCACCAAGGAGTTTCAAATTACTAGAATAAATAAGCTGAATGATCGAACCTCGTTGGAAGCGCTTTTGCTTAATACGTTTGTCTCACTTTAATATTATAGAAAAAATGAGACGAATAGAAAATTTATTTTGCGCAAAATACGGTACACCATGCTCTTAAGTTAAAATCATGTTCTCAATCAATCATTTTCAGCATGCAAAAAAAAACTATAATACACTTTTGTTTTTTCTGAGATTATGCATGGGAAAAACAAAAGAAAGACTAAAGATGTAGTTCTAATTTTCACCACGCGCACGTGGCGCCATTTGTAAATTCCGCTATTTTCAAACGTCAAACGAACGTTAAAGATTGTTGCGACTTTCCAACTGATATCTAAAAACAAAAAGTTTTTCATTACCTATTGGACTGTTTTCCCACAAATGTGTTGAAAAAGTTGTATGGCACACGTGCAGAAATTGGTTTTTCCAAACTAGTGACTATGGTAAGATTTGTCTACTCGTTTGTAAAAACCAACTTACCGCACTAGTATCATAAATAACTATTGTTTATGTTACAGTCCAAGCTAAGAAATTCTGCAAGAACGTGCAGCGGCTGAACCGCGCAGCCTTCCACAAGATGACAGCTTGTCGGATCTTCACCATTGATGGGAGACTACCTCAACGATTTAATAGTTTGGGATTAGAGTACTCTTTTATGATACTGCAATTTGCATTCGTTTCATGGAAAAAATAAAATAATTGACTTGTGATTTTAGTTTGTTAAAAATGACACCACATCCAGACCCCATATATCTTCCCTGACACTCTTTTCTTCCGCCACCGCCGTATCGAACCAGCCGGTCGATTTTGTAAACATGTTGATGTGAAGGCTTGGAGGAAGTGATCACGAGGTGAGCTGTCAATCCGTATAATCAAGATGATCATCAAGATGCGCATCCAGAGGTTGTAGAATTCTAGACAAGTGACAATCTGTCAGCTGTTCACTGACCTATCTATGTCGTAGTCATATTTTAAAATTGGCTATTTCATGAAATTAAAAATTCCAATTCCTGCCAGCAGGGTTTAAAAAAAAACCTTACATGAATGGGTTGACGAGGATTAAACGGATGATTAAACCAGTTGGCTGCGACATTCTGACAGCGTTTGTCAATCCCTTATATTTTGACATTTTGATAATCGCATTCGCTGTCAAAATGGCACTTGTCTGAAAGCATCTGGTGATCTTGCCTCTGCATTTTGAACCGATCTTGGCGGCGCTGTCCATCCACATACACTCATTACTTAGAGAGTTTTACCCAGCGTTCATCACAAATTCGTCTGACGTGATCCGCTCAACCTCATTTGAACCTGGTAACTTTTTTTTTTTTTCAAATGTTTCACCCGCATCAATATTCCTGTGTTGAAGCGCAGTACAGTATTCCGATAGTTCTTACGCCCATTATGTTCCGATCCTATGTTCTTTGTACCTATTTGTTACACCTCTAAAGAAATCAAATAACTTATTGAACACGATTTTCATAAATTGAATTGGTGCATACCTTTTTTGCCTCATGTAGCAGGTACGTTTTTAATTTATGATCACAGAAAATAAAATAGATACTTCAAATAAGCTGAAAAACTGGTCTTATCTGGCTAGCTCTAGATGGTTTTCCGTAGCATATAAATAAAAAACCAAATGAGTCTAAACAAAAACTACATACCTGTTGGATTTTTAGTAGGTCCGCCAACGCCATTTTTTCATGGAATTGACGTCAATACGATTAATCTAGCTTCTGGCCTGTAAGTTATGATATGGGGCTTATACTGTCACTAGCTTTTGTCCGCGATTTCGTCAACGTGGAATAGTTACTTTGGGCAACTATTTTTATTTCTAAGATCATGGTTTTATCTTCGAAAATGACAAACTCCCATACAAACTTTCATCCCCTATGACAAGCCCTTCAAGCCTTTTTTGCGACAAAAAGTAGCCTATGTCCTTTTCCAAGGTCTAATCTATTCCTGTACCAAATTTCATCTACATCGGTTCAGTGGTTTAAGTGTGAAGAGGTAACAGACAGACAGACAGTCAGACAGAAACACTTTCCCATTTATAATATTATATAATATATAATATAATAATATATAATATATATAATATACATACATATATTAGTAAATTAGTATGAATTATTTGGGTATCTGGGCTCTGATGTATGTATGAGAAGGTATCTCCTATGGCGTTACGGTATTTGACTGCTTATTACAATAATTTACATATTGTAGCCAAATATCCTGAGGTACTAGATGACTAGGCAAAGTGGCATTCTATTATCGAATGCGATAACATATAAGGGATCGATCACGTGACATTTCGATGACATTTTTGACGTTTTGACAACGCCTTCGCTACGCCAACGCTGCCATAATGTCACTAGAAGCTTCTTTATGAAAATGTATTTACTAGAGAATAAATGAATGTGCCTTTCGACTTGTTGCTTGAGACAGCGGGAGACACCACTTTTTTAAATTGGAATTGCTTGGTATCTTTAATGACACGTGCTGTAGGACATTTTTTGTCGTCAAGTGCATTCGAGGCATGCATAATTACAAGGTACAAGCACATGACTCGCAATTTTGCTTGACGTCTGACGATATTTTGATGTAACACGTGTTGCGAGAATTGTTCTATGCACTTTGGGCTCATTATGGGCCGATTATCAAATTGAGTTCGGTGCAACTTTGCGTCCAGCTTTGATTTTATAAATAATTTTGTCGTGGACATAATAATAATATTATTATATGCAAATAAGAAAAACTGGTTACAAGTATATTAAACATCCTGTCAGTGTGGACGTCAGCGTTTTCGTTGGAAATCAAACGTCATTTCACTACTATGGCGAGCTTAATACTTGTATTTTAACTTATAAGTTATAACTTCTGGAATTTATTTTATCAAATTTGTTTATTATTTTTAGTAGTATTCTATTTTTTTTATATTCTCTCCGAAACGAAATACAATTTTACTTTTAATTTGATTTACACCTACCACAATATAGTCTGTACAACCCAAAGGTAGAGAATGCCTTGCTGCATTAAGTCCGCCCATGTAAATAAAGTTTAAATAAATAAATCAACAAAAGTGCTTCTCCTTATCCAGATTGTTCTTTTTCACGCTGTATTTATCTAAGTGACTACAGCGACAAGGGCAGGAGAACGAGGAACACCATCATATCTCGTTCCTCTAAGGGACTTTTTGAAGAAGTCTACAATGTGTCTGAAATACGGTTTTCACTCCACCGTGGGTCGGAATCACAACGCCTGCGCCCCGTCATTTCAAACAGAGGATTAAATAGTGAGTTTTGATCTAGCAAGCATCAAAAAAATTAATTCGAACCACATAGTAGAATTGAAGACGTGGATACATTTCATATAAGTACAAAAATAAATAAACACGAACCTCTACATCATCATCATCTGCCTAGCCTTTTCCCAACTATATCGAAGTCGGCTTCCAGTCAAACCGGATTCAGCTGAATACCAGTATTTTACGTGGAGCGGTTGCCTACCAGAACTTTACAACCCATTAACTGGGTAACACGTACCTCTACATACAGTTTAAATTATAATGTATGTTCAGTTTAAATCCCAAAAAGGTTTTTCGTGCCGTCCCGATCGGATCCCACGATATCATTCTTATTGACGTCAGAGAACGGCTATCGAGAGCACAGAACCAGTTCCAGCGAATTAAGAATGTGCTTTGTAATGCGCAAAAAATAAGTAAATGAAAAAACGTGTATCGTTTCATTGCACTTTAGGATTTGGATTAACGATATGTTTTGATTGAGTAGGAAGTGAAGACTGGTCAGTCGAGTCTGCTCTGTTCTGATGGTGTGTGGTGTGGAGGTAGCTTAGCGATTATATTGTTTTTTTTTTCTTTTTAGGGGCAAATTTAATATAAGAATACCAGTACTTTACGTGGAGCGGCTGCCTACCAGACCTCCACAACCCATTAACTGGGTAACACGTGACATGTCAAGACTGGTGTCAGATTTTCTGACTCTGAAAATCCGTAACGACTGCCAAAAATCTCCAAATGACAGCCGGGGCCAACAGATTAACGGGCTTTTCGAGGCACGGAGGAGTCTCGGTATGTAAAAATGGTCACCCATCCACAGACCAACCTCGGCAAGCATTGCTTAACCTTGAAGATCGGCTCGTGCAGCTGTTATAATTTGGCCACGAGCACAGATATACTTGAGAAAAGAATTTAATATGGTGGAATGGAAACCATTAATTCTTCAGCTGTTAAAAATGATGTGACTATTGAAAAATCAGCCGTTAAACAAATATTATAGAGGCTGTTTCTTTGTTATTTTGTGTATGTAGAAGATTCTCTTAGGTAAGGTTTGGTTATCGGATCCGTCTATACTTACCTACCCATCCGATTCCGAAGGTTCTTACACTGGTAGTAAGCAACACTATACTGAGTGCCATAAGAATATAGGGCTATAAGCTACTTTTATCCCGAAAAAGGCGCCGTTGGTCTCGTTGGTCTCGTGATTCCGAGCACGACTGCCGAGCGTGGGTCCTGGATTCGAGGCACAAGTCGGGTGAAAAAAGTTTAAAAAAAAATTACTAAGAAATACAAACGACTTCCAAATAAATATAAACATTACAAAGTAGAAAAATACTTTAACTTGCGGAACCCTTCACTTAACGGAAGTCGGTGTTTTTGGTTGTTTCATCGTATTTTAACACCGACTTCCAAAATTAAAGTCATTTAATTTAATTTAATTTATTTTAACGTAACCTAACCTAACAACACCACTGGAAAGTCACAGAAAAGCAAAATACGCAATTTCGTTTACGTGTATGACATCTGTTTTCCAGTTATTTTGATTTAAAAGTGAACAACAGAACCGATTTTGATAAAAAATCGGTTCTGTTCGGTTAAAAGTTCTATGGGATCAATCGGAAAGTATATCCTTTCACACCTCCTCCTTTTTTTGAAGTCGGTTAAAAAGAAATAGGTCTATACAACTTTCTTCCATTGTGTCCTGTCAACCATCACGCTATCACTGACACCCTCTTTTATCATATCCTCCCACAATCCCTCCATACTTCCTTTGACCTCTCTCTCCATCATCATCTGCCTAGCCTTTTCCCAACTATATTGGGGTCGGCTTCCAGTCAAACTGGATTCTGCTGAATACCAGTATTTTACGTGGAGCGGCTACCTACCAGACCTTCACCTCCTTTCATATCCTCCCACAATCCCTCCATACTTCCTTTGACCGCTCTGGCCATCTATATCATAAATAGATATTTAAATTAATAAACAAACCCAAGCTCAATTAAAAAAACAACATGATAGACAAACTCGGATTTTTTGAAGATCGTCACGAATGCCCTTGCACACCATTAGTTTATTATTATACAGGTCGTAGAACATGTGTTTTATCGACATGTGCACCATCACGTGTTGGTTTGCTGCTAGGCAGACTTGAGGAATTCCTTGACTCGGGAGGAGACTCGTTTGTTTGAACACGCTAATCTCCGGAATTACCCGTCGGATTTGTGAAATTATTTTTGTGTATGATAGCCACATTCATCAGGAAGGCTATAAGATATACGGGAATGAGAAAAAATGGGATATGCGCGTATGAAGTCGCGTGCAAAGGCTAGTATACTAATATAAGAAAGCTGATGAGTTTGTTTGTGTATTTGTTTGAACACGCTAATCTCTGGAACTACCAGTCGGATTTGTTAATATATTTTTGTATATGAAAGCCACATTTATAAGCTATACGGGAATAGGATATGCGCATACGATATCACGGACAAAAGCCAGTGTCTACGACTCGTCCGCGGCGGCGGCTGTAAATTATGTATGCAAACCTTCCTCGTTCATCTCTCTTTCTATTAATGATAATCGTATAAAAAAAATCGTAGATAAATCGGTTTAGAAAATGTAAGCGGAGATATACGTATTTAGTGATTAGGTAGGTCTGTAAGTAAAATCTGGTTTGTGTTCTTCGTTAGTAATTAAAAGAAAAATTACTGTATTTAATTTAATTGCGTCTGATGCGATAAAACATTGCCTTTCTTACTCTCAGCTTTATCTTTCTCTTGAAAATAATTAATCATCAAATATGTAATTGGCGATATAATGAGTAATCATTAATTATTATATAAAAACAATGGACGTAAAAACTACAACGAAAACATACAATCATAAATACTACAATTTACAATCTTCATTTAATTGGAACGGCAACGAGATAAACTACTAACAACTACTAACTAAAACTACTAAACTACTAACTATTAAGAATGTAAAGCTACGTAATAGGTTTATCATTTATACCGAATACCGATGCACGTCTGCTCTTTGGCAATTTAGTTGTTTTTAATTTCTTTTCATCTAAATTATTCGAACTTTTTTTCCCGTTTAAACTTTTTGTAAACCTATATAGAGTGATAAATCTAGGCTGCCAAATAAAGTGTGATTTAACTTGAAAATAATTTGGAGCCTGTTGGTCAAGTGGTTAGTGACCCTGACTGCTAAACCGGAGGTCGTGGGTTCGATTCCCACCCAGGACAAATCTTTGCGTGATGAGCATGATCATTTGTTCTGTGCCTGGGTGTAATTTGTCTATAATATGTATGTATTTAGAAATATATAAGTATGTTTATCAGTTATCTGGTTGCCATAGCACAGGCTCTGCCTAGGTTGGGATCGGATGACTGTGTGTGAGTTGTCCCAAGATATTATTATTTATTTATTTTAACTAGGTACGTCAATAGAACAAAATATCTTTTGTAGTGCCTAAGCCTTTTTAAAAGTTCTGGAGTGGCAGCTGCGTACCGGAAGACGCAACGTTGGAAGGCCACCCACAAGCTGGACCGATGACCTGGTGAGGGTCGCGGGTAGCCGATGGATGCGAAACGCACAGGACCGGGTGTTGTGGCGACATTGGGGGAGGCCTATGTCCAGCAGTGCACGTCTTTCGGCTGATATGATGATGATGATGAACCCTTTGGATTTTTCTTTACACACAACACACACACACACACAAATAAAAGTCAAAAGTAATTTATTCAAATTAGGCTGAGTGCCAGTACTTTTTGAACGTCAAAGTTCTACATAAAGACAGCCCCCCAAAACGCCCGCCCGTCAGATCAATACCAGACAATACAGGCCGAAAACAACAATAAAAAACCTAAATGTTTGGAGCGGTATTCCTCTATCAAACCTGTCAGTGTGTCAGTAAGGCCAACATAAAAACGAACTCCTGTCCCAATTTTGCATGAGAGTCTAGAAAAGACAAGCAATTACGTTTTGTCTAGACATTTTATTGGAAATCAGTCCCTTTAGGCCTCGAATATTTATAGTTCCTTGCTAATACTGCTTCGTAAATAAATCGAAAAACTAAATTACGAGCGCCGATCACGATTTTTTTCCTACAAAATAAAATAGAACGAGAAAGGTAGATAATGATATAAAATTATAGCCGCACGGGTCAAACTTCAAGGTTAAGCAATACTTGCCGAGGTCATTGCGTGGGTGAGTTGGGTGACCGTCGATTTCACACCGGTACTCCACCGTGCCTCGGGAAACACATCAAGCCGTTGGTCCCGGCTGTCAGTTGTAGATCTTTGGCAGTCGTTACGGATTGTCAGAAGCCAGTTAATCTGAGTCCAGTTTTGCTAAAGGGTACTGTGTTACACAGTTACTGGGTTGGTAGATGGCGCGTTGTGTTTCACGCGTGTCTCAAAGAATGTCAGCATAGGAGACGGGGCCCGCTAGGGCCAGAGCCTGCCAGGGTTGCGGAATTTGTTCGAAAGAATCACCGCGGCCTTGGAACGCAAAGGGCTTTAGAAGGAAATCGGATGGTTTTTAGTCAGTAAGAGTCTGACACGCCCTTCCGCTCCGCCTAGAGCGGAAGAAGTCATTTGATGATTTCCCGTATGTAAAAAAAAATGTATCTCTGCGTAAAATTCTGATGCTCTGCTGCATCCGGTTAGACTTGAAGTCGACTCCAACACAGTTGACAAAAAGGCTAAGCAAACTGTTTGAGTTCTGTAAAACTAAGCAGAAAAGTTCGTCAGTTTTTCAATTGACGTAACGTTTTAAATACAAAACGTTTATTCACGTAAACATTTAGACACGGACAACATAGTATCAACAATCGCGTAAAGGTTCGGCGACACGCTCAATCTTGCTTTCGCAAACAGTTTGTGCAAGCCATTGGTGCAAAAACTGCATGGTATACTAGCCATTTGTTTTGCCGTCTTAACGCACATGTTTGCTTGCACAAAAAGAATTGATGCAAATAAGATTAAGCGAGTGGCCCGGCCATAAAAAAAATTCTATAAATAAAATTGCGCTTTACGTAAATAAAACAAAATGTAACACAAAAGTTAAACTGTACAAGCGAAAGACTTGTTAAAAAGATAATAAACGAAAAAAAATTAGAGAAAAATTGGCGCTCTAAAAATGGCGCTGCTTTATTAAATTATTACACCACTGAAACACGGTGGCAGGTGCTGTAATTTGCTTTTCCTAGATTTTGTGGCTGTTTTTGTAGAGAACCCGCCAAAATTCCCGCTAAATGTCACGTACACTTTTGTTCCATAGCAAAAACTCAGCATAACTGACACAGCGAAACTTTCCAACGTTATTTTCATTCCACAACAATAAAAAACCCTTCTCTTCTCATAGAACATAGTTGTAGATATTGTTTAGTTACATAACAAGAAATAGGCCTTAAATCGTCCGACATTTTGTGCTATTTATTGTAACCTAAGCAAGGTTATTGCTTATTCTATTGCCCGCAACAACGTCTAGGTCCAAATGGTTTCTAACCTCGCCAAAAGTAAATAAAGGTTTATTTATTTTATAGGTTTTCTACGATTTTTGTTTGGGATTAAGTGTTTGTTTAGGAATTGCGGATGGAGACACGGTTGGTGCAGTGGTTGAGCGATTGACTGAGGGTTCGATTCCCGCACCGAACAAATATTTGCATGCCCTACAAATAGTTGTTCCGGGTCTGGCTGTTTATTTATGTGAGTTTATATCTTTGTAAACGCACCCCCGATACAGGAGAAATTTCTAGTGTTTCAAATACAACGTTTCAAAAAAAAAAGAAAGATATTTAGCATTCATGGAACTCAAACAAGATCACTTTGCTGTATGCCTGTCTGTCCGTTATCTTAAGACCCTTTTCGAGGGACAGGTTACTGGTGTTAGTTTAATATTTACACCAAAGAAGGCTAAAAAACCGGCCAAGTGCGAGTCGGACTCTGATACGAAGGGTTTTTTGTATAGAAGCTCCCTTTTATTTTTTAATTTTATTTTTGTTATAGCGGCAAATGCGGCAATAGAAATAAATACACACTCTGAGAAAATTGCAACTGTTCACCTATTACGGTTCTTGAGATACAGCCCGCTGATAGGCAGACGAACAGATAGACGGACAGACGGAAGGACAGCGGAGTAAGTAAGGGTAACCGACGGAACCCTAATACTAAGCATTATGGTTCCATCGGTTACCCTTTTGGGTACAGAACCTTTAAAAATAACTGACGGTCACACAAATCCTACATCGCGCAATCACAATAAATAATTAAAGATTTGAACAACACTAGCCCAGTGGCCCACCAAACACAACACCCGTCCGGTCGGAGGATCCTCCCTTTTCAATTGAGATAAGTGGGACTTTCTTCCCTGTTTTGCATACCTCTATAACCGTACCGGCAGAAAGCTAACTGGCTATATGCATGGTCAAAAGGAAAAGAGACCTATATACCCAGCGGTTGGTTATTCCAGGCTGCTGTGACGATTTTGGGGTAAGCACATCTAATGGCAATATTTTCACTACAAAAAGAGTGGTCGACAGAAGACGTGAGAAAGAAAACACTAGATATTTCAAGTGTGACTGCTTGGACCAATTGTAGAGGCATCATCATTCCAGCTGAAAGACTTCCATTACTCGACGTAAGGCTCCTCCAAGTGATGCCACATCGACCGGTTCTGGCGGTCTATTCTGGCAACTTCTCACCATGTACGCTTAGGTGGATTGAGCCTGAGGTGAACTGTCATTCCATTATTTAACAAAAACTAAACTTAGCTAGAAACATCCATTAATGATCTTTATTATTAATTGTATGCGACATATGTTTAATTAAGTAAATTAGGTTTATGAAATTAATTAATATAACTTTAATATTAACAAAATTTTAATATTATCAAAATTTTGGAAACATCTTCTATACGAAACTTAGTACATTGTTGAGCTCTTGCCGCCTGTGATACAGGAACCTCCTAGTACATGCATCTAACATTGTTCTGTCAGGGTTGCGAAATCTGCCAGGGTTGCGGAATTTGTTCGAAAGAGTCACCGCGGCCCTGGAACGCAAAGGGCTTTAGAAGGAACACGGATGGGTTTTAGTCAGTAAGAGTCTGACACGCCCTTCCGCTTATTTTATTGTAATAATTTGAATTTTGAATAAAGATTTATTCATATATTTGTATGGATTGACAGCTCACTTCATGTTCACATCACTAAGCTTACACCGTGAGATGTTTACAGAATCGCACTGCTGTACTTCTCACAGCGTGTGGACTGCCTCAGGCGTCACTAGATCATCGGTCCACTTCTATAATGTCTGAATAAAAGTGGCTGAAAAATATTAGATAAATTCCACACTAACTTAAAATAAATGTTGACTCTAAACCAATAAAAATCTGGTCTGTAAATTGGTTTTATATAGCATAACCAAGCGCGGCTGTCATAACAAAGTATTGGAAATAGCGAGGCAAGTCGCGTCGGGTACAATGGGACCGGTTATGGCCACGAGATCAGCGGATTTTCGTAGTTGTAGAGGATTAAAAAACGTGTGCGTCTCGGGACGCCCGCCAGAAGTGATAACTTAAACTAATCTGAGTTGAACTATTTAATATGGTAAGCGTCTGTCCGAAATACGACTAGCGCTGTGGGTTAGTGAAAGAGGAAGGGCCTGCCTACCGCTGCCGTATGGGTGCGAGAAAGGGAAGCTAGACAGACTGGCGTCGTAACGCGTTACGTTACGAAGCGGTTTACCCTGGTATAAGAAGTTATCACTACTATTTAAAAAATGACCCTCTTTCGAGCCTATTGTCAGACATCCTACACATGCAGTCTATGGGTCAGGTATATTATGCAGAAGGCATACAGCGCTCTGCATGTCCGTACAAAGATGCATTCCGAATGCTTGTGGGGCTACCGCGGTTCTGCAGTGCATCAGTCAGATAGATATGTTTGCCGATGCGAGGGTGGATGATTTTTACGCAAGCGTTGCGCCTCTCTACGGCTCCCACGCACAGCATGATGAAGGGCATTGAGTGACCGGTGAGACTATCTAATGCTGGGCCGATGGGTGGGACTGCACACACAGGTCGTACCTAGGTGAGTGGATCTTTGTTTTTTTAATGGTGTTTTGTTTGTGCACCAACAATAGTTAAATATGTTTAATATGTCTCTACTAACAGTATGGACCTTGGTCTGAAAATCGTTTATTATTATTAAGCAGATTGGGAGAAAATCTGTTGTAACAATAGTCAACATTGGCTTAACTTATGACGCTGGTTCCATTACCCTTTTCGAGCTTCGGTAAGCTGTTGGAAATTTGTACTAAAATCTCAAGAGCTATGATGTTAATGTTGAGCTTTGGATTTATACAGCCAGAGGGGTATGGTTGCGCATATTAGAGTTTGCAAATAAGGCTTTTGTTTTTTGTTTCACGTATGTGAGAGTTTGTGCATTACATTGTTTTTATTTGTTATACATTATAAAAGGCGTATGTTTAACCACTGAGCTAGCTTACTTGTATGCTTAGCTGATAGTGAGGGATGATGTGATAGACAAACTTACCTAGAAGTAAACTATTCACTCGTGACGATCCACAGATTGTAGCTACACAACCCTCGGAAGTGAATCCCACTCCTTAGCTGTACGCACTATGTTTCGGCTTGTCAAGTCGATGCAGATGTCAAAAGTCGTGGCTTGTGCAGTATGATTGCAAACATTAATTACAGAAAACCGCTGTTCTACTTCGTGGCCACACTTGCATGAGCAGTAAAGGTATTAAATGCCTCAGGAATCCTGTTATAGCCTCGATTGTTGAAAAATCCCGTATTCATCTCGTAGATCGTATTCTTATTTTGAAATACCGTGAAAAAGTTGTGTGTTTGTTTACAAGTACTACACTGGTCATCAATCTCTTGAAAACATTTTCGAGAAAAGTGTTTATTAATGTTATTTCAGTATGCTTTAGAAACAAAATATATTTTATACAAAAATAGGTATCATTCGAGTTCTCTAGAGAGCCTAGAAAGGACAAGAATAATTTTACTTTTAAGCACTGTCGGTCTTCTACAGATTGTACTTCGGGGAGAGTGTCCAGGAACTCCACGATCTCATCCCACCGGCCCCCTTCTACCATCGGACATCTAGACGCACTGCAAGTTACCATCCCTACCTTGTTGCTATTCCACCAATTCGCACTAAACGTTTCCAAACGTCTTTTATAATGCGCACAGCAAAGGAGTGGAACTCTCTGCCTGCGTCTGTGTTTCCGAACGCATACAACCCTAATCTCTTCAAAATTAGAGTGAACAGGCTTCTTCTGGGTAAGCTCGCTCCATCGTCGACTTTGTCTCTGTCATCTATGACCTAGACTAGAGTCAAGAGCAAACCCATATTAAATAAAAAAAAAATATATATAGTGGTACTAACCAACGAAAATGTCTGAGGGAGGAAGCCCTGGAGTATTCACTTTAATCTTTATAATTAGTACGTTAAATTAATGCAAATGCTAATATTAGATATATGTAGCTACAGTAAAGGTATTTCTAGACAAGCAAATACTGAGAGAGAGACTGCGCTCAGAATTTATAAATAATAGAGATGTCTGCTTCGATTCATACGTCAAATGTTACTACTACGTGTGTCGACGAGGTCCCTGACAAGAATTAAAGAAAACGTGTGCGTCTCGTGACGCCCGACAGAAGTGATAACTTAAACTAATCTAAGTTGAACTATTTCATTTATGGGAAGCGTCTGTCCGAAATACGACTAGCGCTGTGGATTACAGTGAGAGAGGAAGAGTCTGCCTACCGCTGCCGTATGCGTGAGAGAAAGGGAAGCCCGACAGACTGGCGCCGTAAGGCGTTACGTTACGAAGCGATTTACCTACGCTCCACACTGTGGAATTTTGCTTCAATTGCGGTCACCTACATTTTATCCCTTCATCGTATAGATCTAGCTAATAACTACAACTTCTGTCAAGGAACCATGATTTTATTAGGTTTGGTTTTAAAGTTATTTAAACTTATGCTGACGTCAGCAAAAAACTGTTTCAATTTGTAGATTTCAAAATAATAATATGATTTACATAAATCATTGTTTTATTACAGTACCAATACAAAATCTAACTCTATACAAAGTTTAGGTATTGCATCTCCAATGTACAAAGAGAAATCGATTTTTTTTCTATTTTTACTAAATTGCGGTTTTCTTCGTATTCCTATCGATTCCGTATCTGATTTTAATTCTGAGCATGCATAATATAGATATTAACAACACTAAATAAAAAACAAAGAAGTTTACAATGGGACTTCGGAAATATTACATGTCTAAAGTTTCCATAGAATTTCTATGGAAATAGGGTTGTCACCTATTTTATTCAAATGGAAAGATGTATTATTAAATAAAATTGCTTTTTCATTTTGTTTATTCTTCGACATCCGAAGATAATAAAAATTCTTCTTCATCGATGACAATGTGCAACGTATAATTAAAAAGAATATGTAGAATACCCATTAATATATTTTTTCCTATTCTACTTTTCAAGTCTACGTGACAGGAGTCTAACTCAAAATAGATACTTTATTTTACACCAAAGAAAATCATAAGTATTTTATTTTACATCAAGAAATATTGTAAATTTGCAGTCAAAGTTATCCGAGAATAGTAAAGTAGGTGACAGACCTAACATCAAAAATAAAAATTCAATAACTCAGAAGTCCCGCATTATCCACACTTGATTTTTTTTTATAATATAGCATATTATAATATAAAACTTTTCATGTTAAAAAGAAATGCGGATACAATGAGACTGACCAAATAAAAAATATTTTTAATTTAGGTTTTAAACTTGATTTTTCCTTCTACTTACGATTATTTTTATTTTTTTTTTCCACTGAACTAGTAGATATAACAGTCGTTTTTAAGACCTCTTCTATGTAACTTGCAAAATCATATATTTGAGACGAAATAATGCATTTCTATAGTTTCTCTGTGAAAACTCGAGAAAACTCCATGTTTTCTCGAGTTTTCAAATAACTTCAAAACTAAACATAAAAACAACATGGTTTCATTCCAGAAGTTTTAGTTCTTCCCTAGATCTGTACGATGAGGGGATAAAATGTAGGTGGCCGCAATTGAAGCAAAATTCCACAGTGTGCGCTCCCATAAGAAGTTATCACTTCAAAAAAATCTCGCTGTGTTATAAAACGAGAATAATTGTTGTTGAATAATATAATTTTCTGCAGTAAAAACCTGCCATCCCTCACTTTCATACAAGCGGAAACCAACGTTATACAGCAGCAAGCATTAAGCGGTACATTTGCATGCAACCGAGGTCCGTTAACGAATTAGCAGTCCCGTCTGGTCGCTCTGCATTTCATTAAAGCGATAGTATTTTGCACTTGACATTTTTTTACTATTTTTCAGCTTAGTACTTGAAAGAGCAAAGGTTGTAAATTCGTGAGTTTATTTAAGAACATTAATTTCCCTCGTGTGGGTCTGTTAATCACATTTGTTGCAAGATTGTGCCTGCGACTTTGTTCGCGTGATCGTCGAAAAATCTCAGGAACTGGGATAGCCTTTCTCCTAATCCAATGGTTCAATTACGAGGTGCAAATGCTTGTGAAAAAGGGACAGTGCTTTTTTTCCTGAATAGCTAGCTCCGTCTGTATAGCACCATCCCATCATTTCCCGTGGGTGTCGTAAGAGGCGACTAAGGGCCTCACCAGAGAATGGGTAGCAGCATTCTCTGTAGTTCTGTGCATTGCAACAGCTACACTGCGATCGCCAACCCGCATACCAAGCGTGGCGATTATGGCAAATCCCCCTTGGTGGAGGCCTATGTCTAGCTGTGGACGTTTCGGCTGGTATGATGAGCTCCGTCTCTTTCTTAAAACGGAATCATTATGGCGTTAACACGCCAAAGTCACGACGTCGGGTCATGATCATCCTGTAGTGTTCATTCAAGTAAAGTTTCATTCAAATCTAACACCAAACTTGTAACATCCAAACATACACATATCAATATAATTTAAGTTGCAATATAAAACACGTTCTAAAGAAAATCATCACTACTAATATTATAAATGCGAAAGTTTGTGAGGATGGATGGATGGATGTTTGTTACTCTTTCACGCAAAAACTACTGAATGGATTTTGATGAAATTTGGTACAGCGGTAGATTATAGTCTGGAATAACACATAGGATACTTTTTATCCCGGGAATATGTTCCCTTGGGATAATTTTTGACAACCACGTGGGCGGGATATAGATAACTTTAGGAATAGATTTGAACAAAATATATTTTGTATATTATAAAAAGAACATAGCAACAGAAGATATTGTTAGGCAATAAAATTATTCTTCAAACCCAAGGCCAAGTTTTATTATCATTGAAGAACTTCTAGTCTTATCCTGAAAAATAGCCTGTGCTGCATAAGCGGTAAGCTGACGACATATGAAAGGTCGCACAGCTTTATTGTAATATCTTGAAAAAGCAAGACCAAAACTTCAGTGAAGATTCTGTAAAGAGGGAAAAAGTACTGGAGATTTGTTTCTTTGATGTTTAATAAGAGTTCTTAAGCATTTGTCTGTACTAAGTCATGATACGAGAAGGGGAGAGCAGGGCTAAACGTGCCGCGGGGAAGTTGTTCCGATGTAATTTAACAATGTACCGGCCGTTACTGGCCAAACTAAGATGGTTGCCATCGGTGCGCTGCAGCGTTCCGTTTTATGACGAATTTACTGTTGTTACTGTCTTTAGAATCATAGACTTCGTATAAATAATAAATGCCTATTAATAATCTGTATTTTTATCCAAATTTAAGAATCAGTTATTTCGGAAATAAGAGGGGACTTAAAAGGAGGACTTCAGAGGGGAACTTCAGAATGGAATATTTTAAAATTATGGAAAAAGATAAGCTCTTTCATTTGATATTTCACACAGTAGGTACAGTAGGGTTTTTTTTTAATTTTTGAATTGGACCCCCAAAGAGTGACCCCAGTCACCCCACGGTCAAACCTTATTTTTTATCGTTACGCATCCAAGTTGGGGTCTCAGAAGTTTATATATGTACCAAAATTTCTACTATAGGTATTGGTCTGCTAGATTTGGAGAAAATCGGTTGTGACAGACGGACAGACCGACAGACAGACAGACAACCGAGTGATTGTATAAAGGATCCGTTCGTCTAAGTTCGATACCCTAAAAATGATAAATCAATGCAAAATGTGCCCAATTTATTACATATGTACTCATGATATTTTTTGTAAAGCCAATCAGTGTAAACCTCTCTCGTAGCTTTTAACTGAAATAATACAATAGAGCTGATAATTAATTACATTACAGATATTCATCACCACATGTCAGGGCTTTTTCATTCAATTAAGGTATTTCAATTAACTTCGGGTCAATTATTTAACACGAAATTTAATTAGTCGCGGTTTAATTTATTAATAATTATTTTTGTTTTAAAGCGAGTGGATAATATCATCAATTCCCGTGGGTGTCGTAAGAGGCGACTAAGGAAGTCACCAGAGAATGGGCAGCAGTATTCTCTGTGCATTGCAACAGCTACACTGCGATCGCCAACCCACCTGCCAAGCGTGGCGATAATGGTAAACCCCCCCTTTGGGGGAGGCCTATGTCCAGCAGTGGACGTCTTTCGGCTGATATGATGATGATGATGAGTGATACGGGGCTTTAAAAAATATTTTGTACTTTAAAATTCCACGTTATGTCACTTTAAATAAATAGTTTTGAATTACTTAATGAATTACCAGTTCTAATATTAAATAATAATTTTTTTATCGAAGAAGGTAGTCGCTTCTAGACTACCTATTGAATATCAATATTTAATAATTTCATAAATTATTTTTGATTTTAATAAATCTTAACAATACTTATTACTTAGAGGGTTGTGTACGTTATAAAATAAAGTGTGAGTACCTACATGTATTAAGAAGTCTGTAAAGACCGAAGTAGTGTAGTGTCATAATAGAAACGAATTATAAAAATGTCGCGAAAAAGCTTTGGTAGTGAATGTGGGGAGATTATAAAAGTAGAGGAAGACACGATGGATGGACTATGAGCACAGATTGAAATAGTAAATATAGCGTTTTCCGAACTTTTGCTTATGCGCGATACTGGACTGTCCACTGGTGCGGAGAGGAGAGGAGTGGAGCGGAGCTGTTCCAATGAAATTGCATAAAATCAGTACGCTTCAATGGAGAGGAATTTAACTGGTTTATAAATTCATACAAAACCAGGAAGCGGAGCAAGGAAGCGGAGCTTTAAGGTCTCGGGCACACATCCGCTCCCGAATATGACCAACCGCGTGACGAGTTCGCTTGGCTTTAGACTGGACAAACACGGGCCAATTCGTGGCGTCAAAAAAAAAAACCGGCCAAGTGCGAGTCAAGTCTGTCGGTTTATGGTACGGAACCCTTCGTGTGAGAGTCCTCATACGAAGGGTTCCGTACCAAAAACCGAAAAACTCGTTTCTTATATGAGGCAATAGAAATACACACTCTGTGAAAATTTCAACAGAGTATCTATTGCGGTTCTTGAGATACAGCCCGCTGACAGACAGACGGACGGACCGACGGTCGGGCAGACGGTCGGACGGACAGCGGAGGCTTAGTAATAGGATTCCGTTGGTTACCCTTCGGGGACGGAACCCTAAAAACGTAAAGAGAAGAGAAAGGAGGTGACTATTCAGATGACGGCAAATAGAGTTGTAGAAGTTTTTAAGTACATCATAAACAACAAGATAAGTATAGTTATGGCAGCAAAAGTGATGGTGTTTATATACTCCCCGTGATTAAAACACACAAAGGCCCTATCCATAAACAAAAACATTTATTCGAGAAAATGATGGACTCAGTTATATAATTAATTATTACACGAGTAATCCACAGATCCATGTAACATTCACGCACACGTTACCACGTCAACCACAACTGGTGTTCAAACAATTCAAGCTATTAAGAGATTATCCGAAAAGCCGATGGAAAGAGAAGCGTGTGGTAAAAATTTCGATGAATGAATTATGAGGGCGAATCCCAGGGGGCCTAGAGTAGTAATAAGATGGAGTGCACGCTTAAAGGCATCGTCTGTTCAGCAGGCAATTCTAGTATTTTTAATGAGCATTCGCAAACTGTCAAAAGCACGTCTAATTTCCCTTAACTTTTTGACATTGCATGTTGTTAAAATGATATTGCATGCTATAAAAGCAGGAGGTTTTCAATTCGGCTGTGTTTTCTTTTTTTATGTTTGTTACCTCATAACATAAAATCCTCCGTCATTTATGAACCGATTTGAAAAAATATGTGTGAAAAATTATGTGAAAGGATATACTTTCCGATTGGCCTCACAGAAATTTCATCAAACCGGTTCAGTAGTTTAGTTTTTAAATTAAATTAGGTGGGACAAATATGTCATTCAAGTAAACGGAATTGCGTATTTTGCTTTTCTGTGATTTTACTGTGATGTTTTTCGGTGTGAGGTACCACTTACAAAATAATAAAAAAACCATTTGACCGCAAAAATACAACCGACTTCCAAATTAAAATACACTACAAAATATAAAATTAGTTTAATTTCAAAACTCGGTATTTTTGGTTGTTTCTTCGTTTTTGTATTGCGTGTTGTGTGTTGATGTTCTTTATTTTTGCGGATGTGTTTAGTTCATCCGGTACACGGCTTGTATATCCACACTCCATTTGCTGCTTATTCTGTGTAGGGTCGGATTATAGACAGCTTTATAGATTGGAAACTGATATGATTGCGAGGGATCGGCTTTTCCTGTATAAAATACTCCGGGCTTAGGTCCCGTTATAAAAATGTCCACTCAATTCAAAGGCTTTTTTATTTTACAGATTTTAGCTTTGATAAAGTTTGATGGACAAAATATTTTTGTACCGTTTTTTCAGTTTGTTAATTGAACGAATTTGAACAAACGACTGGATCAACTATATAAAAAGACTTTAAATGGTTTAGCTATCATTGCCCATTGTATATTCAAAACCGAAAATATTTCGATAGCTTTAGTCCTTTTAAAAACACTGGTATCTTTTTTTTATATATTTTACTAGACTTAAAGCTACAGGTCCTACACAAGCAAACAACATTTTTTTTGTAACACTTTTTTTTCCTGTCTTATAAGGCCTGTAGGCCAGATAATGTAAAAATAACTGAATATTTCAGAACTTATCTCATCTCTTAAAGTTGTTAACGACCTTCATGGATGCCTGGAAAAATGCATTTTATTTTTATTTTTTTATTCCCGATAGTATTTTGTGAGACAAGTTATAATAATTGTAATAAAAGGTTTTTTTAATTACGAAGATTCGGCCAATCACAAGTTGGAGTCATACAAGAAAGGGTACCAAACGAATCTTATTTATTTAACACGTTCTTTTTCAAATATTTGTGTATTTTTTATTTAAGAGATGTACAATTCATATATTTTTTCGAAAATATGAAAATTGTAGACTATATTTTGAAACTCTCACTATAAAATATGTCACAGCTCTCTCATTTAATATGTCACACGGTACACTTTTACACTTTTTTAATTTTCTTTTTTTACTCAATTTTATGTAGGCAAACCTATTTAGAACTGAATCGATACTCTATATTCGGAACGAATTCGCTATTGTAGACAAACAGACAAATTTTTTCATTAGTACGTATGGAACCCCAAAAAGATGAAAGAAACACACACCCGTACCTAATAAAATTTTCAAATTGCCTGTCAACCTGCTCAACAGAATCTACCAATAAAACCGGCCATTATCCCTTTTTTTAAGCCCAAAAACAGAAATCGCTGCCTAAAACCCACAATCATCGCTCGCCATTCATCAAGATACGTCAGCAATCTATCAAATAAAACATGAAACCAACATCGGTCCGTGTTTGCAGGACGAGAGTGATAAAACGCATTACGAAGTTAATGGAGTTTGAGCAGACCCTTTAAAATTTCACGTCTCTGACATAAATTTGGTCTTTTGAAAACACACGTAAAACCATAGCAAATATATTAGGACCACAGTTGGGAGATATAGGGTTACTCATAGTCCTAGATCTCAGAGCCACCACACGTTACTTATTTTCTCAGTAACAAAATGTGTGTGATAGGGTAGAGGAGACGTTACGGCGAGCGTTGGGTGGCTCGCTGTCCGATCACCACCAGGCCCGGGTCGATGGCGCGTTGTGTTTCACGCGCGCCTTAAAGAGATATTAGCATAAAAGACGGGGCTCACTAGTGCCAGAGCCTGCCAGGGTTGCGGAATTTGTTCGAAAGAGTCACCGCGGCCCTGGAACGCAAAGGACTTTAGAAGGAACACGGATGGGTCTTAGTCAGTAAGAGTCTGACACGCCCTTTCGCTCCACCCAGAGCGGAAGAAGTCATTAGATGATTGCACATCCTTAAAAAAAAGCTGGTATGCGTACATTCAAAGTACACACTAAAACTTCCTCGTCCCACATATTTTGTTACTCAGTAAATAAGTAAGATCTGGGGCTCGAGGATCTTGGTCTATAAGGCTTCATAAACAGGTCATTCCAACGATCTAACAGCTTAACCTCGAACATAAAACTCGCAAATTCACACATTTCAGACTAACTTAATGAAAAGTTATCTTATAGGTACGTGTATAAGGTGCTTTGGATTTGCGGGACCTTAACGACCCCTGTGGGACACTCAAGACAGTAGATGGTCAACCCAAAAGCCTAGAGCTCAGTTATTTTCATTTATGAGGCCTCAGTGCCTCCATCTTTTTAAGACGAATAAGAGAAACACCGGGTTTAGATTTTAAGCCCCGACCAAAAAGAGGAGCAGTGTTATAAGTTTGTCGTTGTATGTGTGCTTGTGTATCTTTGTATCAATGCAATGTGTCTTGTGTCTTTAATATGAATGTTACCTGGGTAAAAAAATATGATTCTATTTAGTCCGTTAGTTAGATTTGTATTTTTTATTAAATCAAATTACGAAGATCAAACGCATTAAAGATAAGGAGTGGGGGCTTGTAACGTCACTTTCTAGTAATAAGTTTACTGGTAAGTGTTGTCACACAAGTTTCCAAGGCGCTGTTACATTATATCTGACATACTTTCTGACATTTATTTATTTATAGACATCTTTTAATTGATTGACTTGATGTTTTACTATACTTTAGCTTCAAATTGTTTTGCATGTGACAATTTTACTGTAATTATTATGTACCTAGTGAATATTCTACACAATGTTTATTGTTTGAATAAATAAATAAAATAAATAAATAAATTATTTTTCGTTGACGTGACAAAAGAAAAAATACGTGTCCAAAGTTTTTTGGAAATCTATCTGACGGACTAATTAGATTTTTTTGTCAAATATCCTATTAAAAACCTAACAATCTGTTCCGTTAAGATCACGTTGAAATACATGCAGCTGTTAACAAAAACTATAAAGTTAAGCACTTAATAACACTTAATACAAAAGATAAATCAAAGTTTCTGTGATAGGTCTACAAAAAAAAAAAAAAATTGGTGAGATTAGTTTTATTAATGTTCTTCGTTTTATGATTTATATATTATTATATGCTTATTATTTATATTTGTAAATATGTTATTGTAGTGATAACATGATCAGATGTTAACGTTCCGTCAACTCGATCGCAAGTCAGGTGAACGTTTTTCAGCGCGTCAGTGGCGTAGGTATGGCTATACCGCAACCCCAAAACCCGAGACGTGGGGGAGAAATTAATTAAGAAACAACTAAAGTAAATTAAATGCCTTTTTCTATAACTAAATTCAGGTGGTGAACTTTTGTCCTTGCTGCTGACTAAATACCCAGTACCGAGGTTTAAAAGAACACAAGCCAGCTTACATGATTAAAGACAGTTGATTCGTTTCTTCGGAACTCGTCAAGCTCTATTGACACCGTGTTTTGCTGGTAGTCGCCACTGTTTATTCTGGCTTTCAGGAGTCGCAGTGGTTGGAAATAGTTCGGCGGGCTTGTCCCAATTAAGAAAAGTCTGCATACAGTGGTTATATTTTCAAGGAGGTGCGTCTTGCTATAACTAATGAGATTTAAACATATCGCTCTCACTCCAATAGGATTCCCAAAAAAACCGGATGCCAAACCACAGTCGAAAACTAGTCTGCCAAAGCAATTGACGTCACCGGTCAAGTTATAAAAGATATTCTACATTTCGAACATAAAGCCAGTATAACTTGACACCTAACATACGATAAAAACAAATAACGGTAACTAATAATTCCCTAGAACCGCCAATGAAACCAGTTTAAAGAAATCACTGAATTTTGAAGTTCGTTTTGATGATAAACGAAACGTGATCTCAGTTAAGATATTCGCCAACCATGTGGTCTGCAACGTGACTTGGTAGGGATCCTAATAATTGCACGAGACTTTTGTTCATGCTATTTCAATAAATAATTTTAGTAGATAATTTTGGAGCTTGTGGCTAAATAATAACGGCCACACGGGTCGATCTTCATGGTTAAGCAACGCTTGCCGAGGTCGGTCAGTGGATGGGTGACCATCTTAACATATCATGATTCCTCCATGCCTCGTAAAGCACCTTAAGACGTTGGTCCCGGCTGTCATTTGTAGATCTTTGGCAGTCGTTACGATTTGTCAGAAGCCAGGAAATCTGACACCAGTATTGCCAAGAAGTACCGTGTCACCCAGTTAACCCACGTAAAATACTGGTATTTTGAGCTCATCTTAAATGAGACATTTCTTTTTCTCGACCACTTTTAGGGTTCCGTACCCGGAGGGTGGCTATAGAGAAAAAAGTATTCCATTCCGTATGTCCTATTCCGGGACATAGGATACAAATCAATCAAAATCCCTTCAGCCGTCAAGACGTGAAAAGGTTACATGGTTACTTTCATATTTGTAATGTTATTAATTTTTTAATGATATTCATTCAGTAATCGGAATTAGGTGATATATACATTTTACTGCTTGCGGTAGCGTCGGGGGTCGGGTTATCTCTTTCCCTCAAATATGGCGAGGGGGGTAATGGCTGATCTTTGCGTTATGCTCGCGAACGGGTGCTGCTTGTGGTGAAAGGTCGTCTTGTTAGCCATGGTTTTTACTATTGTTATAACGATTATATGCTTAATGTTTAATGTTGATTGCCCTGGTTTATCACTAGTGGCGTCGAGTCACAGATCTTTTTATTAACTTCTACCCTCTGCACGTGTAAGCGGGCACACCCTTCATGTCTGGAGGCTTATTTAGTTTGATTTGATATTGTTTTTATGCTTCAGTTTGTCTGTTTATGCTGGAATAATGGAGTGTGCTAGCTTACAAGTAGCGAATTATTTAGTTTTATGTTTGTACGTGTTACCTTGGTTGTATTGTTTCTTTGTAAGAATACTGACTACTTATTTACCTTTGTATAAATGTTAGTTCTTATAACTCAACAGACATATGTTGGTGTTGCTTGGGAGTTTGTTGCGCCACTTCTTCTTCCCAGCTAAAACACTAGGAAGTGGTGACGGGCGGGCGTTTTGGGGTACTGTCTTTATGTAGAACTTTGACGTTCTGCCGTACGTGCTGGCACTCAGCCTAATTTGAATAAATGATTTTTGATTTTGGTGAGCTAATATACCTAAAGTTTAAAGAACAGAGACAAAACAAGTGGAGACTTCCTTACGACTAAAAATATTTTCCGGGATATTGGTTCCGGATTTCGGGATATTTAATATTAATTTTATTAATACAGTAAACTAAATGAATTCTCTTTCCTTATAAACAAACTTCAAAAACAAAGACGAAGATTCTCAAAATACTGGTTTTTTGAGAATCTTCGTCTTTGTTTTGACACGTTTTTATTGTTATTAATTTAGGTAAAGAACTGGATCCACCTCATGTTTTCGTTTTCAACTTTAGGTTAATTTTAGCTCACCTAATTCCGATCACTGGGTACTATGGATTTTATTAGCTATGTATTATTGTTTGATGGAGTTATCAACTTTTTTAGAGAATTTATTCCGGAAGGCTTACGTTTCATCATTTGTCATCATCAGTGATAGGTAGTGCTATTTCCGAGATTAGCCAAACACCGCGCGGGACGAGCTTTTACCAGAAATGAATAGATTGATATGTCGTCGTGCGTACTCGTGATATCTTAAACTGTTTAATTTCATATAATACATCGACATTAAGAAAAACATTCCCGGGAAACCATGGGCATGTCCATATTAACAGTAGGTATCATTCAGGTTCATTTACCCAAAATAGCACTACCTATTTCGATCCATTGTCATCATTTTTTTTAAAACTTCCGCAACCCTTAGGAACACGATACCCTTTGGCAAGACTGGTTTCAGATTTTATGGTATTTGACAATCCTTTACGACTGTCAAAGATCTTCAAATGACAGCCGAGACTAACATATTAACGTGTTTAAACCCATCCATGGACCGGCTACGGCAAGCGTTGCTTCACCTCAAAGATCGGCCCGTGCGGCAGTTGTTATACATATAGCCACAAGCTTCTCAAACATGTCGATAGTTGCTTACAATTTATTAGCTTCCACACATAACCACTGACTATTAAATCCATTGGTTGCTTCTTGGTATGGTGAGGTCTCAGCTTACCTACTTACGCTTGATATTAATTACAATATTAATGCTCAATCTAAGTACAATTGTGGGCAATTGGATAACTTAACAGGGTTCGAGTTATAACCGTAACCACAATTACTAGTGAGCTGTAGTTTGCCTTCGTAGAATGAGCAGGTGCGTGAACTCAAAAAATGAAAAGATATTCAGATTCTCATGCTTGTATGCCTAAAGTTTTGAGAGGTAGAGACGACGACGTAAGGTTGGGTTAGAGGTTGTAATTTCTCGCGTCACTGCATCGGTGGCCTGAGGAAGCGCGGGCGCGCGGCGAGCGACTGATGCAGCGACCCATCGAGTCGGTCGCAGCTGCGCGAGGTCCTGGTGGTGGAATGGCGGGACAGGCTCTCACGCCCTTCCATCAGCCTCGACGCAAATCCTGTCGGGGTATGGCTGCATTGGAGGATCATGTGTCGCATAGGCAGTGAGCCGGACGCACGGTGTCACTATTGCGTCGATTGTCGGGAGGATACGGCGCCGTATACGCGAGAGGAAGGGGGAGGAGCCGCGCCGTGCTCTTATCTTTGTGGTAGGCAGTGACATCTCGCTGCCGGCCGTAGTCCGTTCTATGGTCGGTGGCGAGGAGTCCTGGGATGCGGTGGTCTCCTTCTGCGAAACAGTTATCGCAAAAAGGAGGCTGCGGAAAGGGAGAGGGAGATCTTGACCTCACTCCCGACCCGCAGCAGGCACACTGGGAGTCAGAGGAGGGCATACGCTGCCCTCTTCCAGTCCCCATAAAGAGGTCCAGGGGCGGCGACTTGGGGATGTCCATCCATTCATCTGGACCATAGGCGGCGGCGCGTGGTGTTCCCGTGCGCCCCTCTTTGACGTCGCAGGGGGAGTCAAACACCTCACTCCCCCCGCTGACCTGAGATGGCCCGCAGTCGGCCGGCCGATCAGCCGGGGATTACGGAAGTCGCGTACGTTCCCGCGATCCCGGCGTAGGTGGAAGATGGAACCGGGGTGGTTTTAGTCAGTAAGAGTCTGACAGACCCCTCCACACGCCCCAGGGCGGAGGAAACCCCTTAAAAAAAAAGAGAGCTGGTCATTTGATAATGTGACCAACCTCTGTGTGATATGGCTAACCACTTCATGGAAAAGCAAATTTTTACAGCTATCGTTATCGTTGAGATTAGATTGCGACTAGGTTTCAAACATTTTCCATATAAGTATTTCAGTAATGCACCCATTACTTTCCTTTACACGTCACTGTAATTAAAACAGGATCTATCTGTCACCTATCTGTTTCCCCAAATAGTATTAAAACATAAGCAATCATCATTAATATGTTTCGAGTACCTAAATAGGATGTTGTCTTTTGTTTTTCGCTGTGGAATAATGATGATGATGAATCGATTGACCTAATTAAGCTGGGTATTAATTTTCTAATGGTCAAAACATCCGCAATAGATCAATCACATGACTCAACAGCATCAAATATTTTTTATCAAATTGTAGAAATTGACAGGCTCGTGTTGGGTTATTATCTTTATTATGGTAAGCGATGATGTAGTCAACGATAGAACGCTTGCCTAAAGTATCAGACTCTTGACTGAAAGACCTTCAAGGTAACAGCTATCAGAAAAGACAGACTCCGCTAGGTAATTCCAATCCTAAGCATGTTGATGAAAAATAACAGTTTCGAATGCAGAAAACAAATGATTTGTTAAATTCACATTCAGGCACACAACAGCTTCGAAATTAATAAAAGAAATAACAATATATCACGCTTGCAACAGCTGCGCCTAATAGGTCCATTTATAATTTATGCTGCACTTGTTCTTTGGGTTTCGTAGTGTAAAACAGAACTCTGGCTCCGCCAATTTTTTGTGATATATCAAAGGTAGTCAAGGAGGTAGTTTTGCATCCTCCTAAATCCTGGCAAACTTTAGCTTTCGATATTTGCACCTACTAAATAAACTTTGCCCAAATTTCAGCCTTGCGAAGAGGATCTCACTCATGGTGGCGACCAGCTCTTCGACTATTACATTAGAATATTACATGACTAATGAGTCGTTAAAACATTATTTGATTACTTATTATTTAACAATATTATGTAAAATATACACTATAATCAGCACCCAGACTCTAATAAAATGATACCTGGAAATCGGACAAAGTACATACTAATACTACTTTATCCCACACATTTTGTTAGTGAAAAACAAAGAAACGAAATTTGTACGGCAACAAAAATAACCGCAACGCCATCTATCCTGTCAGCGAAGAACTACCAACGTATTCCTGCGTCGCGCAAGCAGAGTTCCATGCGAGTTGAATATATACAACAGTCCGAATGTCAACAACCGTCTGGTCGGAGGATCCTCCCATTTCAGTGGAGGTATGCGGGACTTTACTCTCTGTACCGCATACCGGCCATACCTCTATAGTGAGAAAATAAGACCGGTCTGGCAGCTCTAGGATCTCGGTCCATTTGTTTAGTCCGTCTGCCTATGTATGTCCGTCTCCTGTCCATGTCCGAATGTTACACAGTAATTGTATTTGAAAACTTTTTATAGTCGACTAAAACAGTGCATTAAATATTCATCCTAGCTATGAATTCCTGCACTGTGCGTGGTCGTCAGACTTGTCGAAGTACTTGACTGATTTTTTATGTTAATTTGAAAGTTTTGACTACTGAGTAGGCCAACACGATCCGGGTCTGGCGAGTACAGTTTTGTATATTTGGTATATTTTCATTACCATTTTAGAGTCTGAATTCGCTCTAGATATTTGGCAGTAGATCAATTTCCGGCCTATCGCACGCAGTGTGTTTATTATACGTGACATAACGAGCTGTTTTTACACCCCTCATAACTTTGCTTGTAATAATCACAACTTAATGATATTGATACTTGAACCATAAATTACTATCACATAGTTGAAAATTACTGGAGTTTCTTTATTAAAATGATTGTAAAATCGACGTTGTAGAAAAACATTGCCAAGTTTATCAACTTGGCAATGTTTTTCTCCAACGTCGATTTAGGGAAATAAAAAAAATAGGGAATCTTTATAAGAAAACGATTTTTTGAGTGTTTCATTATTTTTATACGGTCAGCAAAGATCCAAGCTCTCTGTTCATGTTCGAGTTATGGACTATTCTGCAGTTCTGCTGCTTGTTATTTAAATTTAAAAATGCTTGGCTTATTATTTATTGATCTCACTTTTATAGGCCGAATCTTTAGGGATAGGAACTTGGCCTTATTTCAGTTTTTTTTTTGTTGGTGGCTATTATTACTAGTGACTCGCCCCGGCTTCTCACGGGCGCAATTCATTACACACGAACTTCTCATTTATTTCTCTTTCTTTTAGTGAAATCCTTTTTATCATCTGTTGCGTGATTAAGAAGAAGTAAGTTGAGAAATACATAGGTAGAGAGCACGCAGGCCGACTTTGTTTTATATTACTTAGTGATTCGAGATTTGTAACGTTACTACATACTAGATATCTATTCACTTTTAGGCGTCGTCCTAATTGGCTAACGATTGTACGAGTTAACAATGCGATTTTGTCACACAACGAGATTAAACTAAGTGAGTGTAAAATTAAGTGTCCTAATTGAAGCTTTCAAATCGTTGCGCGAGAATTAGATCATTTTCACGATCATTTCATCGCGCGATGAAATCGAATGAAAAGACTGGCTAGTACATAAAATCAATGTAAATATATATTTGTCTACTCTTACAGGACGTGCCCACTTCGACAATGTTGGCCCCAAACAAACTACCTCAACATGACCTGAATTATGAGATTTATGGAAGGTCGACCACGTTGTATCACTTCCGAGCAGTCACTTCAGGGGAAATTTATCACCTAATCTTAGCCAAAAGAAACATGTCTCGTAACCAAATAATGTGATTAAATACGGGTTACTTTAGCCAGTATATTTGGTATTGTAATTTCCTCTTTGAAAGTAGGTAAACAGCTAGTGGAAATATTGAAGGGGCTTCACTTGTGCTTAATTTTGTTCAAAATGTAAAGTTAAATTTATCTTTCGCTAGCGACTCGCCCCGGCTTAGCACGGGTGCAAATAATATACGCAAACCATCTTCATTTACCTCTCTTTCCATTTATCAAAACCTTATCAATTTCAAGTATCAAGGTCAAGGTCAAAATAACGCTGTTTAAAGCATATTGCATGTCGCTGTACTCGGGGAACCTTTGGTTCACCAACACCCGAAAGGCCTTCAATGCTCTGCAGATCCAGTATAACAACGCATTTAGAGTGCCGTTGCGTCTGCCTCGGTTCTGTAGCGCGTCATCTATGTATGCCGATTGCTTCAATGCTGTACGGCGTAAGTAGCGGCCTCGCTGCTAAACAGACTCCGTGGTAGCCCCAACAGCATTCTACGCGCTATAACCGGGAGACATGACAGCCCGTTGGTGAGGTCACTTGTCACCTGTAGGTACATTGTGGCTGTTATCAGTTAAGTATTAACATAGGTTAAGACTATTGTTACTAACCCAATGGATCCTTGTTGTCTTTAAATAAATGATTATTATTATAACAAAGTTGTGACAGTACATGAATCCGTTTTCGAAATATAGGAGCCGGACATACTCTTACATACATAAATAGCAAATTTATATCTCTTTGATATCTCTCTGCATGTCTTTGACAATAGAGGTTATAGAATAGATCAAATAGGTGCAAGAAGCATCAAAGACAGTATCTTAAGACGTATAGATATATCATGCAGAGAGGTAATACAGTCTTGTCTGTGCTGAATCCGTGCTACTTTTATGTGCAATTCGCCTTTGTGCAAGGACTACAAAGGCGAATTGCTAAGGTATTATTACCTCACAAGAAAGGCTACGAATGTGGAACCCAGATTAAATTGGAGAGAGATCCTTTTTATAAATTGTGGTGTGAAGATATGTGGCAAGATTGTTGGAAGATTTTTAAATTCGTGTCTAATAAGGAACTGTATGGTTTCTTCTTTAAATGTACAACTCTTCTGTATGTGTGTAAGTCACCGAAGTCATCCTAAACATGTGGACCGATACTGATGAAATTTTGTGTGTGTGTTTGAGTTGGTCGCTGAATGATTTACAATTGGAACAGAATAACAGCGCTGCAATTTAATTGTAAATTACTTTCTTACGAAAAGTCAATATTCGGACTGGTAAACTTTTGTCGGGACTGCTAGTTTTAGGTATATATGTCACCGGAAAACGGCAAATTCCGTAAGAATATAAAATATCTTAAGAGATTGTAAACTGTCGATAAATTTTCAACTGAACATTAAGGATACTTTTTTATGCATCATAATTTGACTGTCTATAAGCTAGCCAAGTCATTCCGAGAAATTGTGGACTGACATAAAATGGCGACCAACCAGAGCACAAGTCTACAATTTATCCGTTTTCGTGTGATAGTAAACCTGGAAACAAGGCTCTCATTGGTCTGTTCAGTTCTCACAGTTTCGTACATGGATTTGCCAGAGATCCACCGAACTGCATAACAACAAATGGTCACGGGCTACAGACTGCAGGCAGTCAAAAATGGCAATGCCGAGTGTACACCCACGACTAACAAAACAACTACTCAGCCTAAGTAGAATTAACCTCAGAACAATAATAGGGACAATTACGGGCCATTGCCCCCTCAACAAACATCTTTTTAACATAGGCGCCACAGACAGCCCACTCTGCAGAGGCTGCTTTGATGCCGAAGAAACAGCCGCCCATGTCATCCTGGAATGCGAGGCCGTGGCTACCCAACGTGAACAAATCCTCGGAACGGTGAGGTCGCTCCGCGAAGCCTGTGAAGCTCCCAGGAAACTTCTGCGCTTCTGGGCGGAGCTAGGCTGGCTAACGTAGCCAGGACACCTACGTACAACGGACCGAATAAGAGTCTAAGTGCGGAAAATGGAGTCCCTACTCTACTCTACTCTACNCAGTGGATCCCTAGGCAATGACGCCGCAGACGAACTTGCAAAGAGAGGTTCCGAGATGGCAGTGCTAGGCCCGTACCCACTCCTTCCCCTACCTTTCTCACAGTTTCGTACATGGATTTGCCAGAGATCCACCGAACTGCATAACAACAAATGGTCAAGGGCTACAGACTGCAGGCAGTCAAAAATGGCTATGCCGAGTGTACACCCACGACTAACAAAACAACTACTCAGCCTAAGTAGAATTAACCTCAGAACAATAATAGGGACAATTACGGGCCATTGCCCCCTCAACAAACATCTTTTTAACATAGGCGCCACAGACAGCCCACTCTGCAGAGGCTGCTTTGATGCCGAAGAAACAGCCGCCCATGTCATCCTGGAATGCGAGGCCGTGGCTACCCAACGTGAACAAATCCTCGGAACGGTGAGGTCGCTCCGCGAAGCCTGTGAAGCTCCCAGGAAACTTCTGCGCTTCTGGGCGGAGCTAGGCTGGCTAACGTAGCCAGGACACCTACGTACAACGGACCGAATAAGAGTCTAAGTGCGGAATATGGAGTCCCTACTCTACTCCTACTTGGTCTGTTCAGAGAAAACAAGGACCAATGAGCCAAGTTTCCAATTAAAACAGAGAGCTGATTAGTCGCCAGTTTATATAAGTCCACAATTTCTCGAAACGCACGGAGATATTATAGAATAGAAGATTTTAATTCGTGTAATTGCAGAAAAAATGTTCATTTGACAATTTATCGAGATTACAATCTTTCAAGATATTTTGTAGTGTTACGTAGTTTACAATTATCTGGCGACATATAAAAAAGAAATAAGGGTATTTATTCGAACTATATCATAAGTCAGAAGCCAGGTAATCTGACACCAGTCTTGCCGAGGAGTACCGTGTTACCCAGTTAATGGGTTGTGGTGGTCTGGTAGGCAGCCGCTCCATGTAAAACACTGCTATTCAGCCGAGTCCGGTTTGTTGGTTTTTTCCGGAGCCAACCCCAATATAGTTGGGAAAAGGCTAGGCAGATGATTCGAACTATATCATAATTTGATATGGATCGATTTTTTTGGCGCTACAGACTGATGTTCTCTAGTATATCTAAATCTGCGTTAAGGTACTTGAGAATTTTTAATTGAAACAAATTCAAATTAAAACAAAAATTTCAAAGTTCAAGCAGTAACACCAATTTTAATATCTATGTTTTACGTCTAAATCCGACAAGATTTTCTGTCTCCTGTAAGTTCAATTCTATAACTAAAATTCTAAGGATGCAGTTATGTTCTTAAACTTATTTTCTTACAAAGCTTGAAGACCTTTGTATCTTTAGCTTGCTCTTGTTTTGCTGACTTTATTCAATTTGCAAAAGGTTTCTGTTGAATCCACTTACCTTATTCATTTTTGTAACGGTTTATTGCAGCAATATCAATATACAGGGGAAATGGGTTATGGTAGAGCTAATTTGCAACGATTTTGACCCCGAAAAAATGGAGTCCAAATTGGGTGGTTTAAGATTTTTTAGTAATTTTCTGCCTCATGGCACGACCAAAAATTGCAAATGGTGAGAAATCTGTTCCTTTCTGATAGTGAACTGATATTTTTCGGATAGCTTTTGAATTAATTAATCTCTCAAATAACAATTATTTAAAAAAAGCCATATCTTTGGACATGGAGCGTCATAAAGTTCAAACTATGAAAATTTCTCACAACATTTCTTGGTTATTGAGACAGTTTACTCTAATAAATGTACCGCACTTGACGTACAACACACGATACACTTCCTTGTTTAATGAGCTTTCTAAAATGGTATAATAACATCCACTTTTGACACGTGTTGGAAAATAAACTGGATTATTCCCTACAAGGCAGTACTTCGATGGTACTTGGTAGTACACATTTATCGATGCACGCCTTGCTTATTGTGGATGTAGTAGATTTCGACCAAATCTCAACTGCCTAATTCAGGAATCGGGGTAAAGTAAATGATTAACGCGATAGCAAGTGTGTTTTGTCTAGAAATAAATATTAAAGTGAAAAGCGTCTATTGTACCTCTAAATTACAAGAAAATAAAGTCACCAAATATAAATCAGCATTTAATTGCTCATGCCAAAAGCAGCTAAATTGATTTCCGGAACTCATTTCCGCGTTTTTGTAAACTTTTATTTAAGTGGGGAAAACGTAAGTACTTGTTTCCTAAGAAAAGAGGCCTGATTTGCATTTCTACGCCGCAAGTTGACATTCAATATCAAATGAATAAATTCTACATTCCGGTGACTCATATCTTTAGTTCAGATTTGATTCTGCTAATAGTGAAAAACCGATATTTTTCTCATGCTTACATTACATTAAGTATTGGAAAAACCTTGCGTGATTTTAAAGTGTTCTGGAAATGAAGGGATTTGAAATAAAACCCTGTGATTTTAAAAAGCAGTTAATTAATCATTCTTAAACTAGGATAAATCAAAAGTTCCTTTACGACCAAACGGCTCAAGGCAACATTCTATCTGCGAAGACGATTGCCAAATATAAATGTTTGAACACGTGACCATTCAGTGGCGTAAATCAATTTCATTTTCACTTTGTTTAGTCCCTTCTTTATCACATGACCGATTTTACTCAAATATTTTTCTTTGTAACCAAATACACCTGCAACCTCCAACTCATAGTAAAACTATGTACCCAAACTTCAGCCTTGTGAGCTCAACACACAATATTTACTCAACATCGTTCCATTAACTTTCAAGACTAATCTTACCCACATATGTGGGAACCTTTAAACGAGCAATTCTTGTATATATCTTAATATACATATTTCTTGTGTACGTGTGTATGTCACTGAACTCCTCCTAAACGGCTTGACCGATGTTGATGAAATTGTTTTGTGTGTGTTCAAGGGGATTCAAGAATGGTTTAGATTCACAATTGGACCCGTTAGGTGGCGCTGCAATCGATTTCTATAATTTTTCGTCAGGCAAAAAAAAAAGAAAATGTTCGGACAGGACAACGTCTGTCGGGACCACTAGTGTATGTATATAATCTGAATCTCGGAAACGGCTCCAACGATTTTCCTGAAATTTAGTAAGCAAGGGGTTTCGGGGGCGATAAATCGATCTACTTAGGTGTCATTTTTAGAAAACATTTTCTAAAAAAACAGAGCAAAGCTCGGTCATCCAGGTACTATTTACTTAATAATAGACTGACGCGATCTAAATACCCCGGGGATTTTCCTTCGGACAGCCGAAAGGGTATCTCAAAGGAAAACATTTCACGTGGACTTATAGGAATCAGTAGGTGGCAGCTCAATTGATAACCCTTGTCATTAATGCCTTGTACTAGGTAATCCGTGGCCGTGTTTGAGGAACCTTTATGTGGAGCTTTGTTTTTATTTATGTTCTAAGCGAAATTAATGTGTTAGCGTTATTTATGGTTGTATGGAAATACATAAATGATAAGGAAAATATGTGTTTGTAGGTATTTTTCGATACTAGGTAGAGAATAAAACATATCAAGTAAAGTATGTTTATTTAGACTACCTCTGAAGAATGAATGAAGGTTTCTATGTCTAATATCAAAAGAACTAGGAGCCGATTTGTGAGTTGAGAATTTGGAGTTAAAAAATTTTCAAACCTACTTTGAAGCTAGACTTTAAAGGGCTAAAGTTTGTAAAACACTCAACTTAAAACATACTCTATTTCAAAGTTTTAGTTTAGCTATCGGGGTTTAAGGCTGCGTTTCCACAAGAGATGTGCGAGGATGCGTAGTGAGGGATGTGTTTGTTAACCAATAGAATCGCTTACCTAGACTCGCTCAGCACTAGCGATTCTATTGGTTCTTAACAAACGCATCCCTCGCTACGCATCCTCGCACATCTCTAGTGGAAACGCAGCATTAAAGGATTTAATTGATCAGTTGTTTATCTAGCAAGACTACCGCGTACAAACTAGGTACCTAGCTACCCTACGCCTTTATCATTGAGTCATGGGCCCGGGAAATTCTCGGTTCCTGTGTCATAGGACATGGAAACGACACAGCTGGAAAAACCTAGAACCCAATAAATAATACATGGGTATCGGAATGATCAGCATTGTATTTTAAGTTCCACAAATACCGGAAAAAGTTGATCAATGGTTTTTAATATGTAATTCCATAAATCCTTGAGAAGACACACCTGCCACATGACACATGCGAAAACACGTGCGAATTTCCGTGGCCTCCGGTATGAGAAGACTTTTTCGAAGGATATTTATTTATTATATACTTTATTGTACACCACATAACAGACACAGTAAAAACAATTAAAAAACAAGTGTACAATGGGCGGTCTTATCGCATAGGGCAATCTCTTACAGACAACCTTTGGATGGACTGAACGAAAGAAGTTAGATTTAAGGCGGTCCGTGTACAAACATCATAAACAATATAATTTAGACATAATAAGTAATATAAAATACACACAACAGTAAATAATATACTATCTAATAAATATCTATTTATATACATATATATGTTTTTTGTGAGCTATTCCGCAGGTTGCGTGCATTCGATAAAAGCCAAGTCGTTTCTGTGACAATTTGCGATAGTGTGCTTTTCTATAAGTGAAGGAATTGTCGTAAACGGGTCAGTTATTTCAAAGATTGCTTTTAAAAACCTATAAAAGAAATTTATTGTTTTAACTCTTCATGATATTAGTTTAAAGTCTATAAAGCTGAAGAATTTGTTTGTTTGTTTGAATCTCTGGAACTACCAGTCGGATTTGGAAAATTCTTTTTGGATGTGATAGTCACATTCATGAAGAATGCTATAGGTATGGGCACGGGAAAAAACCAGATATACGCGTACGAAGTCGTGGGCAAAAGCTAGTATTATCATACAATAGGTAGTTAAGTAGAATCAATGAGTTCAATATTATTCATTTTTTTTTCAAACCGTAAAAAAGGACTTTTGATTAAGTCTAGCATAGAAATTACCCTTTTCGCGTGTTAGAAATTCATAAATGTTTAAGAGCGTTTACGCCGTACGGCATTCCATACAAACTTTCAAGTTCTTATTTTTCGAAATGAATGAACCAATTTTATTGAGACTTCGTGTGGATACGCAACATATCCAAGTCTAAATAGTTAGTTGAGCACATTTCCGAAAAAGAGTTCAGGGGGAAAGATAGAGTGATTTTTCACTTTCAATAGAAAACATAAAATCCCTCCAAACTTTTTTTCGAAATTTTCTGTACTAACTATTTAGACCAAGTTTCATTAAAATCGGTTCATTCATTTCGAAAACTAAGGACTTGAAAGTTTGTATTGACAAGCCGTACGGCGTAAACGCTTTTAAGAGATATTGGTAGCGTTCATTTGTTTAACAAAAATGCTGGAACTCGGCTGCATCCGCTTATACTGGGAACCGACCTCAACATAGTATCGGAAAAGCCTTGGTAGATTGATTTGTTCGCCAAAATGTTGGCGCTACGACGCGTATAGGGAATATGCTTGAAAAAAATATTTATTATCTAAACAGTTTATCTAGAAACATACAAAAATATAATACTAACAGTGAAAATAGAATCGAAATTGACCGAAAAACAAACGAGATATAACTATTTTAAACAAATATCTCTGTCCTTCTCGTGAAAACGCTGTGTATGGAAGCTTTATAGGCGAAATAGTATTTGATGTCACAGTTGGTATCGGACTTCTCTTTCTAATTTTCAACTTTGAAGGTTAATAACTTCATCGGTGATGAAGGGTTTTTTAAAAAGTTTTTTTTTTTCAAATAAAAAATTGCATGCTATTCCCTATTCGTGCAATAATGGCTCTCTATTATGGCGCGGCCACACTGTCGCGATAACGCGAAAATTTTCGCTGTCGCGACAAATATGGCCAAGCAATTCGTCGAATCGCGATGTTTTTTTCGATTTGGGCGAACAAGAATGCTTATCCGGCACAAGAATGCTTATCCTACACGATTCGCGCGGTAATGTAGCCCCAGCATTAGGCAAATGTCACCTGAGACTTAATGGCGACATAATATGATGCGTGTTTGATTCAAGCCATGTCTTCCGAATTTAACAATTAGACGATAGGCACCGGTATCCTCTGCGTATTACGTCAATAAATCTAATCGATTAATAATGTATCGTTTATTCGATCATAACATCTCGGTTCGTTGGACTTTTCAATAACTATGAATCTGGCCATGACCTTGAAGGGATCCGTCTACAAACATTTTTAATTAATGTTTGAATGATTTTACTATTAAATGAAACTGGTTTACTTAAGTATTAGTTAGTTGTTTGTTCAACTTTTTCGAATTCCTTTTAATGATGAATAATATTATTATAAACTCGTTGCCACCCGCGGCTCCGCCCGCGTTATTGTCGAAAATTATCCCAAGGGAACATACTCCCGGGATAAAAACTATCCTACGTCCTTTTCCGTTACTCAAACTACCTCTGTACCAGATTTCATCTTAATCGGTCCAGCCGTTTGCGCTCGAAGAAGTAACAAACATACACACAAACTCACAAACTTTCGCCTTATGTGATTGTCACCTTGTAAATCAGTTGCAGCCGCAAAGCACCTGGGGAGAACCGAGAAAAATATATTTTATAGAAAGTTAGCTTTCAATTTTGTGTGCGTAACTGAGAAATACCTAATTGTTGCCCTTTTTTACCTCCGCTTACCCCAAGGGCGACCACAAGGATATCCGTGAAAGATAGCAGTGATTTTAAGGGTGTGTGCGATTTTGATAAAACAACTTAGCTTTTACCTTTCTTTATGCTTTAAGCTACAACAATCTGTCAAATTTCTTTAATAGATTTTCAACTTTATCGCTAAAGCATTAGGTTCAAGGTTTATTGGGAAAATTTGACAGTTTCGGGTAGCTTGAGGTGCTGGGGTTTTATAAGCGGATAGGTTTTCGCACCATTATCTATGAAAACGGCAAAAAAATCATGTCTGTTGTATGGGAGCCCCATAAATATTTATTTTGTTCTGTTTTTTAGTCAAAAGAGAGTTTCAACTGTCTAACTTTCATGGTACATGAGATACTACTGCCTGGTGACAGAGGGACAGCGGAGTCTTAGTGATAGGGTCCCGTTTTACCCTTTGGGTACGGAACCCTAAAAATAACTGTTGCTTTTCCTCAAGGGCAGACATATGGATACATCCGCATAAAGATAGTAGATACCTACCTATCAGCCACCTTTTTTATTTTTAAATATCGCAGCGTCATCATCATCATAATATCAGCTGAAAGACATCCACTGGACATAGGCCTCTCTCAAAAGGGAGGGTTTACCATAATCGCCACGCTTGGCAGACGGGTTGGCGATCGCAGTGTTGACAAGATTTTTGTAATCGGATGGAACTGAGGTACATACTTCCAGAGATTAGATAGACAGGACTTTTTTACACAAATAACAATAAATCGTAAGGTTAGTAAGTTTTTCATTACAAACATCAAAATTTGACCAAGTAGCGAAGTCCAACACTATCTTGTTTTGGATCTGTATTTTTGTGACGTCATTGATTTTTATCTACCAGAAACTGGCTTGGGCTCGTGGCTACTGCGTGTCTGCGTCCCTGAGAAGCGGATCTAGCGATTATAACAAAGAGATATTATCCAATTAAAATGTTTTATTGATTGTTTTATAAATTTGGGTAAAAAATAGTCCACAAGAGAGTGGATACATAAATGTACCTAGTTAGCCAGCCGGCTTATCGTCGATGATACTGCAATACCGCGAATTTACACTTCTAAGGACTTTTTTTTTTTTTAAATATGATTTGCTCTTGACTCTAGTCTAGGTCATAGATGACAGAGACAACGTCGACGATGGAGCGAGCTTACTCAGAAGAAGCCTGTTCACTCTAATTTTGAAGATATTAGAGTTGTATGCATAGAAATATAAAAAACTTCTTTATTAAATCTATGGTTGTATGCGTTCGGAAACACAGACGCAAATAGAGAGGTCTAATTTTTGATATTATTTTATTCAAAGTTAGGCCTTGTAGCGAACTGTATTTTCCTGTTATTGCAGTATCGTAAATTAGACCTTATGGCAAAGTGTAGTTTCGCGGTTTTGCAGTATCACCGACGTTATGTTTTTGTGAGAGTTTATGTATGGTGTCCATTACAGTGTTCACGCTGTAACAAAGCTTTATTTGTAGAAATAAGTATTTATTTTTCATTTATTGATGGTAGTAGTCAGAAAAGAAAGCAAACAAAGATACAGGAAATCCTCCGCTACATGCTTTCCTGTATCTTTGTTTGCTTTCTTTATTTCTTTTCTGGATTATTTGCGACGCTCCCGTTTCTTAAGCCCCAGATTACTATGTCGCCCACACCATAACAATTGCCTGACAATGTTTTTCTTGTTACCTATGTCAATGTTGTGTGAGATAAAATAGAAAGGAAATATAAAAATAGCAATTAATTCCCAACCGCCAATAGTCACTTATTTTTCTTTAAGTTTTCGGTCTGTAGCAGTAGCTGCGTATAATACAACATACCTAAGGTTTTGTTTATTAATTTAAACTAACTAAGATTCAAAATTGTTTATTTGTCTGTATTATTCTTTTAAAAGGTAAAATCTTTGAATATCTCTTGGTAATATCCGTTAATTCTTATAGCCATAGAAGCCACAATGTGTATGAATGTCATGCCTACTTTTAATGCCGTAGTAAAACCTTTTAATCGATCACAGAATTTTTTTTCATTATTGTACAGTCAGCGACATTAATCGATGAGCAAGTAGAAACAATCAAAAGTCGTCGACACCTAAAACTTCAATAGTCACTCAACAGCTTTGGCCATAAAATGCGGTAAACAGATATTCTGTTTTGAATTTGGATTTAACAGTCATCCAGAATTATTTGCTTATAGAATGTAGTACTGGACAATTTTATTTCGAAGACATACCTATATGAACTTTTTGATTGCAGATGCTTATTTTTAAATAACAAGAAAAATGTCGAATATTAAAATTTTGTAACATTGATTTGTTCACCGAATTTTGTAGCCGAAGCTATTCAGTGATTTATGTTGTTTTAAGGTGTTGACGACTTTTGGAACTTTTAGATGCTCATCGCATTTTGTCGCTGACTGTACGTAGCACGTCCAATAAACTAACGCACTACTTAGGCAATTTGTTATTTCTGTAAGAAGTTGAACAACTAGGACATGGACCGTTTTAATTAAAATCCTATTACACATTTACAAGTTTAAACTAAAAATTTCGTTCTGCATTGCACCTTTTTCTCTCATCTCGTAACTCGTAATGAAGTAAGTGAGCTCTGTCTTTTGCGACATAGCGACAGTTTACGTAACGTCTTGTGCAATAATATTACCACACACATATCTACTTTATACCGGTACCTTACCTTGACCAGCCTTGACATTTACTGGTGATTAGAATACAATTTTATTTATAAACTTATAACATACATATGTAAGTATCGATTTCTTAATATCTTCTATTCTGGATTAATTTATTTTTTAATTTCATGTTTTTTTATACATTTTTGTGTTTGTCGTGTAGTTTTATTTTCCTTCTAGCTGACTTTTTAATTTCAAAGTTTAAGGCTGCGTTTCTACCAGAGATGTGCGAAGGTGCGTAGCGTTGTTAAGAACCAATAGAATCGCTTCATTTGCTTAGCCTCGCTCAGGGCAGCGATTCTATTGGTTCTTAACATACACATCCCTTGCTACGCATCCTCGCACATCCCTGGTAGAAACGTATCCTAAAGCTATTATTTTAGTATTGTCCCATCATAACGCTGCAATAAATGTGACCTCCAGCCTAGTGGATTGGTGGCCGAAGCAGTTTGTATGGCTATCAATATAGCTGACACGAAAATCGTCATTTCAACAATCTATCCAGGTTATTTATTTTACCTCATCACACACACAAATGTACAAAAACAAACTTGATGCCATAGGAATTCTCTACCAGTCAACCCTTGCGTGATGCTGAGACAAATAATGGCAGTTCAGCCTTGAATTTAATCAAAACCAAATTTGAATTATTTATCTACTTTTACCTGTGGCTAATATCGGCTTTTGAATGTCTGCTAATTTCTTCCAGCGACTTCGCTCCGCTTTTTAGCATATAACGTAGTATGGCGCTCGGAGATACGGTAGTATTACTACTCATTGAAAGAGTAGATACTTTCAGATAAATATTATAATCTCAATATCCTACTATCTTACTACTAATATTATAAACGCGAAAGTTTGTAAGTGTGGTTGAATGAATGGATGGATGGATGTTTGTTACTCTTTCACGTCAGAACGGCTGAACAGATCTTGATGAAATTTGGCACAGAGGTAGATTATAGTCTGGAATAACACATAGGATTTCACATTTTTATACCTATATTTCCACGGGATCGAGACTTAAGCGGGTGAAACCACGAGGCTGCCACCAGTTATACATATAACATGCTTAAAGAACAACACTCGTAATACCTAAGAGTAATGTAGGCAAACAGTCTCTTTTCGGATTAAGCGGGAGGACACGCCCGGGTGTCAGCACTGTGAGGATCGCCCGGAGGACACGGTGGAGCATACGGTGGAGGTCTGCCCTGCTTGGGCTGAGCACCGCCGTGTCCTCGTCGAGGCGATCGGCGGCGGCGACCTCTCGCGTCCGGCCCTGGTTGAATCCATGGTCCGGAGCGAGGAGGCTTGGGAAGCGGTCACCTCCTTCTGCGAAGCAGTAATGCTAGCAAAGGTGGAGGAGGGCCGCGCGAGGGAAAGGCAAGGCCTTCGCCCCAACCGCCGCAACAGGAGAAGACGCCCCGGGTGTCGGGAGTCGCAGGGCGATCCCCGGCCACCGTAGGCGCGGGCCTGCGGACGGCGAGCATTGGGTGGCTCGCTGTCCGATCACCACCAGGCCCGGGTCGATGGCGCGCCCATCCTTAAAAAAAAAAAAAAAAGGCAAACAGTCTCTGATATAATCCAAAGTACAACCATCAAGCAAAGTCACTCAATAAACGCACGCAAAATACACCATACTCCCACATACACAACACACGCACACACACCATTCCACACAAGAGCAGCTTGCACTATTTGTACTCATTTTAATTTTAATGTATAAATTGTTCCACGAGCGGGTGAAGACACTGACCCCTGAACACAGGTACCACCTAGCTCAGGAGTCAGGGCTTCAATTGAAATGTAACACCTTTATTTATTTGGTTAACCAACAATTGTTTACACATCACATCACAGTTAAATTCTATCTTCTTTTACAAGTGCAACAATTAATTAAAAGTTAACACCTCATGCACAATTTGTGGTTATTCACAATGTTAACTCAAAAAAAAATTATAAAATATTTGCTTGTTACTTAATATTTAAAATCTAAGTTAAGACAATAATAAGAAGTCGCAAGAAGTTGGTAGAATTATCACAACGTTAATTCGTAAAAAAAAGATACTCATAACATAAAACGCTGCGCAGATTTTAATGACGCAGTATCACAATCTCATTGTTTGACCTTGGAAGATAATAGTAAAATTAATCTCGTTATAATTTTTATGACAAGACCTATTTATTCTTCACACGGAAAAATGACAACCTAATCGTTCCGCAGTCGTTAAAGATGATAAAAAGGTTTTTTTTTTATGGTAGGAAGTGACATCCTCATATGCTATTACATGGCCGTAACACATAAGTATATATGTACCTACCAATTAATGTTGTTCCAAAAGAGGGCTACATTATTTTCCACCACTTAGGGGAGAACAAAAACTAATTCCCTACTCATCTGCCTAGCCTTTTCCCAACTATATTGGGGTCGGCTTCCAGTCAAACCGTATTCAGCTGAATACCAATTTATTGCGTAGAGCGGCTGCCTACCAGACCTCCACCACCCATTAACTGGGAAACACGATAGTCCTTGGCAAGACTGGTGTCAGATTTTCTCGATTTGTTGAGATGGTCACCCATCCACATACCAATCTCGGCAAGCGTTGCTTAACCTTGAAGATCGAATCGTGTGGCTGTTATTATTTTGCCACGAGCTCAACTAATTCCTTATTATGGCGTGCTAATTCAATGGGGTATGTGAAAAAAAAAATCTCACAAGTCCGTCACATTGATTTCCAAAAAATATTGGACTCGTATTTTTTCTTTTGTACGTAAAAAAAAAATGAAGACAGTACACTTTTTACTGGAAAGTGACGTTACAAGCCCTACTCCTTATCTTTGATGCTTTTTATCTTCGTAATTTTGTTTTGATTACATAAAATAAAAAAATACGTTTCCATATATATGTTCCATGTTCCATGTGTATGTCCGTATATATGTTTCGATAATCTAAGTGATGGACATATAATCATATTTTTTAACCCAGGCAACATCCCTATTCAAAAACTTTATTTCGAGCGAAGACTCATATAGGGTTAGTAACATAGTCCTTAAAAACTAAGTGTTAGTAAAGTACACGATAAGGTGACACATGTAACTGACAGCAGTGAACCACATATGGACAGACCACTCTGTCAGCAATCATTTTTAGAACCCTTTTAGGGCTGGCCATGACTCGAGCCACCACCGATGCTGCGCGCTTGCGCATTATTGTGTAAAAACAATCTACACACGCCGCCCACAAACATCCCAGAAGTACTGCAATGCTATGGCAACCTTATCAGTTTTCTGAACCCGTTATTGAATATGACACTCGTCTCCCACTAGCTGCATATTGTGTAAAAGCAAGTGCGAATGCTCTAAGGAGCGTCTACGTCTGCAGTACACCGTGCAAACCTGCGGGCTATATTTGCACGTACGGACAGAGCCCTCCGTTCCCTTTCAATATCAGCTTAAGTTCAGTGGTGACCAAGTGACCCAAGTATTTAAATTGTTCCACTCGCTCAAGAGGAACACCGTTTAGCCGGAGTCACATCAAAATGATATTTGGTTCCCGCCTCAAAAACCGCCTGAAAAGCTAAAAAAAAATGTACTGGCTATTCTGAACGTTATGCAATAATCCGTGTTCCATTGCGTAGCGTTGACATGTGGCTAATAGTGTCCTAATACCGCCGACTGACGTGCTCCGTAGCACCATATCGTCCGCGAGGGTGCTACCACACCAATAGCTCGATCGTCGATCAATGTTAGACTGGATTAGTCGACGTCAATCGACAGTTTCTACTATACCAATCGATTTATATCATCGATCAATGGTAGAATAAATTAGTCGACATTGATCGGTGGCGATCATGATTCCGTTATGAGAGAGAGAGACGGAAGTATCCAGAACCAGAAACACTATCTCTTTTCTACAACGAATTCATAATTTCAATGACACGTCATGGTAGAGAGGCTACGCAGTAACTAACAATAATAGAAATATAACAATAATAGAAATATAACAAAAATAATAATAATGACCATTTACTAAAAAAAATCTTGCTGCACACAGCAACTGCAGAGGCGGACTATGCCTTATCTTAGGCATTCTTTACCTGTGAACCAAGGGTGGTAGAGAGATAAAAAGGGAAAGTTAAAAAATGAATTGAAAGTAATACCTATATTGAATTTAATCGGTACAAAGTCCAGATCTTGAAAAAACTCTATCGGAGAATACAGTTTGGTATCCTTATTATTATTATATACTTTATTGTACACCACATAATAAGAATCATAGACAATCATACATAAAATAAGTGCACAATGGGCGGTCTTATCGCACAAGGCAATCTCTTCCAGACAACCTTTGGATGGATTGAACGAAGGGAGATAGATTTAGGGCTGTCAGTGTACAAACGTTTTAAACAATACTAATTAGACATAATAATATAACATACATAAATACATCCATTGTAACTAACAGTTTAAAAAAAGTCAAGAGCCAAGACAACACCATTTTTTCGGTAATCTGTATTTGCTTCCATGGAAATAGAAGATATTGACACAGTCATAAAAGTGTTATTTTATTAAAGGTATAACATCCTCCACTGTCAAAATAAAACGTGCTTAAGTGTTAATTATTGTGTCCTAAAATTTGAACGATCACGAGACCTTACAAGAATCATCGGCCTTCGATGAGTGCAATATATATAATATAATATATATATAATATATCCTGGGACAACTCACACACGGTCATCCGATCCCAAACTAGGCAGAGCCTGTGCTATGGCAACCAGACAACTGATAAACATACTTACATATTTCTAAATACATACATATTATAGATAAATTACACCCAGACACAGAACAAATGATCATGCTCATCACACAAAGATTTGTCCTGGGTGGGAATCGAACCCACGACCTCCGGTTTGGCAGTCAGGGTCACTAACCACTCGACCAACAGGCCAATGCAATGCAATGCAGGCAATGAAAGATTACGATGCATCATTAAATTGATGTGCAGTTAACCTTGGGTATGGTCACTAACCTGTGTGAAGGTTTCGAAATCTAAATGCACCGTTTCACTATCTGGTTTTATTTATTGGGGAGCCTTTTTGAGCACGGGTTTGTAGTTTTAAAAGTAGCTTTTACTTATCGCTGTGTACTTTTAAACTTTGTGGTATTTGTTCTTTTGAATTTCGAATTATATGTAGAATGCTTCATATGAAGCAGTTAGGCATTGCTGACTGACGGTGATTGACGATCCATGATAATCCTTGAAACCTGGAGCTTTAAACAATTCAACATACAATTATTAGCAAAAATGACAGAACACAATGCAGTCATACACAATTTAGTCTTTAATATAGTGCCATTATATTAGCAAATGCGATTGTCAAAACACAAGGGATTGATTACAGCCTTTGACAATCCCATATATATGTGTTTGACGCTTTGATAATCGTTTTCGCGCTGCCGCTTCTGCAGTGCAATTCTGTAATTACCTCACCGTGTATATATAGCTGAGATGAACATGGAGTGAGCTGTCAATCCATACAAACAAGATGGAGTGACAGTTCACTTCACGCTCACTCCACGGTGTGATGTTGACAGAATAGACCGGCAGAATGTCACTTGTCATATTGAAAACGTGTAATTTCGTTAGCGATTGTCAATCCCTTTTTGGACTTCTCGACAATTTTGGTGTCGCTGATTAATACGCCACTGTCTACGAACTTTTAACTTACGGTGATGTACTGATTAACCTGAACTAAGCATTTACTTATAGGCTCATAAATACATGATAGTGCGTTTACCTGAGGGCTTAGTGCGAGTTTTTTAACATACTTGATTGCAGTAACGTAAACGTTCGCTTATGTCAAATTTTATGGAAAAAAAAGATTTTCCGTTATTGTCACCAGACAGTAACAAAACTAGCACTAAGGGCGAGGACGATGTCGCATAGCAATACAATTACAATTCGATTTTTGAGATGCGATGCCGCAACGCAGTGTTGTGGCCTCGCCCTAAGGCATCTGGATTCTTAACACAAATATTATAAGAAATATGGGCCAATATTCTTCCGAGACAATATATTAGAGGCATTACAACAGTTCCAATGTTAATTCTTTAACAATATGACGACGCCTTGATCTCATAAATATTACAAATGAAAATCTGGGCCATGTTTTTGTGTACTAACTACAGTTCAATGCACAAATTATTTTATTTATGACATAAACACGAAATATGTCAATGCCCTGCCCTTTGAAAATGTGTTAAAGTAAATAATTATATTTTTATCTGTTTATTGTATCTTATACCTCTGAGTTTAAGGTTGAGATCAAAATAATATTGTGATTCATTAAGGTTTAAGTTTTATTGGTGTTATATTAATTTGCGGCTACTTGAGATGGAGATGAATGTGTTGATCTGAAGGACGTGTATTTTATTAAGTGTTTTCGTTTTACCATACCTACTGGAACACATAGGAATCCAGGCGTTATGAGGAAGGGCCGCTATCCATCATGCGGGCCATGTGCGGATTGGTGATGTCACAGATAATTTTTTGATTCTAGAGGTAGAACACGGTGCTTCTTCTTCACCGTTTGAAAGGCTTAAAAACTTTTTCGTCATATACAAAGCAAATTTTCGGACAGGACAACGTCAGTTGGGACCGCTAGTATATTATATATTGTAAATATTATGTTTTGCTATTTTGTTCACATATTTATTTAGTTTTTTAAGTATTTATTTAAGTAATTTTAACACTTTGTTGTGCACTTATGTACACTTATATTCATTAACATGCCTATCTATCCCACTGTTATAGAACCTAATGCTACTATTATATATTCTGTGCTAATGCTGCGTTAAGCTCGTCTTTTTAAGCAGACCTCAAAAAAGGACGAGGGTCGCAATTAGGATGTATTTTTTATGTTTGTTACCTCATAACTCCGTCATACATAAACCGTTTTGAAAAAATATTTATTATGTGAAAGGATATACTTTCTGATTAGTCCCAAGAAACTGACTGATTTTATCATAATCGGTTTAGTTGTTTGGTTTTGAAATTGCGTGTTTTGCTTTCCTGTGACTTTCCAGTGGTGTTGTTAGGTGTTGGGTACACTAAAAAGTGTAAAATGAAAAATATTTTTCAATTCCAGGCCCGGGTCGATGGCGCGTTGTGTTCCACGCACGCCTCAATGAGATGTCAGCATAGAAGACGGGGCCCGCTAGGGCCAGAGTCTGCCAGGGTTGCGGAATTTGTTCGAAAGAGTCACCGCGGCCCTGGAACGCAAAGGGCTTTGAAGGAACACGGATGGGTTTTAGTCAGTAAGAGTCTGACACGCCCTTTCGATCCACACAGAGCGGAAGAAGTCATTTGATGATTACCCATCCTTAAAAAAATAAAATAAGTTTCCATCCCTATCTTACTTATTGCTATTCCACCAATTCGCACTTAACGTTTCCAAACGTCTTTTATAATGCGCACAGCAAAGGAGTGGAACTCTCTGCCTGCATCTGTGTTTCCGAACGCATATAACCCTAATCTCTTGAAAATTAGAGTGAACAGGCTTCTTCTAGGTAAGCTCGCTCCATCGTCGACTTTGTCTCTGTCATCTATGACCTAGACTAGTGTCAAGAGCAAATCCATAATATATATAAAAAAGGATAACATTAAAAATCCTGCCGGGATTCAGTATTTCCAACTAGGTAGGATACAAGTCAAGACCGTTACCAACGCACCATAAAGTTTTCACATTTCGATTTGAGTATCTAAGATTAACTAGCCAAATCTATTTGCAAATCTAGTTAGGAACTCATCAGTATTTCATTTAGCACAGGAGTGACCAAACCGGTTCAAATTGCGAATTTGTGAAGTCTATTTTAAAAATTACCTGTTTGGAAAATTACCACAAGGTAACTGAGACTAACTGGAAAACAGGAACTAAGTTTAGATTAAATCTTGAGATGCCTTGTACACTAATTTCTTGGAACTTTTTCCGGAATATTATATGACAGAGACATGTGAAGGCCACAGCGCAAATGCAGCGGAAACGTACTTTAAATAAATGTTTTGTAAATTTCAAGGTAAAGGTCGAAATGTATAGCTAATTATAGACCCAAACTAGGATGTAATTTTGAGGGGAATGAACTGGCTCTTGTACTATTTAGTGATACATAGCTCAGGAGCCAAGGGTTTTTATTGCAATTTAAATACCAGCTGACTCGATAACCGTAGCACTGTTCTTTATGAGTTCAAACAAAAGTCCCGTAAAATAAAGCAAAAACATTTTCTCTCCAATTTTATGTTTCACTAGTGGCCAGCCCCGGCTTCGCCCGGATGTTCATACATTACTTTTCAAAATTTTCTTTCATAAGATTTTTTTCCTGAAACTAACTAACACAACAGAAAAAGAATTAGCGTAATTGGTCCAGCCATTCACGCGTGATGCCGTGACCAAGGGAAATAGGGATTCATTTTAAATATATAGATTTCGTAAGACGTGTTACTGTTTTTTTTTCATAATAGCAAATGTGGACGAATTGATTGAAAAAAGATTATAATTGTTATTTTGGGCAAATAAACCAGCGTGCATGAAAAAAGTGTTCAGAAAAATTAACACTTTCAGGATTTTTCACGTGTTGCTACATACCGTTGAAAAAACAAAGATTCTAAAGTGTGGTAGTATCAAGTTATTAAAACACTTGACCATATCATAAACATTTTATTGCAAAATATTTATAAATAATAACCGTATAAATTAAGTTTAGGGTAATTACTTTATGATAATATTAAAGCTTCCAATGGCATTAATACTTAAAAAGAAAAATATTTGGAAAACACCTTGTTTGTTTATATACAGTTTTGGTAGACAGTAACAAAAAAAAAAACAAAAAAAAATCTTGGTAAATCTAGATAATTATTTGATCATAGAAAAAATTTTAAACACATCTTAAAATGTCTATCAGTAACACTGTGCATTAGATACATAAAAAGTGCTTATGTGAGCTTGTAGATACTTATATTACTTAATTTCTTACTTATTTTATACTGGAAACTGATGGTTTTCGAGTCTATTGCAAATTAACAATAACTACAGAACAGAGTGTCATTAAAAAAGTTTCAAATATTTAATTGCAAATTTATGCTTTTGCTATACTAAATGTTTGCAAATGGCAACGAACGAAATAACACAAAAAAGGATATCTTATACTAAAAAAATAACAAAATATTGCATTGAAAGGTTTTGAGTTTATGAAAAGTAATAAAAATATTATTTTTAGTGGTATAGTGGGTTGAAGAGTTTTTTAAACACAATGTAGTAGGTACTTAAAAAAAAACTTAAGTGTGACAAAGAAAATAAGTTGGCAGGTAGCTGATTTATAAACTGATGACTACTGCTTATGGTATAAAAAACTTGTGTTAACTATATGTTTAAACTTAAAATAATTACAATCTGTACACAATCTTAGTATATTTCATAATGCTAAAATAACGGTATTTATTACACAGTATTTAATTTCCTACCCTATCTTAGATTATAGGCAAAATACTAACATGATAGTATTTGTTCTCATGTAGTATTTACACAAGATAATTGAATCGTACATAATATCTAGTAATATTGATGTCGCAGCCAACTAGCGTGATCGGCCGTCTCATTAAAAGCCTAGCCTTTTCATTGAAATGCGCCGTTTAATTAGCGACATAAGTGACATGGGCAAGTGATCAAACAATCAAACGATATTGAACCAAAGATGTCACTTAGCTCGCAGACTAGGCAACCAATTAAACGGCTGATAAAGCTATTTGACTGCGACATGGAAATAAGGATAATGTACAGTGTATGTCAACTTAATATACTCTTACATAATGTACGTATTTGATTTCTATTTTAAGCTCGTCTAGACAAAGTAAACAAAGTGAATCTTCATAGATATCCATAGATGCATGATATTTTGGTAAGTATGGTACTTAAAAGTATTAAAAGTGCAGTATTGATATCTATACACATACGTGCATTTAAATCAGGTGTATTTTTAAGTTAATAAAGTATAACTTTCACGGATTGTAATCTGCATTTGTTTTGTTTTGATTATGAATTTAAAATGTTAATACCAGTGCAGATAACACACGGTGTGGTTTTTAAAGAATAACCACGGCAAAACTATTTAAATAAATAGTTCTTAAGCCACGGCAAGAAATTAAGAAACTTTTCGCAACGACTAACTCACATTATACATGCAATTTCTCTGCCAAATATTTTATCTTATAACGTAAATCGTAGTTTTTAAACGACCATGTTTTGCAAAGAAAAAGTGTAAATATCTAAGGTTATTCACAGACTAAAGTCAACTTATGTTTAAGTCGGACTATCACTCACAGACAGTCTATGAAAACAATGATGGCGCACTCCTAATTTAATAAAAACGGTATAATAGTGCAAACATATCAAATGTATCTTAGCTGCTGTGATTGGTTGAGTGAATTTCTAACAGCACTTGATTTGTGTGTTAAATTAGAGTCGTTTTTTTTCTGAAACCACAAAAAATGTTTTGATAAAAAAAAAAACTATACTGTCTATCATTGAATTATATTTTTTATGGTATAACCACAACAAAGAGTATTTCGACAAAATATTAATTGACAAAACACTTTAAAAAAAGATCTTACGACAGAATCTTATTTCACAAAACAAAAAAAATGTTGTATTTCACATTGCATGCATTTTTTGGAGATCATTCAACTTTTAGTAGACTCACAAGATTTACAGTTTTTTTAAATCTGATCTTCAAATATTAATCAAATAATAATACCACTCGTAAATTTGATTTATGTAATATTATATTTACATATTTATGTTTACATCAATTTTCCGGACACCTCTATAATACACTATTTATATTCAAATGACTTTTTTCACTAGGAAATACTCGTGGGTTATTTTTTCTGTCCTTATTTGTATTCTTTAGTAGGATTATCTTTTTGGAAAAATATCATTTCGTTTTGCAGTCCAGGGCGCCATCACGTACCTGTAACAAGAAAAATTAAACGTTACCATGATTATTTTCAACGACGAATTCGAATCAATTGTTTTTAGAGTTCCGTACCCAAAGGGTAAAAACGGGACCCTATTACTAAGACTCCACTGTCTGTCACCAGGCTGTATCTCATGAACCGTGATTGCTAACAGTTGAAATTTTCACAGATATGTATTTCTGTTGCCGCTATAACAACAAATAATAAAATTTAATTAAATTATTAAAAATTGAAGGGGGCTCACATTGAAGAAACGTGTTTTATTTTTGGTTTATGGTAGGTAAGAATCCGACTCACACTTGGCCGGTTAATTTTTTTCTAGAAGGTGTAAGAAAAAGAAAACCGCATGATTTTCCCTATTGTAATGTAAACCTTTTTGTGTAGGAAATAAGGTTCCTTATTGTATCGCGTCATAAAAAAGAGAGAGGATCTCGTGGCTAAATAATAGTAGTCAGTGGTTGGCATCATTATCATCATCATCAATTACCGAAGACCCGATTCTTCCAATACCGAGAATACTCCGTGCCACGGAAAGCACGTTGCCGTTGGTTCCTACGGATAGTCAGAAGCCAGAAAAACTGACATCAGTCTTGCCAATGGGTTTTTTATTAAGGATGGGAAATCATCATATGACTTCTTCCGCTCTGGGTGGAGCGGAAGGGCGTGTCAGACTCTTACTGACTAAAACCCATCCGTGTTCCTTCTAAAGCCCTTTGCGTTCCAGGGCCGCGGTGACTCTTTCTTGTAACAAATTCCGCAACCCTGGCAGGTGCCAATGGGTACCATATTACCCAGTTGCTGTGTTATGAAAGCCTGGGGCTAGCCTACTATAAAGTCTTGAAACGATCATGATTCCGCTCTTAGAGAGAGACGGAGCTATACATAGCGGATAGCACTATCCCTTTTACATCATAGGAATTGGATGGCATTAGCACATCATAGATAGGGCAGCTGATAAGTCGCTTTATGTAAAATACAGGTGCTCATCTGCATTTTATTACACCAAAAGCCGACCTCAATGTAGTCAAGAAAAGGCTAGGCAAATACATATCTTAAATCTGTGTGAGTAGACCCTAAATTGTGACCCCAAACCTATAACAAAAACTAATTAAAAATCCTTGCCTTGAAGAGGGAAATGACGGGTTAAAAATTTATTAACCCAATTAATTAACCCATGTCATTCTTGTGGTGTCAGTGCGATCCCGGTTATATTTAACAAGATTAAGCAGCTTTCCCTGCTATTCTCCTTGCTCCTTATTTCATTGCCAAAAAAACTTGAGAAAAAAAGTTAAATTTGCTGAAAAGTTTACTACCTTTGATATTTAATTTAATCCTTTTTAGTAGCTACATAGCCTCCTTGATCCTTACTGCCTTGTCCCTAAAGTGCAATAATTTTCCATAAAAACTTGAGAAGTATGAGTTAAATTGGCTAAAAAAGATCCTCCTTTCATGTTTAATTTAATCATGTTAAGCACGGTTATCGTACCAATAATATTATACTGTAAAATGATTAATAGCATAAACGTGTATATTAACAACAAAAAAATATATTATCAAGGACGGAAGGCATCGGAATCAGAACGGGTTAATAATCGGAAATGATTACCACTTGACCACTTCCCATATCCTAATAAGAACTATTAATTTATAGCATTTATTAAGTGACTTATTGAAACATTGGTTGTTTTTTTTCTAGGCGGAATTGAATTCAAAATATTAGTCATGAGTTAACATATAGGAAACTATGTTGGTATATGGCATGGTCTGATTAGCACGAACAAGGTTAACTATATTGCAATTGACTTTATTATTTGGTTGTTTTTGTGTGACCAGCCGGTCGGTTCTTTAAACATGTCGAAGTGAAGGCTTGGGTGAAGTGAGTTGTCAATCCATATAATCAAGATGTAACGTGATCACGAAGTGAGCCGTCATTCCAACTTGATTATTTGTTTACATTGATTTACACATGTTCCTACTAAGTACTTATGTTATTACTATTGTTTTGGAACAAACCTAAATCCAATGAGATAAATAATCTGATCTAAAACGAATTTTTGACCTTTTAAATTAAATTTCAACAAAACAAGATCAAGGCCACATTAAATTTACATTGAAGTTCGACCAAGTAGTTTAAATACCTAGTTTAAATAAAATCTTTTGATTTGAATTCTTTGATGCCCAATGATTTATTTTGTTTTTATACGCATTTGTACATAATTTCACGATGATTAGTGTAGTTGTTTAAGTATTTAGTTGTTACTTGTACATATTACAGTTCGTTAAATGTAAATGAAGGATTGGTTCGTTCACGAGCTATCCGAAAAGCAAAATGAGCTGCTTTACTGTACTAAATACTCAATCCCAAATTCTTAATTCGAAAATCGGGGTATGGGTTCTAAACAAGCCAAAAACGAAGCGTGATATCCAAAAATAAATTTGATTTTAGCTGCCTTATAAAATATTATCGACATTATTAACCAAACATACGAAACGATAAATGTCTAAGCTAAGATATCATAAAAACCTAGTTAGTTTTATTTATGCGTTTTGCCAATTCAAAAGAATAATTAAATACAATAAATGCAACTAAATTATCAAATAACTCAATGATTTATAAGCAGCGACTGTATCACGTTTTTTGTTAAAAACGTGACCAAACTGCTTGTGTGAAGCTTTCATTATCGCACGATGCTGTGGATTAAGATAATTAGTTATATTGAAATAATATTATGATTTAAGAATCTTAAGTGCAAGCAATGACGTCGTAGTTTGAAACTTTGTTTACGAAACTGTTCTCATTTTATCTGCTAAAGAGATTTTTAATGAGAGCCTCTGAATAATGCTGCAACGGACTATAAAATATCCGTTGTCATATATAATTTTATCGTCAATTCGTTTGAGGACGGTGCAACACATCTTATTCTTCCACATACGAGTAGTCGTTCAAGTATGTTACAAAATTGTTCACCCCCTTTTTAAGTATGGGAAATCATGTGATCAAGTTGAGGATATTATTTTTTTACTCATAGCCAAAAATGTTCTTAATTAGTTTCTGCGGCTGTGTAGGTAATTTTCTTCCATCTGTCTAATTAACTTAAGAGATCGTATTAGAAGTACTTAGTAGTCGTAGTAGTTTCCGAGGCACACCAACCAATGAGCACGGTATACCAATGTGCCAAGGCACAAACTTTGCAGAACACTGGTCTATCCCATGGTGTGGGATAATATTTATGGAATAATAATAATAATTATGGAACTGAGATGCTACAGTGACAATTACACCCACGTGTCGTTAAGCTACTAAATATGTCATAAATTTCAGGTGCATTTCCAACGATCGTAAACTTGACGGGTTTTTGAACCCACGAAACATGAAAAGCAATTCAATAAACGGAATCACACAAATCACAGTTAGAAAATATTTCGTGCAAGCATAATATGGAAAGTGCTTGTTTCGCCATTGAATGCGCTTGCGCCGGCTGCCGAGACCGGTTGGCGCGCGCTGCTATGCAATCCAATGTATGTCGGCACTCGTGTTTTATAGGCGTTAATGCTCACAATTCGTAATTGTTTTGGTACGTGGTGCTACTATTTAATAGCTGGATTAAGGAAAAGTAGTTTTGAGGTTGCGAAGTTGTGCTTCGGAACGGCTGTGTAAGGTTGCTGGGGTGTTGGCATAGATAGAAGTGTTTGAAATGTTATACCTAAATGGTGGCCAAGAGAAGAATTTTTAAAAGTGGTCTTGGAAGTTTAAGTCATGGAGAATGAAGAAGATTCTGAAAGAAGGAGCCTTTTAATTAAGTCTGATGGAAAATACTGTTTAAGTAAAAAAAAAACAGATATTTTTCTGTCTCGCTAAGCAACAAAAAAAAAACGTGCAGATAATTATTATCCTGTAAAAATAACCATTTATTATATTCTACAATGGACACATCCAATTGAAAACAGCAGCTCTCTTTTCAATCTCATTTTCCGTCACACTAACCTAAGTTGCCTTATACACTTTTTTTGTTTTGAGGATGGGAATTCATCGAATGACTTCTTCCGCTCTGGGTGGAGCGGAAAGGCTTATCAGACTCTTACTGACTAAAACCCATCCGTGTTCCTTCTAAAGCCCTTTGCGTTCCAGGGCCGCGGTCACTCTTTCGAACAAATTCCGCAACCCTGGCAGTGCCTTATACACTGCTTTATTGATTCCGCCATACTACCTGAATATCGCAAGTATAACCGATCAAGGACAAACAGTTAGCCGTGTGCCAGTAATCAGTATTATAACAAGTTTCCCTCAATTGACCTGAACAGACGATTAGCGTTCAACACGCATGCGCGCTTCATTAATACCAACTAAATTGGTAGTTCATTGAAATTATTGGAGTTTAATATGTTCGTGACGACCGTTTATTGAAGAGGGTTTAATGGAGGCTTATGTAAAATCACTGTCGCAAATGTGACCTTTCGATGAATAGTAACGATGGGTATGGAAATGCTTTTTTTTTTTTAAGGATGGGACATCATCGAATGACTTCTTCCGCTCTGGATGGAGCGGAAGGGCGTGTCAGACTCTTACTGACTAAAACCCATCCGTGTTCCTTCTAAAGCCCTTTGCGTTCCAGGGCCGCGGTGACTCTTTCGAACAAATTCCGCAACCCTGGCAGGCTCTGGCCCTAGCGGGCCCCGTCTTCTATGCTGACATCTCTTTGAGACGCGCGTGAAACACACCGCGCCATCGACCCGGGCCTGGTGATTATCGGACAGCGAGCCACCCAACGCTCGCCGTCCGCAGGCCCGCGCCTACGGTGGCCGGGTATCGCCCTGCGACTCCCGACGCCCGGGGCGTCTTCTCCTGTAGCGGCGGTTGGGGCGACGGCCTTGCCTTTCTCTCGCGCGGCCCGCCTCCTCCTTCGCTAGCATTACTGCTTCGCAGAAGGAGGTGACCGCTTCCCAAGCCTCATCGCTCCGGACCATGGATTCAACCAGGGCCGGTCGCGAGAGGTCGCCGCCGGGGTATGGAAATGCTAAAGGTAGAAAAATGCTGCAGTGTGAGCGAACAGTCCTACGCTTAGTCTTATAGTTACTAACACTTCTTTCTTTAAAACTAACAATAGTTAGTTAATATGTAATTATAATTATAACGTTTATTATTTGAGGAGCTCGTGGCTTAATAATAACAGTCGCACGGGTCGATCTGCATGGTTAAGCAACGCTTGCCGAGGTTAGTCTGTGGATGGGTAACCATCTTAACATACTGAGACTCCTCCGTGCCTCGGAAAGCACGTTGAGCCGTTGGTCCCGGCTGTCATTTGTAGATCTATGGCAGTCGTTACGGTTAGTCAGAAGCCAGATTATCTGACTCCAGTCTTGTCAAGAAGTACCGTGTTACCCAGTTAATGGGTTGTGGAGGTCTGATAGGCAGCCGCTCCACTTAAAATACTGGTATTCAGCTGAATCCGGTTTGACTGAAAGCCGACCCCAATATAGTTGGGAAAAGGCTAGGCAGATGATGATGAACCTTGAACCTAATCCTTTAGCAATAATGTTGAAGATCTATTAAAGAAATTTGACAGATTGTTGTTGTACTTAAAAGTTCACTTTTGAACGTGTTCTTATCAAAACCGTTACTCGAACGGCTGCAGAGTCACATGTAAATATTGCTACAATTGCCCCTTCTCAAACAGATAGGTTTGTGTTGGCGACATGTTGTCACAATTCTTGATTTTGACCAGCCGGTGCAGAGGCGCGTCAGTTGGCACATTTACAACAGTATCATCTTACGTCACCATCTGACCAATATCAGTTTAGCATACAATTTCAAAAGCCGTATTTGAGTAACATTTTCAGAGTTATATAACTTGAGTAGGAATATGCGAAGTTCAAGTAGTTATTAGTACGTAGGTACTTGATTGTTTAGTGTTAAAACTAGATTACTTACTCTTTACAATTCAAGATTATTTTATTATTTAGTAAGCTTTTTTTTTTCATTATAGAATGATTTAGTTGTGATGCAAAATGAATCAACCTTCAGGTCTTTTCAAGAGATCCTTTTTTAGGATACTAAGACTCCATAGTCTGTCTGTCTGTCTGTCACCAGGCTGTATCTCATGTACCGTGATAGCTAGAAATTTTCACAGATGATGTGTTTATTTTGCCGCTATAACAAAAATTTTGTATGTGGCTCCTATATAAAAAACATGTTTTTACGGAACGGAACCCTTCGTGTGAGAGTCTTACTCGTACTCGTTCGTACGGTGTTTGCATTTTAAATCTGATAAACCTAAAGTTTTTTGATAAAACTCAAACAACAACAACAAACAAAACGAAACAGTTATAGTAGGCGCCAGATAATCGTGGAATAACGGTCATTGACCCACCTACAATTATTGACATTTCTAATTTGAAAAACGGAATTAATGACACAAAGCTGTCCCGAATCATCATCTCTCGTGATCCTTAACATTGTCTAATAATGAAAAATGATTCATATTTAATTGTTCAGGTACCTATGAACAGTTATTAGGGAAAGGTCAATATACTTTATTCCACATTTATCTGGCGCATACTATAGCATATACTCATAAGGTAATCCTTACGAGTACATGCTAACTGGGCCTCAGGGACGACGTACTTTTGCACGTTCTACACGCTTTCTTTGACTTATTAATCTTTTTAAATTAGGATTACATCTATAAGATCTTATACTTGCTGTGTTTACTTCAATCTCAAACTCTAACAGAATAAACGCAAAACATGAATCGCTTTTAAGGGCCCCGTAGTCAACAGTGAACCCTTATTAGTTTCGCCATGTCCGTCTGTCGGTCCGCGGTTTTGCACAGCTTGGCACTAAAAATTGGAATTTAGTATGAATATACATATTATTACGAGCTTGGGGTTCGTGACAATAAAAACAGCCGATTAAATAACCAAAATGACACTTTAATTTAAAAACACTAATTACAACTTTAAACTCACTAATTATTAAACACAAGTTCACCACTGATCACTTTATTCGCACTTGAAGATCGTTTCCGAAGTATTCACTTGTATCGCAAATCCAATACTGACTCGGTCGCGGAATACGCGCTCCTTTTATTGGTCAGTTTATTCTAGAAACTTCCATTCTCGAAACATCTGGAAAGTACTCGTAACTACCGCTGCCGACTGACTAGATACCGAGAAGTGTAGAATGTTCTGGCAAAGAAATGTCTAGAAGGTACTTGACTCTACTAGTTCTGCTACTCGATACTAGATGGCGCTAGTAGTAACTTAATGTACCCGACATTAATTCTGGCGCGTAACAATATTAATCACTCCGAAAAAGTCATAAAACAAAATCTTGAAAAAAATAAAAATTTTGTACCTCCCTCCCCGCACGTTAAGCGGCGATGTTTTTTTTTTATCGTCTATCCCACTGTGTGGGGTGTTGTTGGATAGGTTTATAAATATTGTGGGTTTGCTAAAACCATTGTTACATCCAAAGAACCGTTTGCGAAATATTAAGCTTTAAATTGCAAATTTTTGTTGGAGTCAAGTGCTTTTTGGAGAAGTGAAAAAAAAAAATGTTAGTAGTACCTATATATAAAAAAATTAAGAGGAAAACTATCACAGCTAAGTAGGCTTTACAAGTTAACGAGTAATAGTCGACCAACCCATGAAATGTACTTGAAGAAGGAAAAATTTGCACAAATTCCATTGAACATTAGTTAGAAAGCACCATTCTAAGTCAGAAATTGTGACGTGCAACTACGGAACCCTTCACTGCGGCTGGCCCTATGCGAACTTGGCCGATTATTTGTCGTAATTTCGGGATTAGTCCCTTAGTAAAATTGATCATAATGGTGAGTACACTGACCCCTTTTCGGGTTGTGCGTTTATTCCATTACATAAATCAGATATTTATTAAGTGTATTCTTCCTACACCTATTTACAAAATACTTACAAAACGCGGAAGTAGATTAATCAGGAATTACACAAAACCAAATTAGTATTGGTTAACGTCTACGTTGTTAGGTCATTGGCATAAACAAATGCCAATCGGTCTGCCTAGGTTGGCAACACCGGCGATATTCCGTCACACTGCGGTCTATGACCACAGATGTGACGTTCAATGGCAGAAGTTTACTCTTTTAATGTTGGCGAATGTTTCCTCACGGATCGGCTAACCTATGTTGATAGATTTGACTGTCAGTAGAAGTTGTTAGCACATTGGTGAATTCTTATACAACTGTAGTGCAAATCCTATAGCGCGGCCGAATTAGATATGCAAGGTTACAATCATTCGCAGGGAGCTGAAAATTTGTACGAATATTCGGAACACCATTATAAATGAAATTTGAAAAGTCCCCATCGATACGACATTTGTAAAAAATATTTACAAGTTCAAAATACCATTTTTTTTTGCGTTTTTAGCCAAACGGTAAACTTGACCGGACTGTTCTTCGATAAGTGCATTAAGAAATTGAAGTTGAGTATTTTTCAAATTTCACTCAGAAAACCTGTCAAATATTATTTTTTCGACAAAGATAAAACACTACAGCAAGAAATAAAAGTAAATAAAATACCTAATAGTAAAGAATTGCGCTGATCGTATTCGTATCATAGGGTTATTTTTTGTTTAAGGATGGTAAGTCATCAAATGACTTTCTCCGCTCTGGCTGGAGCGGAAGGGCGAGTCAGACACTTACTGACTAAAACCCATCCGTGTTCCTTCTAAAGCCCTTTGCGTTCTAGGGCGCGGTGACTCTTTCGAACAAATTCCGCAACCCTGGCAGGTATCGTAAGGGTTACCATCTCAGCATTTGCAGCATTTTGGTTTTCAGTTGACACCATGCAGTGACACATGGATGAAGGGAAATAAAATACATAAGGTGTATTATAATTTTGGGACACAAATTAGGCTAAAATAAATTACTTCTAAATTCTATCCATAACTATTACACTGATAATATTTCGATTCTAGTAAGTTCGAAGGTACTTAATTACTTATGTATTCCTTACATTATGAATTGCACTTTTATTTATGTTAATTGCCTTGGTGGAAAATTTGGATTTATTATCACGGTCATAGCCAACGTAGGTATACATAGCTAAGTTAGGTAACGTAGGAAGGTATGCTAAAAATCCATCGTAGAAAATCTGAAATATATATGTCACCGGAAAATGGCAAACTTCGTAAGATTATAAAATAACTTGAGAGCTTGTAAACTCTCGATAAATTGTCAACTGAACATTTGGAATACTATTTTACGCATAAAAATTTGGTAGTCTATAACTTCGCAAAGTCATTCCAAGAAATTGTGGACTGACATAAAATGGCAATCAATCAAAACTTTGATGCGTCAAAAAGTATTCCAAATGTTCAGTTGACAATTTATCGAGAGTTTACCATCTCTCAAGTTATTTTATAATCTTACGGAGTTTGCCATTTTCCGGTGTCATACCTATACAAGTTCAAATTTTATACAAGTTATATACAAAATTCACATATTTCTTAGAATTATAATTGACTAACATAATATAACAGTCTTAAAACTATTTACATCTACTAAACCAAAGTATTTACTTATACAAAAACAAAGTACACTCAGGCGTCAAAGTATTCCTCCGCATCGCTGTCATCCGAAAACGTGCCCAGAAGACTGGCAGCGTAAATAACCAGCCAGCCCTCTAGTCATGCAAAGTGTCGATCAGTCGGCGAGAAATGTCTTTGAAAAGGATACGCGCACTCGGACCCCATGATCCAAGCGTTTCGACCCCAAACGGCTCAAAACTGTAATTCCCAATAAGGTTACAGTATTTGCGCCGCTTGAGATACAAGTTATTATAACTTAAATTCTAACAACCAACGTTACATCATATAATTATTGTGTAAAAGTTCTAAATCTGAACATAACTTTATAAAACTTTTTCCAGCCTACATGATCTTTCCAGTTTCAAAACATTCAAGTTCACTCAAGTTTACAAACTTTCCCAACCGTATGAGATAAAGGCTCCGACAGACAGGTGCGATAAATAGAACACAAGTGCGATGCCACAACGTGGCAACGATGTGACGACAATATCATATAAAATATTTCTACAAAATAGTTCGTCGCATTTTGTCGTATTGTCGCGTCGAGTCTTTATGTGGGAACCTGAACTGACGTAAGAACCCTTACATCTAAGTTTTCTCATAACTACGTATAACAGTCGCAAGGTCGCATAGAAATAACGAACCGGTTGCTTGCGAAAGCCAGCCGTCTTCGTTTATAAAAATTAAATTGCTCAAGTTTAAACAGCGTTCGAATGGTGTAATGAATAGCTAAATGTATGAGATTGCCGGCGATATAGAGACGGGCTGGCAACAGCTGATGTAGGTGTGGAACTTGAATATTAGCGCGTTTAAGGCCTGGTGAATGAGAACCTCAGGTAAACTATTGACAATAGTTATCAATTGATTTGGCAAAGATGTCAATTTTATCTCATATAATATTATGTAGTTTGAATTGACCAAAACAGATTGACGAGTTAAAGTATTATTTTTAAGTTATTTACAAAATACATACCCTACTAAAGTTTACGAAAGTTTGTAAGAATGTATGTATGGATGTATGTTTGTTACTCTTTCACGTCAGAACGGCTGAACGGATTTTGATGAAATTTGGCACAGAGGTAGATTATAGTCTGGAATAACACAAAAGATACTTTTCATCTCGGGAGTATACACTATTCCCTTGGGATAATTTTCGAAATTAATGCGGGCGGAGCCGCGGGCTACAGCTAGTGTACGAATAATTTAGGGAAATGCATATTGATGGAGAGGCAGGTCAGAGAAGCGATAGATATACGAAAAAAAGGAAGTCGGAGATGGCGTGACAGCAAAGGTAGGTATATAATTAAAAAACCCTGAAAAAGATGGAACAAGGGCAGGAAGATGATTTTGAGCACTTATAATCATCTGACGATTTTTTAATACCTCCAAAGTCAGAAACACGTAATAAAATATTTAAAAATAAAAATATAATAAAAATAAAATATAATAATTAAAATAATAATTTAAATTAATTAATTATTTAAATTTTAATATTATAATAATATTAAAATATATATATTTTTTAAGTTTTTCATATTATTAGTTGCCAAGATAAGTTCAAACGGGCGTCCTTCAGACTTACCTAAATAAAGGAAGACCTATTTACAAAATTCTTAGGTCCTTCATTATTCAATTGATGAAGGATCAAAGTTGATATAATAATAAATAATTATTCAAAGTGAAACAATAGTTGAGAAGGTGACTTGGCTATTGTTTCTGCGACTAAACATTCAATTAAAGGAACATTTAGACGGTCGTTTTTATTTTGAGGTTGTATAATATAATTTCGCTTGAAAGTACTTAATAAAAAAAAACAAAGTTTTTAAATAAAAGTGTTCTAATGAAAAGGTGCTAGATTTAATTATTACAAAGTACACTATTACAATTTTATTCTCAACAGGTCTTGTCTACCAATTATTAAAAAAAACTAGTCTATGAAAAATACTCTTCAAAATCTTTTCAGTATAAAACAGGTTGTAATAAAACACTCCGTTGTTTTCTTTGTCTTAACGTTCAAGGAATAGAAAACTGGTTTCAAGGTACATGAACGCACAAAGGATGTTAGCGAAGAATGAGTTCTCATGTTACCATTATTTAATTAAAATGCAGGAAACTGCACGTCTATTAACTTCACTGAAATCAAAGTATCTTATGGACTTGAACTGAGACTTTTCATGGAAATATCGAGCACACCAAAGTTGTGGCAGGTTCAGTCTTTTAGTTTTTATCTATCTTCAGAGAATCAGAGTGCCAATACTTGTAATAGGGAATATGCAAAAATATTTATTATCTAAACAGTTTATTTAGAAAAATACAAAAATATAATACTTAAAAAAATATAATACTGTGAAAATAGAATCAAAATTGATGAACGAGATTTAACTATTTTAAACAAATATATCTGTCCCTCTCGCGAAAACGCTGTTTTCTATGGTAGCTGTGTAGTTGTCATAGTATTTGGCGTCAGAGTTGGTATCGGACTTCTCTTTCTAATTGTCAACTTTGAAGCTTTATAAGTTCATTGCATATGAAGGCATTTAAACATTTTCTTCGTAATTGTTTACTAGAGCTACTAAGTATTGTATTTTGCAAATAAAAAAATTGCATGGCATATTCCCTATTTTCAAACAACGTTCGCATTTGCATCGTTAATCAGATGACCAATTACTACTAATATTTAAGCAACGTTTGCATCTCACTTGCAATCTGTGAAATAACCTCATTTTTCATAAATTTTTTATGATCCTCTGATATTGGCTCCAGTACCATAATGAGATGAGTTCCAGTTTTTATTAAATGCCTGGTGGCATATTCTCTAGCGAGTTTATAATCATTTGAATTTGAATCAATACACTGAGGTGCCTATTGTTGTCAATATTTAATATTTGCCACCTTTTAAGGCGAGAAATTTGTTCATCAGCTTTTAGAGAATCTCCAGCCAGATTATTTGTATTAAGTTGAAGTCTTGCGCTCTTTATTGTGCACTATTTAAATATTTCTTCTTCAACGATTGGCTTTTTATCTTATTTATGTGTCTCAGTATACATCCATGCCGAGGTACCTACATTAAGTACCTCGTACTATTCGTAAAAAATTGTGATGAATTTATGATCATTGGTTTCATTCCATTTTTACTTCATATGTGAGATACTTGTCAGTGGTTTATATAAGCAATTGAATTGTTTTTGACAGTGTTTTATTAGTAACCAGAGGCCTTAAATTATTGTCAAGGCAATTCTCGTATTTTTAGGAGCATTTGCATCTCAGCCGCAAACTACCAAAAACACATATAGTTTCCCTACGTTTTGACCAGTTTTTAAAATTGATTGTCGCTAAGATGATATTGCGATTGAATTCTTTGAGCGCTTTTTAATGAAAGGTAAAGAGATAGTTTGAGTATCGGGAAATAGGATAGTTTTTATCCCAGAAATCATCCTATAAGAGTGTGAAAAGAGGGGAGGTTTGCATGGCACTCCGTCATTACTAATACCATGAACCTTTTTGTTTGAAAACCTTGCTAAAAATGATATTATTTCAAGCGGTTTTGAAATTTTTTATCTTAAAATCAATCTGCCCAAAGTAACTATTCCCCGCGGACAAAGTCGCGGTCAAAAGCTAGTACAACATAATATGAAGACTTATCTCGACAGATTTTAAGATATTACTGTAGCTACAGTTCTATGGCTAACTGACTGACAGACAACATACAGCTCAAATTGCTTATATAAACGTGTGCAAACACAACATAACCTTGTGGAGATGTAAACCAAGAACCGCTTTAGAAACTTACGAACGATTTTAATTCAATGAATGCGATTGAAACAACAGCTGGTTTCACATTGTTAATAACTACTTTAATGCAAATTAAACGTCTTTAAATACAGCTCATTATTTTGTGTATCGTGCATTTAATATCACTATACCATTCAGTTTTACATACATGGGCGTCACAAATATAAAGCATAAATATTGATGAAGTACTTAAATAAGAAAAACTTGGCTTACTTAATTTTCGTCGTTATTAGCAAAGATATGAAAGATTTAGGTCAGTAGTGTCTATCCGGCGAGAACATGAGAAATTGCTTTTGCAAGAACGAGTCATTTGCCAATACATTCAGATACGTGCTTATTAGAAACACCGACATACCTATCATGGAGGTTTACCTCAACTATGGTAGGCGCCAGGTAAATTTGCAATAAAGTACAGACGCCAGCTCATCAAGCTACCCGAAACTGTCAAATTTTCCTAATCAACCTTGAACCTAGTGCTGTAGAAATAAAGTTGAAAAACTATTAAAGAAATTTGACAGATTGTCGTAGCTTGACGTACATTTTTAAAGGATCACAATAGATTCAAGAAAACATTATGCCATTATTTCTGATTGTCAATTAGTGTAGATGGGTCAATGACCTTTATCGCAAATTTATCCGGTATCGATCATAGATTGCTTAATATATTTTACTTATCTCCAGGGGGATCGGTTTTGGTTTAACATTGTGTATAAATATATTTAGTAACGTAATGTGCCGTTTCGTGAGGGTATTGGGGCAAACATACTGTTACTTGTAGCATTTTCGCAAAATGGGGAATTTGAACGGATTTTACATATTGAATTAGTGATTTCTAAGTGCTAAAACAAATAAAAGAAAGAAGAAGTACTTACTAAAGTGTCAAGTAGTGAAAGTAAACCGCTGACTAGCGGACTGCAACGAACCAACACGATTACAAATCACAAGCGTTCACGAACTCAGCGCAAACTAAACCCGAACATCTTTCGGCTTTCCGAACTTGTCGACGAACAGGACGAGGTGTTACTATTCTTTCTCGAAAGTACATTTTTCCGAACACTTTTTTCTCGAAATATTCGGTCCAGAACTTGTCTGATGGTTGAATGTTTTCTGTCAAACGGATTTGGGTACATGGTCGAGTCGTGCGTTCACCACGGCTGGTCTTTCGATATTGTCTGTTGCTGCAGTTGGTTTAGTGGGGGGTGTTTTGCAAGCCTTGGAGGTCAAGTTCAAAGACACCCTGTTATCTTGACTTGACTATCTTGAAGTTTTATGAAATTGTTATTGACTGTTGACGGGGCGGCTTTTAGACCGTTATGAAATGATTGCGCTGCTCTGTTAAGGTGTTGAGAACTCAGATGTCTTCATTCACGTGTTGTGTGTTAGTGACCGGCGGATAGTTTTCTGATGCTTCGTTTTGAGTATTTCGGGAGTGAATAAGTTAATACGATTATTCATTTTTATTATTAGGTACCTATGAAACTGCAGTTGTTTTTCGGACTTCGGAGGTACCTAACTAGGATTTCTAGAGAGAGGTTTATAAAAGTAATAATAATAGTTTTAGTTCTCAGCCATTCATTGCTGTTTATTTATTTATTTGCATCTCCAGCAAATTATACACTAATCACAGTTTTACAAGTCGTTCATTTAAGCGTCCTCCTTAAGTTATAGGAGCCCACAGCATCCACATATTAACTTAAAATAATTGTTCAAAATTAAGAGTAATGAGGAAACATAACCTTCCTTTCATAGATGTAAAAAATTAGTGGGATAAATTTCTACTACCCATAGCTAAAGGCCATAGGGAAACCTACTCTAAATCATAAATAAATTATTCAAGTATGAATAACTATTCATTATTTACTAGATATTATAATATAACCTCTAATATATCATGTAGTAGGACAGCAGTACCCAAAAATTGTAACAAGAAACTGTGATATAGTCAGAGACCTGTAGAAGGTCACCGAGATTGCCATCAAAAGTTTTTTTGGTCGTTAAACTGTTAAGTACTACAACTAACCGTTATTCCACTTGTATGAAGTGACTACTGGATCAAACATGTGGGTACAGTGGTCGCTATTTTCTGTCTCCAGCATATTGATAAGGGATCATTAGTGGTGTCGGACGTAAAATATTGAAACCTCCCATCACTTCCCGTGGGTGTCGTAAGAGGCGACTAAGGGAATGGGCAGCAGCATTCTCTGTGGTTCTGTGCATTGCAACAGCTACACTGCGATCGCCAACCCGCCTGCTGAGCGTGGCGAATATGACACTCCCCCCCTTGGGGAAAGCCTATGTCTAGCAGTGGACGTCTTTCGGTTGATACGATGATGATGATCATCATCAGTTTTGCCAAAGGGTATCCTGGTACCGTTACCGCGTTGTAGAGGTCAGTTAAGCAGTTGCTTCATGTATTCAGCTGGATCCGGTTAGATTGGAAGCCGACTCTGTTATAATTAGTAAAAGGCTAGGCAACTTCATTGTTATTGCGGCTGTAGAAATTCACACTCTGTTAAATTTCAATTGTCTACTTATTTCGATGCTTGAAATATAACCATCTGACAGACACTCAAACGGACAGCGATGGATTAGATCCGTTGATTCTTCTTATCTGTCGTTTCACTTTTGACAGAGCGGTCGTGGTCACGTCGAAGCGTCCACGTCGGTGGTAGAGGCGGACACAGCTCTCCGCACGATATCTCGCCATCTCTCCCTATTGGCAGACTGTCTGGCTCAATCAGATACGCGGCTTCCTAGTGCGGATTTGTTCAACGATTAATTCAACGCATAGGTGACCTGCCGCGCGATCTAGTTCCCTCTACCGTTCTCTGCTCGACCAGCCGCTCTATGGAGTCGCTCCCCTGCCTAGAGACATGACCAAAGTACTGCAGTATGCGCGACTGTAATACGGCTGACAGACGCTGCGTGATGCCTAGCTCCTGGAGGATGGACACATTGGTGCGGAACTGCGTCCACGATATCCATTCCATTCCATTTTCCTCCAGCACCACATTTCCAGAGCATGTATCTTTCCCTTTTCCAACTCGCGCACTGTCCACGTCTCTGCCGCGTAAAGAAAAGATCCGTTGGTTACCCATAGTAAAATCATAAAAAACTTTGCTTTACTCAAGTTTAAGAGAATAAATAAATAACTATTATTTGACTTTATTATGAAGTACCTGTGCCCATAGAATGCCCACGTTTAAAGTTAAGCTGATAAGCTGCGGGCTGCGGTAGCTTATTCAAACTTCATGATTGTTTTTATGAAAACTTAGATCTATTCACAAGGAACAACCACAGTAAGTTTGTGATCTAAGACAATGTTGCCTGGGTTAAAAAATATGATTCGATTTAGTCCGTCAGTTAGACAATCGAAAAATATTGGATACGTATTTTTTATTTTATCAAATCAATAAAAAATGACAAAGATAAAACGCATCAAAGATAAGGACCAGGGACTTGTAACGTCACTTTCCAGTAAAAAGTGTAACTGGTAAGTGACGTCACACGAGTTTGCAACGCACTGTATCGTCTCCATTTTTTATGTAGGGACAAAAGAAAAAATACGTGGCCAACATTTTTTGGATATTTATCTGACGGACTAATTAGATTTTTTTAGTCAAATACCCTATTGAGGAACATTCGACTACTATTAATAGGTTTGTAAGAATATATAATATTAAAGCCTCTAGCCAGGGCTTATTAAAACTTACAAATTAAGCCACTACGGGCTTCGGCTTAGGGCGTCGCTGGGGGGAGGACAGCTAGGGACGGGCTGGATCGAACTAGACGGACTAATTAGATTTTTTTTGTCAAATTCTTACAAACCTAACAATGGTAGTTGAATGTTCCTCAATAGGGGAAACATTCAACTACTATTGATGTACTTTATACTATATACTTTATACTATATACTGATGTACTTTCAGGTTTTTAATATGTAATTTAACTCACACACTGATCCATTGTTTTTAATTATATTGTTAATATGTGAGTACCATGTCCCTTACTAAACTTAATGCTGGTATTGCTTTGTTGTACCTATTAGTATATAAGTGTGTGCTGTATATTAGTGTAATGTTGGATGCATTGTGCTCACATAATATAATCAATTGATCAATGTACCTATGTATACAAAATATTGTAAAACTTATATTTGAAAAGATTAACTATGCAGTTTCTTGTCCGTTCTTATCCATAAGAATCTACTTTTTGCGAATGGACAACTAGAGTCACTTATATTTTAATTTTAAACTGTAAATTTGACGTTCAAAAGTGCCTTTTAATGGTCTAGTTGAAATAAATGAATTGACTTTGACTTTATTGTTAGGTTTGTAAGAAGTAGTGTTGATTAAAGAACAGTTATATTATGTTTCTATTTCTGCACAAGTAGGTGTGTATTATTTTGATATTTATTTTAACCAGAATGCATATACATAGTGTTCCAGAAGGGCGTGGTCATATCATATGTAAGGGTGGTTCTTTAGCTGTAATGTAGAGTAAAACCCGACCTCAAAAACGTCTAAAATGTTTAAAAAAATCCTTTTTCGAGCGTCTGACACCGATGACATAAAATCTATTATTGAACTACGATAAACACCACCAATGTCATCACAAAGCTTGAAAAGTGTTTTATTTTTAACCTTTTTGTCGTTTTTTTGGGGTCGGGTTTTTTTATTTTGATATTTTTCTCTAATTGTTATTAATATGACCACGCACTTTTGAAACAGCCTGTATACAGAGTGATTTTTTCAAGCCTATGGATGGCAAAATACAGAACTACGAGGAGTAGCGAAAAATACTCAGAGGACTCTCGGACCCCATTTTGATGAAAACGGATACTGTATGATTCAAAGACATTACCTACTTTCAAAATATGAATTAGTTTGTGAGTATTAAAAACAGCGAGTTTGTTTGATAAAAGTACCTAAACATTTCTAAAGTTAGGTTTTAGTCTCAAGAAAATGTGTAATATTCGGAGATAGAACCACGTGACGGCTGAAACCTGTAGTATATGAACCCACATCATAATGGCCTGGAATTCCTTCAGTAATGAACATGCATTCCACCGTTAACCACAAGCTGACGATTAGTTGCGCGATCACGTGCGACCTGTTTGATCTCATTTTAGTTAAAATGGTGGACAAGGAATTGCGGTGTGTGGATCGGAAGATATTTTCAAATATTTTGAGTGTTTAACCAAGCTCATCGGAAATGTTCGACTTGTGTTAATGTTCGGGTTTGTGACCCCTGTTTTTGAGTGTTTCAAGCACAGACAGGATGTGAAAAGCGGAGGACTGCGAATTAAGGCGCAGTTTGGGAGAGGTCTATGTCTAGTAGTGGAATTTGATAAGCTCTACTGAAATTAGTTCTTTCATACAGCTTGGAAAGCCCCTTTAATTTACGTCTTAGCTGAGTACCTATAACTGTCGAAAATTCTAGTAGAAAATTACCTAAATTTATTATTTTTCTGTTCATTCTCTGAGATAGATAAGAAATATGTTAGACGCACACTGAGGCGATCCGGAGGCATTGAAAATGACATAAAAAATAATAGACTAGCCCGTCACGCGTCCCAAGGGGTTTCCATCCCAGTGTATTGAGGCTTTAGGAAAGTGCCAGTGAAAATGAACTCATTTAAACGCGTACCTGACTATCAAAAAGCATAGAAACCCAGTTCGAGTACAAAAAGAAAAACTTAAACTTAGCCATAATGACTAAGTTCTCTCGGCGAGCCGTTAGGACTCAAGGTCACGTTCCGCCAAACAGGTAAATATAGATAAATTGAAAATGACAGTTTGTAGCGTGAAGGGACGCCATAGCACTTCAGGAAAACATAGATGAATAGTTGATTTATTTCCTTTCATTTAAAAATATGTTATATGACATGAAAATGAATACTTATCTTGATTTGATTTAGCAACTTAGAAGTGCGTTTTCCCATATTTTGTGGGTAACAGCCTAGTGATGGTGTCACTGAAAGCTAAAGAAAATAAAGTAATTTGTTCAAGGCGCTGCTTCGATGCGTTATTATTTAAGCGTCTGAACTTGTCTATAAATACCCCCTCATATTTCAGTCGTGGGTGTAGTGCGAAGATGATTGGATTATAATTTGAGGATTGGCATCCAGACGGTTATAGTCCTTATAATTGCTTGTTTACGCCAGGCTTTAGAAGTTCTCATTAAGTTTAGCTTATTTACATCTCAGTCGCAATATAATAAAAAAAAAAAACTATAGTTTCTCTACATTTCGAATAGTTTGATATTGTATGTCGCCAAGATTACATTAGAACTTGTATTTGAATATTTTAAAGTATAAGAATTAACGTTTAGGTACAAAGATAAATAAATCAAAGCAATGTTTGGTATTTTAAGCACTTGACAATTTGGGAATTGACTATGAGTTCCTTGAATGCAGTTGTTAATTTTCATGAGCAGAAGCAATTTATAAATTATGATTACCACTTGCCGTTACTACCTGTATACCTATTATTAGCTGTCTGGGTACTTGTTTATTATATTTTGGTTGGTATTTAACATCGAAGAGTTTCTGAATATTGAATATTAATTTACTATTAATAGAGTTACCTATAGATTGATTTATTTTACACATTTGTATTTAATTGCGTCTTAACAACGCAGTAAAATAAAAACAAATACTAGTGGAGTTTGTTTTTAAATCAGTTATTTCAACATCATTGCATCATGGCGTTTGTTTTGAGTCAATATTTATTCGTTCTCGGAATAGCTGGTGTTACGTAAACTAAATCACAAGAAACCCTATGGAAATAACCTAAACCCTTGAAAAAATTGAGTTTTCAAACATTTTCTAGCTCCTAAACCAATTTCGGGGATATCCTATATTAAAATTAACAGTTACAAAATATACCTGAATTATGCACAGGCATATTCAAGTCTAAGTATCAGTCTATTTTTAATGTTGCGGTGATCAAGTAATTTTTTTATAATAGAATCTTAATTGCTTAAAATGGTATTTGTAGTAAACACTGTTGGTATTTTTTTTTTTTTTTTTAATTTAATATGGGTTTGCTCTTGACTCTAGTCTAGGTCATAGATGACAGAGACAAAGTCGACGATGGAGCGAGCTTACCCAGAAGAAGCCTGTTCACTCTAATTTTGAAGAGATTAGGGTTGTATGCGTTCGGAAACACAGACGCAGGCAGAGAGTTCCACTCCTTTGCTGTGCGCATTATAAAAGACGTCTGGAAACGTTTAGTGCGAATTGGTGGAATAGCAACAAGGGATGGTAGAAGGGGGCCGGTGTGATGAGGTCGTGGAGTTCCTGGACACTCTCCCCGAAGTACAATCTGTAGAAGACCGACAAGCAGGCAACCTTGCGGCGATGAGCCAAGCTGTGAAGCTTGGCATCCACCAGTCTTACGTCGCCAATGAGCCTTTGATGGTATTTCAGAAAATGTGCATAGATGTTACAAATTATTGGGTGAGCTGCTGTTCTCCTTGCTAGATTGCTGAGCAACCTGTATTAAGGAGAAACAGTTGCCTCCCTACATAAGTGTACTATTTCATAATAATATGCTACGGTTTGATATTCCTAACAATTTGGTTGTTTACTTTAACAGCATTATAAATAACTATTCTTAAAACTAACTGAAAACATGCAATTAAAAATAAAAATAAAATGTTTTAGAGAGTCGTGGCTGTAATTGTTGAGTAGTTGAGTGATTGTGTGTGTAATGAATATGAGTTGATGATATAAAATTTGACCAATAAAATAATAAATAAGCTTTGCTGTGAATGAGAGTTAAGAGCGAATTTTCAACAGTGCCTCAGTTTCGTCATAGGTTTTGGAGAGTAGGAACAAGCGAACGGTACTTTTGCATTTTAAATATGTTAGGCAATATATAGGTAGGGTTGCATTGAGTCGGTGGTACAGATATGGGTCGATATAGAATCTTTGCGTGAACGTGACGTTAACGCTTGGCGTGGCAAACTCTCTTGGTAGTGTAGCAGCACTAGCAACGTAGTAACCTCTACGTGGAGGAGTATAGTAGTTTTATTTCCATAGCATAGCAGCTGGCTTAGACATTCCTTTACACTATTTATTATAATCTAAGCGTATACGCTGCGTCATCGCTTCTCCAACGACCACGCTGAAATAATGGTTACCTCACAGACACTTTACAAAATTTATAATCTATTTTTTGAAGTGAAATCTTCTTTAGGCGCGTTGAGCACTTTTTGTGCGAACAAAAATCATGGAACTCACGTCATCGTCACCGAACGCTTTGGGTGAACAAAAATCATGGAACTCGCGTCATCGTCACCGAACGCTTTGGGTGAACAAAAATCATGTAACTCGCGTCATCGTCACGGAACGCTTTAGCATTCGCTTAGTTTTCACTTCTATCGGCAGTCCCCGACGACTGCCCTGCATGCTTGTCCTTAAAGACACGTCTGCCGCATGGCACACGGTTCAATGGCAGAATTAACCAGTGTGTGGGTCCCACAAATTATCCGGTGTCGTTCCCCGGGTCATTTTTCGGTGTCACCACTAGGACAAAGGACTAAGGTTGAGGACATCGTGGAGTACGTTCGTCAAAGGATCAAGTAGGTACACGCCGAGAGTGCAGCTGCTGGAATCACGCCGCAACGTCAACTTAAAGGCGTTCGTGGTGCGTGTGCCAACATGTTTCTGCACTTCGTCATGGAGGAGAACTTTTGGTCGCGGGGACGTGGTGTTCCGTCGCTTCCGCGGACAAGTGCCACTGGAACGTTCTATAAACTAGTGCTAAGTGAATATTTTACTCATAAGTTTCTGAATACTAACAAACTGTGTTTTAATAAAATATATGGTAGTCTATAAGATCTATGGGCCAAAGTAGCCTGAAATAAAGATGTTATTATTATTGCGGCAGACCTAGGCGAAGATCGCGGGACGGGTTTGACGCCTATCGACAGGATTGCTGCACATTAATCGTCCAAAGCTGGGAGATATTTAAAAAGGAATCCCTTTGGATGGAACAGGCTGAAGAAAATGAAAATAAAGTAAGAAATAACAACAATAAATTAATTTTTAATAAAAGAAAATGCTATTTGCATCAAAAAATGGCTTACACTTGCCTTCAGTAATAAAAAAATACGACTGACCGATTCAAATAAAAAGAATTTCTTCAAACTCGTTTCTTGCAAATAAAAGACTTCGGAATGAATCCCCGACGTGATCTCTCTTCTTTATTATAAAGGAAATGAATAGATTTTCACTTCAATTTACAATCATGGATTTCATCGATGAATGTCTGGAAATTCTTATTCGCATGAATATTTCTGTAATGCTCCTTTTTAGATTAATTTCTAGAGTACCGTACCAGAAGGAACCAATGGAACTATGTTATTAATCTTCCGCTGTCCGTCCGTCCGACTGTCTGTCAGCAGGCTGTATTTCATGAACCGTTATTGGTTAAGAGTTCGCAATGTTGCATTTTTCGATAATCACAACACATAATTTAGTGCATTTTCTTATCACCTAGAATCATGAAATTTCGCATTAGGCAAAGTCTTCTAATGGTACGGAACCTGTCATTTGCGAGTCATGATTTAGACTCATGTACCTAGTAGGGGGCGAGTGTTCAAGAACAGGGGCAAAAATTCAAAGAACTCCTGTGAAATTCTCTCCGAACTGGAAGTTGAATCCAGAACCTCATTCTTGGTGATAGCACGACCACTACACCACCATCCAGGTTTCCAAGTCAGTTCCAAGCTTTCATAAACTTATTCAATCACATCCTACGTCCCATTTCATAGTTCCAAAGTACTAGCTCACACTAAATAAAGCTGCTGTAAGCGATTGAGGAGCGTCGGCGCTGGACGAAGCGCTGACTAATTAAGTTATTAGCATTCACAGTTAACGAGAAAACTTTCTCGTTGTCGGTCTTTAAAGATTTATAGCTTGCCGCCTTTCGCTGGAGAAGTTTTTGGATTGGAGCCTTTAATTTAGTATTGAGGCTGTGGGCTATTAGAGGTAGGTACTCGTAACTATCTTAAAATCTTTGTGCTAGGAACTTAGAGCAAGTGTAAGTTAAGTATGTTCACTATTTGATACAGTAAAGGCACATGGTCCATAGAAATAATATATTTTTGTCAGTATTTTAGAATGTAACGTGTAAGTTGAAGCCCTATTATGGTTTGTCATAACGAATTTCGTTTTAAATACTCGGTCACAACTAGTGCAATATAATTCGTAATTAGCTGTAAATAAACTATTTGCTGTTAGTTTTATGAAAGGCTCCTAGCTTTTGCATTTTGCCCATACTGTAAATAGAATTCACCACCATTATAACCCTTCAACCCTGTTCTGAGGCCTGCCCCCAGAAGGAGGATGATATTTTGGAGAGTTTGTATGTAAATATCTCTGTTTATTTGGCACGTTCTAAGTATAGCCTAACTGGGTGGTTTTTAACAAATGAGGAATCATTTATTTGATATTGAAACCCGAAATAACATACTATACTATGTGTTTTTTAAATAAATTGTTATTGACAGATAAGATGGGCATCTATGATGTCAATGTCGTGACGATAATACCTATTGTATTTCTTTAAAGCGCCTGTTCTAATCACATAGCAATGGTCTGCAAATGGGCAAAACAAACTATAGAACTTTTCACAAGGATTTTCATTTCAGTAACCAATACTCTACCTTTTTAAGTTTAAGACAAATAAGATCTTTACGAAAAGCGTTGCGTTTTATATTAAAAACCAACTCGACCTTCGTGTCAGTTTGATAAATTTATACTGTTAGAAAAACTAAGGGACTAGCGAAGGCCTACATAGGATATTTAACGCAATTCGCCCTTTTTCGTAAGATTAAAAATTTATCAACGTCACCGCCATGTTCGCCGGGAGGGTTGCAAGAGGGTGCACTTACACCTCCCTGTTTTTAAATAATACATACGAAAACATGAAGAAATAAAAAATATATAACTACATTAGACAAGCGGGATGTAGGTAGTAAAAGAGAACCTGATATATCCGAAGCGAGCACTTCGAGCTCCCTTCGCTCGGCCTTGCACCCACTTCTTTTATTTCTATCTTTGTGTGAATCGCATCACCTCCCGTGGGTGTCGTAATAGGCGACTAAGGGACTCACCAGAGAATGGGCAGCAGCATTCTCTGTGGTCCTGTGCATTGCAACAGCTACACTGCGATCGCCAACCCGCCTGCCAAGCGTGGCGATTATGGCAAATCCTTTTGGGGAGGCCCATGACCAGCAGTAGACGTTTTTCGGCTGATGTGTGTGTGTGTGCGCGAACGAGCAACCGAAAACCTATTCTATTCGAGGCGAAATTTTAAAGATGCATACCCCTTAAAATAGTCCTGCCGGCGCCCATCACTATCCGATCCTTTGGAAAGAGTAAGTACCCTTTAGTAGAAATAAGAGTAATACGAACAAACCTGACACCTTAAAAAAAATTGACGCAGATGAAAAGGAAAATAAGGAATGTTAAACTCCTGTAGGAAATATAAGTATACAAGAGCAGGGGATGGCCCAGAGCGGTATATGATAAGGTATGGAGTAGTCGGAGAAAACGAGACAGTGTAATCAATAGCATTGTTTTATTACACCATTAAAAATACACACATGCACAATATAAACGATCATCATTACATAAAAATACAGTCACTCGAACAGATCTTTAAGGTCACAGTTCGTACAGAAGCAAAAGCCACCCAAATACATAGTGTATCAGCAAGCCAATACAGCTATGTGAATATACAGCAGTACTGTACCAGGTAAACTGACAGTTCTGTCAGGAAGACTAAGACTGACNAAAAGGAAAATAAGGAATGTTAAACTCCTGTAGGAAATATAAGTATACAAGAGCAGGGGATGGCCCAGAGCGGTATATGATAAGGTATGGAGTAGTTGGAGAAAACGAGACAGTGTAATCAATAGCATTGTTTTATTACACCATTAAAAATACACACATGCACAATATAAACGATCATCATTACATAAAAATACAGTCACTCGAACAGATCTTTAAGGTCACAGTTCGTACAGAAGCAAAAGCCACCCAAATACATAGTGTATCAGCAAGCCAATACAGCTATGTGAATATACAGCAGTACTGTACCAGGTAAACTGACAGTTCTGTCAGGAAGACTAAGACTGACACTAAAACTGACTGCCACTGAGACTCCTGGCGAAGCGATTGCACTCTTTTATAAAACGATGTCCCACTCCACGACAACTCCGTCCGCTGGCGTACGGAAGTACGTCACGTGTTTACTTGATACGAAAAACTAAAATTTGCTAAATCTTATAAGATTTACATTATAAATTAATCAAATTGTACAAGAATAATTATAGCAAATTAACAAAGGAAACCGTTTTTAAACCAAAATAACAGGTCATCTTTTGTATTGAAGAAGTCCAACGGTTACTATTATTGAAATAAGTTGCCAAAAATCAATTCGCGTGTACACAGGTACTCTAAAAATCATGTTTTGATATATTAGACATTATTTTATAGTAACAATCACTTAAATTAATAATGAGAAAAACAAAACAATTATGTTTGCATAGTTTGTCAACTACCCACACTTGTAATTGATAACCAACTCCGAGAAGTATATTTTATTTTTAAACATGTAAGTATTGTAAAAGATCCAGGGTTGCAGAATTTGTTCGAAAGGGATGTGTAATATATGCCATAATAACAGATAATATATTATCACTTGAAATAACGTTCACATGATATTATTTTCATATGCTATAAAAACAAATAACCTAATTTCATGTGATCTAATGTTCAGTTGACCTAATTTTCATTTGACCTATTTTTCATATTTACTCATTTTCTGCCCAAATTCTGTAGTGAAGAAGTAAATATCAGAGAACATCATACTGTTATAACCTCATCTAACCCAAAAGATTCACCAACAATAGAAGAGATCTGGCGCAGGTATATATGAAGTGAATATGAAAGAACAAAAAAACAGTTATTTATTCATACAACAATGTTATAAGTGATAACAAAATATACCATTTAAAATTAGATAAAGTAAAATTATTTAAAAAAATAATTATATCATTTGATCGTTATATTAAACAAAAGTATATTAAATGAAATTAGGTCATATGATCATTAGATCTTTTGTTATTATATCAAACGTTACACACCCGACACGCTCAAGAAGTCATTTGAAGATTTTCCATTCTTTAAAAAAAAGTACCTACAAATAAGATATTACTATTATTAAAGCCAGTAAAATATATACATAAACAAGCAGGTATAAAAAGAGAAGGTATGAACTAAATTAGGAACTCCCTACGTTAAAATATTGACTAGGTAGAGGTTAGATTTAAAATTTCAAATCTTTTTTAAATCTTTTGAATTACAATAATTCACAATCCTTTACCTGGCATACTAAGGCTTGTTTATGAGCTGATGTTTGTGGTGCGGGTTCCGACACAACATCTCGACACGTTTCTAAAGGAAGAGCTTTGGCCGAAGGGTTTAGTCTACCGACGTTTTCGCGGCAGGCTACGTGACACCGCGCAGCGTAACTCGACGCCGTCACTTCGTGTGTCTTAGTTTATAAGTTAAGCAAGATTAATATATATTAGATTATTTTCTTGTATGTTTAATTTGTGTATTTTATCTATGGGCCTTAGTTGTCTGATAATAAAGATATATAGGTAATTAAAATTATGTTTAGTCTGAAAAGTTTAAATGTCAAGCATAACTGAGCATATCAGCATTTCCAACGAAATACAAAAACAATTGGAATAACAAAACTTTGTAAATTATGACTATTCCAAATAATTATCTACTTTCTACAATAACTTGACTGCGAAATAAAAAATTATTTCGAGATTATTAACATTAACTAAGTTTCATGAGTGAAATCACCTGTACGACCCTATTTATAGCGATAATAGCTTTTGCCCGCGACTTAGTACACGCATTTTCCGTTTCAATATAACCTATATATAGCCTTCCTCATGAATGTGGCTATCATATATTAAAATATTTTTCCAAATCCGACTGTAGTTCCAGAGATTAGCGCGTTCAAACAAACAAATAAACAAACTCTTCAGCTTTATTATATTAATTAATAATATAGTATAGATTAGCTTTTGCTCATTAGTATAACCGTCTTCAGCGTCCCATGTATCACTGTCTGAACCAAGATCCATACAATCGTTTCAGCGATGTAGGCATGACCTATTTTTGGCATGTCACTATTGTGGTGATAAGTCCCATCTTCGAGGAGTGGCTGGAGCGGCGCCACGGCATCCGCACTTTCTGCCTGATGCAGGTACTCACCGGACACGGATGTTTCGGGAAGTACCTGTTTCGGATGGACACGCCCGGGTGTCAGCACCGTGGGGATATACACACACAAAAATACAAAAAAATCCACTTTATAATATTAGTGTAGAAGTGCATAACTCACCCTTTTCAGGATACATATGACCATGATTCGACCTATGGAAAGGTAAAAAAAACAAACCAAAAATAGGGCGGCAATAAAGATCAGTTATTGGAAGAAAAATGTCTTGAAAAAGCAGCAATGGTGCCTTTATAGCAATAATAGACATAACCTACATCCGAAGATATCTTACAATAGTATGTTGTTAAGCTGACGGCAAACCATTTGAAGAATGTCCTTCACTTGCCTCTGCCATTCTTCGAAAAATCTGAGATGATTCATGTTTTCTTATAGCATTACTCAAAAGGAATAAAAGCGATCTATATAATTAGTTTTTGTAGATAGGTTATTTTAAGAAAAGGAATAGTGTGTATTCCACTATAAGGCAAGACAAAAACAAGAATTCTGCAACAGAAACGGTGTAAAATAATAATGCAAAACCTGAAATAGGGTCTAAAAAAACTAGCCAAGTGCGAGTCGGACTCGCGTGCAAAGGGTTCCGAACAAATTTCATTTTTGTAACATGTTATTTTGACACTTGAGACTTCTTATACTACACTATAGAATTTTTCCTGTAATCTGTAGTTAAAGAACTGTTAATAATGTCAATAACTTCAAAACTGATTATTTTAGTAGATTCGAAGAAAATTGATTTGACAGACGGAAAGACAGGCAGCCGGAAGATAGACAGACAGACACCCGAGTAATCCTATAAGAGTTCCGTTTCTTACGGATCTTCGGGACCCTAATTACTACTGCCCCAAGCATTTACATTTGTAGGTACAACTCGACAAAAGTACTGAACAGCTGATTTAATTTGCGATTTCAGGGTTGCTCCGATTATAAAAGTTGTTCATAATGATGAGTACAATGCAGGTTTTGCATTAGTTCTTTTGCATTAGTTTATTATAAAACATGGCGACGTGCTATTGAAAATTTATGGAAATAAAACTATTAGTCTAGACTATGTACTATAGACTGAGACGATTAATTTGATATACTGTATTAACTACATTTATTTTTATTGCTTTACATAGATATTTATGTACAACTTTTTTAATAAATACTTAACTAACCATATACACTAGTAATAGAAATGAAAACTCCGTACTAAATTAACCCTAAAATATGGCGACAAAAAATCATCCGCATCGCGTTCGACTGGAAGTGTACCCAAAAGACTGGCGGCATTGCCACGTTGTATGGCAATGCTTATTCTCTGACCAAGGTAAACGCCAGCCCTTGGGTCACGCGAGTTGTCAACTAAACTTAATTAACTTAGTTAATAAATCCTAGACAGTTCTTAAATTGTACTAAAATGAATTCCCGAGTATTATTCGTATATTTCGACTTGGTTTCATAAGATTTTTTTGGCCCAGTAAGAGCATTTATTTAGTTCCCCAAAGTGCAGGTGCATTTCAAGTGGAAGTCTTGTTTCTTCTTCACTCTTTTTCCCTGAAAGTCATGTAAATTCATACTCGAAACTTTTCAAACAGCATTCTCAATCGTTTTCTTAACACCTACCCACAATAAAAACCAAACAGTACATGTACAAAGTGAAATCACGTCTAACGTGTTTTCGATAGTAGCGCATTGTGTTGTCTGTCAACACATACGTCAGTCGTGTGCCTCTCTCATCCATCCTAAATCCTTCTACAATAATCTAAATATGAAAAACTGTATTCTTGTCATTCCATCTCGTCTGGACGGCACAACGATTTAAGATGAATAAAGAATTAGAATACTTCTATTTCAAGTAGCAAGTGATCACGGGATATTTTTTTACCTTTTCGTGGGTGACATTTTAGGGAGTGTGATGGGAGTATGAATTGTAATTATCATCATCATCATCATCCACAGCCCGATTTCACCCACTTCTGAACTTAGGGCTCTCTTATGTAGTGCCAATCCCCACGTTCCTGTGCCAGTCTCATCCAGGTTCTACCCGCGATGGCAAAATCCTACGCTCATCTCGCCGCCGGCCGAACAACACTTCTTCTTCCAGTCCTCGGACGCCACTCGGTCACTGCCTTACTTCACCTCTCATCACCGTGCCTTGCTAGGTGTCCTGCCCAGCTCCTTTTTAGTTCCGCCAAACCCGTCGGAGTCTATGTTTCCTAACGGAGTCTATGTTTAGCTGAAATGTCTAGCTACAAAGTGTGGGTCTTTATGTCTAGAGGGAATAAATTACTTCTGGGTAAGCGTGCTCTATCGTCGATCACATCATGTCTTACCACCAGGTGAGATAGTGGTAAAACGTGAGTATTGGTAAATAACAAAAAAGAAGCGGCTGGCAAAACTAGTATTGAAATATAAATAAATCCAGCGGCAGCGTGTTCATCCGTTGTGAGGAAATTTGACGAATCCCGCCTTTTATATTCCACTCTACCACGATACAGTGATCACGAACAAAATTTAACATATTCCTTCATAAAATAGTCCTTCGAAGAAACTTGCTATTCACAAAAATACCTCTATCTGTCCAACCGACTGTCAAGATCAGGAAAATAAAATTTATCTCTTTGAAAATGACTCGAAGCAAGAAAGATAAAACGAAGCTTCGTAAATCCGTGATATTTGAATCACGCTCGCTCGTTATTTACTTGAATTTATTCAGATCTGGCTGCAGCCTCGGTTCCAACAGCTTGTTAAGGTTTAAATGAATCTTTGACATAAAAAAGTTCAATAGTTCGATTCANATATTTACTTGAATTTATTCAGATCTGGCTGCAGCCTCGAAAATTCAAAAATTCAAAAGTCATTTATTCAAATTAGGCTGAGTGCCAGCACTTTTTGAACGTCAAAGTTCTACATAAAGACAGTCCCCCAAAACGCCCGCCCGTCACCACTTCCTAGTGTTTTAGCTGGGAAGAAGAAGTGGCGCAACAAACTCCCCAGCAACACATCTGTCTGTTGAGTTATAAGAACTATCACTTATACAAAGATATGTAAGTAGTCAGTATTCTTACAAAGAAAACAATACAACAAAGGTAACACGTAAAAACATAAAACTTAATAATTCGCTACTTGTAAGCTAGCACACTCCATTATGCCAGCATAAACAGACAAACTCAAGCATAAAAACAATATCAAATCAAACTAAATAAGCCTCCAGACATGAAGGGTGTGCCCGCTTACACGTACAGAGGGTAGAATTTAATAAAAAGATCTGTGACTCGACGCCACAAGTGATAAACCAGGGCCATCAAAATTAAACATTAAGCATATAATCGTTATAACAATAGTAAAATCCATGGCTAACAAGACGACCTTTCACCACAAGCAGCACCCGTTCACGAGCATAACGCAAAGATCAGCCATTACCCCCCTCGCCATATTTGAGGGAAAGAGGTAACCCGACCCCCGACGCTACCGCAAGCAGTAAAATCTAAGGGAGCATGACGAACTTGCTGCCGGTTGCTCAGGATAGAATAAAATCATACAACTGTCGAAGTCACTAGTTAATCACATGTTGCAATACACTCATTATAAAACATTGTTATGAGAGTATCAAGTCAATACAAAAAAAAAAAAATAACAAATAATTGACCTCTACGGACATATAAATTAACAAATATATGAACTCATATGTCATAAGCTAACTATGAAAGAACATTAAAAACGAAGTATGTCTTGCGTTCAACACTGCGACCAACTATTATCATCGTCTAAATAATCATTGATTGAATAGTATGGTTCCAACAGCTTGTTAAGGTTTAAATGAATCTTTGACATAAAAAAGTTCAATAGTTCGATTCATATCGTTTCAGTTTTTAAATTGGTTCTGAAGTTTATCCATATAAAAAGACAACATATTTCAACCCTATACATACCTAGACGGTCTCCCTCTAAAATACGACTAGTTCAGCTTGGCTCTTTGTCAGCATTTCTAGCTTCAGACAAGTGTAACGATTGTCAAAGATCTCTGAATGTCAGCCGGGACAGTCGAACGTGCTTTTCGAGGCACGGCGGGGCTCGATGAAATCACTTTCAATCGTACAGCAAACCATGTGCATAAAATGCTTTTAACCAGTGTCCTAAGATTTTTTAATTTGGATAGAAAGTTGGGTAGTATCCCGTAGTACATCATAAAGAACAAAGTTACGAGTGTTCACATTGTTATTACCCAATTATGAAACCAGTGGTGTTAACAAAAGTTAAGCGAAGGCGGAAATTTACTCGCATGATTTAAATTTACTCTGGTTTGGAAAGAAATACATACTCATATTCATATTCGTTTATTTGCATTGCACAAGGTAATCCAAGATGTTAACAAAGGGCTTAGAGCTAAAAGCCGTTGTAGACTCTGTTAGGGCACAGCAAAAGTTATTGATTGATACATAGCTATTCACTTATAGTTAAAATCTTAATCGTAGAAACTAAAATTTAAATAAAATTATACATGAAATGCTGTTTCTAGCATGGTTCCAAGTCTTTTATTTAAGTAATACTGTAAGTTGAAGGTGCAAGGTTTTTCTTGTTGACGGCCATATTTGAGGGGCGTGGGGTTCGATTCCCAGGTCAGGCAAACAGTGTTATTGGGTTTTGTCGTTTGGTATTTATCAGTAGCTAGGAAGTTTGATATGTGAAACCCCCCTGCCCCAATTGTATCGGATGGCCGCATATGAGAGTAAGGGAATTGAGAGTGCACCTGTATTTGTGCATGTGCACAAATACTGGTGCAAGCACACACGACATAATATAGTGCACAAGAGTGTTCTTCGATCTCCATCGAGATTGACGGCTGTGACCGAAAATTCGGATTACAGCAGAGGGGATATTTCTTCCAGTCTCTGTTCAGTTGTATCATAGGCTGTCCGATGATGTAGATAGAGACATTAACGAACATACCCTTTAAATTAAGGAATCGCATTAAAACTTCGCAGAATTTTCGCTTAAAGATTGTAACTTACGTCTTTTCTGAGTGTCAAACTATGATTGGCTGTTGAGTGTCCTCATCAAGAAGAACATCAAGTAGGTTATAACTTGCAGGACCTTCACGCTGTCATAGTTACTTTCTAGTGATCATTAAAAGATAAGAAGCTAAATGTAAAATCTCCTTTCAAACATTAACGTGCATTAAGCTGCGATCGTCGCGTTGTTTAGTGACTGTTAATTGGCTGGCTCAGGTACACGGCACCTTTTTTAGGGTAAATCGGTACCCTATTACTAAGACTCCGCTGTCTGTCTGTCTGTCCGTCTGTCACCAGGCAATATCTCATGAACCGTGATAGACAGTTGAAATTTTCGATGACGTATTTCTGTTGCCGCTATAACAAAACATACTAAAAAACAGAATAAAATAAATATTTAATAGGGCTCCCATACAACAGGCATGATTTTTTTGCCGTTTTTATAGATAATGGTTCGGAACCCTTTGTGCGCGAGTCCGACTCGCACTTGGCCAGTTTTTTTGTTCTATTCTCGGGGTGAAAAATTCAAAAGTCGTCCGGGCTTTGGGGATAAGTGGAGTGTGGGATTCTAATCTCACTAAGGCCATCCCTGTGATCAACATCAGGACATGTATGTCTTAGGCAAGGTCGTATTAAGTTTATTTTGAGACGGAAGGTCTAGACATATCTAGTCATATATGCATTCAATGAGTCCTAAGATAAAAAAAGATCATTGATAATTGTATCAATGATCTCGGTTTTCTTACTAATCCGCTTCTTTAATATTATATTGGGTCTTTGCCTATGAAATTGTTGTTTTTTGGAGATCTTTGAACTATGATAACTTTCGTTGGGCAATCATAAATTCGAATAAAAAACATGTTAGGCCTTTTGAAAAAATATTCCTTTTAATTAATAAATATTTTTGTATAAAANATATAAGACTTCTTTAATATAAGACTGGCCTGTTGGTCGAGTGGTTAGTGACCCTGACTGCTAAACCGGAGGTCGTGGGTTCGATTCCCACCCAGGACAAATCTTTGTGTGATGAGCATGATCATTTGTTCTGTGTCTGGGTGTAATTTGTCTATAATATGTATGTATTTAGAAATATATAAGTATGTTTATCAGTTGTCTGGTTGCCATAGCACAGGCTCTGCCTAGTTTGGAATCGGATGACCGTGTGTGAGTTGTCCCAAGATATATTATATTATATTATATTATAGTATATTGGGTCTTTACCTATGAAATTGTTGTTTTTTGGAGATCTTTGAACTATGATAACTTTCGTTGGGCAATCATAAATTCGAATAAAAAACATGTTAGGCCTTTTGAAAAAATATTCCTTTTAATTAATAAATATTTTTGTATAAAATAGAAAAACCATGTTTTATTTTTTTAATCAGTTCCAACGTGTAAACTATGCGTTTCAATCATTACGTAATATCAATGACGTATAGGAACAGAGCAATGCTAGGTACTTCATAGGTAAAAACCTAATATTATCTTAGAAAAATAACGGTCTGAAATCATAAGTAAAGGATTAATATATTTACGCCAATCAATTTTCCTCTAATGGAGTACGAAGTAGTGTTGCTGATAACAGTGACGAGTGTGTTGCCAAATTATTTTGTAAATGCTGTGNTAGTATATTGGGTCTTTACCTATGAAATTGTTGTTTTTTGGAGATCTTTGAACTATGATAACTTTCGTTGGGCAATCATAAATTCGAATAAAAAACATGTTAGGCCTTTTGAAAAAATATTCCTTTTAATTAATAAATATTTTTGTATAAAATAGAAAAACCATGTTTTATTTTTTTAATCAGTTCCAACGTGTAAACTATGCGTTTCAATCATTACGTAATATCAATGACGTATAGGAACAGAGCAATGCTAGGTACTTCATAGGTAAAAACCTAATATTATCTGCGCTTGTAGGGACTTAACAGACTGTTGCAAAGAAATAGAAAAATAACGGTCTGAAATCATAAGTAAAGGATTATTATATTTACGCCAATCAATTTTCCTCTAATGGAGTACGAAGTAGTGTTGCTGATAACAGTGACGAGTGTGTTGCCAAATTATTTTGTAAATGCTGTGATGAATTTGGTAACATATCATTTGAAATCAAGGCTTGCATGTGACGTCTAAATATATACCACACGGCAAATAGTAACATCATTTTAGAGAAAGAAAGAGAAAGAAAATCTTTTAAATTATAATATACCTGTCACCACAAAATTGCAGACTCCGTAAGATTATATTATTTTTTTATTGTGTTATAATTTCTCGGTATATTATGAAAAAATCGTTTTGTATACAATAAATCTCATCGGAATTCAATAGTTTCTATATATCCATGTCCTTATTAAGAAAAAATAGTTTACAATTATTATTAATTAATTAATCTCTTCAAAATTAGAGTGAACAGGCTTCTTCTGGGTAAGCTCGCTGCATCGTCGACTTTGTCTCTGTCATCTATGACCTAGACTAGAGTCAAGAGCAAACCCATATTAAATAAATAAATAATAAAACGGCGTTTGCAAGTTTCCGGTGACGCAGCTATTCTATTTTTTTGTTAAAATACTGATTTAGCAAAATAATGTATCCTCTGCCTTGTTTAATTTTATTTACCAGGTGCAGCTGCATCACCGACACTGCTGAATCTACGACAGCTTATGTTGCCAAGATAAATAAATGGCAAACGCATAATCAGTCAGAGTGTGCTGTGCGTGTGATCCACCGTGCGGGCCCAGTGCAGATCGGTAGATTTCAAATATTCCTGAATAAATAGTATGTAAAGAAAGAAAAAACCAACATTTATTCGACAGCGACAATAAGTAAAATAAAATATAAAGCAACACTCATTAAAAAAAAAATAGTATGTGCCTCACGGCTGCGCCAAAGATGTTCATTTCAGCAATGTATCCAGACAGATGCTGTCTGACGCTGGTCGTCCAAATTCACATAAATACCTGCATCATTATGTAAACCAGTATCGTTGACTCGTAATACAACTCCTCATTTAGAAACCTCTGGAAATCCACACACGACAGCGTGCACTCTCATTTCCCTTAGGGTCTATTTGGATGTGCTCGTGTGACCTCGCATCACATAATTTGTGGCTGCAGTGCGCGACTCCCAACGTTGCACTACGTCGTGACTACGTCTAACTAAGCGTAGATTGAATTTGAGCTTGCTCTGTGAGACGCAAAATATGATTTCGTTCGGAATTTTGGGTTTCGGATTTTAAATTAATATGGAGTTTTTAAAATAGGAAAACGTTTTTAATAATTATCACAGGAAAGCATATTCTTATGGTTATTCTTTATTGGTCACACAAAACTTAACAAAAACGTAAAATAAAAATACATTAAGATAGCTTATGTAAAAATCGCTTCAAGTGTGCCTATAAAATTTGAAGAGTTCTCTCTATTTCTCCAGGATCCCATC